>CADEHL010001104.1:0-448538 GCA_902827135.1 Harpagifer antarcticus | reverse complement strand
CCTCCAGTGGGGCGTCAACATCTGCCTCCAGTGGGGTGTCAACATCTATCTCCAGTGGGGGTGAACATCTGCCTCCAGTGGGGCGTCAACATCTGCCTCCAGTGGGGTGTCAACATCTTGCCTCCAGTGGGGCGTCAATATCTACCTCCAGTGGGGCGTCAACTTCTGCCTCCAGTGGGGCGTCAACATCTGCCTCCAGTGGGGTGTCAACATCTATCTCCAGTGGGGGTGTCACTCTGCTGCCTCCAGTGGGGTGTCAACATCTATCTCCAGTGGGGCGTCATCATCTGCCTCCAGTGGGGTGTCCACATCTACTCCAGTGGGGCGTCATCACTGCCTCCAGTGGGGCGTCAACTTCTTCTTCTGCCTCAGTGGGGCGTCAACTTCTGCCTCCAGTGGGGCGTCAACTTCTGCCTCCAGTGGGGCGTCATCATCTGCCTCCAGTGGGGTGTCAACATCTATCTCCAGTGGGGCGTCATATCTGCCTCCAGTGGGGCGTCAACTTCTGCCTCCAGTGGGGCGTCAACTTCTGCCTCCAGTGGGCGTCAACTTCTGCCTCCAGTGGGCGTCATCATCTGCCTCCAGTGGGGTGTCAACATCTATCTCCAGTGGGGTGTCACTACTCTGCCTCCAGTGGGGCGTCAACATCTGCCTCCAGTGGGGTGTGAACATCTGCCTCCAGTGGGGCGTCATCATGCCTCCAGTGGGGCGTCAATATCTACCTCCAGTGGGCGTCAATATCTACCTTGTGGGGCGTCAACTTCTGCCTCCAGTGGGGCGTCAACTTCTGCCTCCAGTGGGGCGTCAACATCTACCTCCAGTGGGGCGTCAACATCTGCCTCCAGTGGGGTGTCAACATCTACCTCCAGTGGGGCGTCAAGATCTACCTTGAGTGGGGCGTCAACTTCTGCCTCCAGTGGGGTGTGAACATCTGCCTCCAGTGGGTCGTCAACATCTGCCTCCAGTGGGGCATCAACATCTGCCTCCAGTGGGGCGTCAACATCTGCCTCCAGTGGGGTGTCAACATCTGCCTCCAGTGGGGCGTCAACATCTGCCTCCAGTGGGGCGTCAACATCTGCCTCCAGTGGGGTGTGAACATCTGCCTCCAGTGGGGCGTCATCATCTGCCTCCAGTGGGGCGTCAACATCTACCTCCAGTGGGGCTTCAATATCTACCTTGAGTGGGGGCGTCAACTTCTGCCTCCAGTGGGTCGTCAACATCTGCCTCCAGTGGGGTGTGAACATCTGCCTCCAGTGGGGCGTCAACATCTGCCTCCAGTGGGGCGTCAACATCTGCCTCCAGTGGGTCGTCAACATCTGCCTCCAGTGGGGCGTCAACATCTGCCTCCAGTGGGGCGTCAACATCTGCCTCCAGTGGGGGCGTCAACATCTGCCTCCAGTGGGGCGTCAACATCTGCCTCCAGTGGGGTGTGAACATCTGCCTCCAGTGGGGCGTCATCATCTGCCTCCAGTGGGGTGTCAACATCTACCTCCAGTGGGCGTCAAGATCTACCTTGAGTGGGGCGTCAACTTCTGCCTCCAGTGGGGTGTGAACATCTGCCTCCAGTGGGGCGTCATCATCTGCCTCCAGTGGGGCGTCAACATCTGCCTCCAGTGGGGCGTCAAGATCTACCTTGAGTGGGGCGTCAACTTCTGCCTCCAGTGGGGCGTCAAGATCTACCTTGAGTGGGGCGTCAACTTCTGCCTCCAGTGGGGCGTCAACATCTGCCTCCAGTGGGGCGTCAAGATCTACCTTGAGTGGGGCGTCAACTTCTGCCTCCAGTGGGGCGTCATCATCTGCCTCCAGTGGGGCGTCAACATCTGCCTCCAGTGGGGCGTCAATATCTACCTTGAGTGGGGCGTCAACTTCTGCCTCCAGTGGGCGTCAAGATCTACTGAGTGGGGCGTCAACTTCTGCCTCCAGTGGGGTGGGGTGTGAACATCTGCCTCCAGTGAGGCGTCAACATCTGCCTCCAGTGGGGCGTCAACATCTGCCTCCAGTGGGTCGTCAACATCTGCCTCCAGTGGGGCGTCAATATCTACCTCCAGTGGGACAGTAACATCTTCTCATCATGAAGATGACACGTCAACCCCTACCACGACCCCTACCACGACTACAAAGGGTTTGATCACATCAGACGACCGAGCACAATGGCCAAATGTCCTAAATGATAGTGAAAAGTGTGCACCAGTAACAAGAGGACCAATACAAGAAACAGATAGTCTTTCCGCAGAATACTGAAAAATCTTCACGTACAAAGGAAAACTATTCTGGTTTTAATTGTTCTTTATATTTATATGCGTGATTTATTCGTTTGTGTATGTCGTTTATATTCATATTACTAAATAATAACTAACTTTGAAAATAACAAAAATCTGAAGTTGTTAAATAAAAAACTGTTTACATTTAGCAATCTTTTTGTTGGTGGCAGATTATTTATAACACAATGGGGATAGTGGTGGTCTAATGGATAGTGAGGTGGGCTGAAGATCGGAAGGTTGTGAGTTCAAATCCCGCCAGGAACACCACCACTAGTGTGCCCTTGAGTAAGGCACTTAGTCCTTAGTTACTCCAGGGAGAATGTCCCTGTAATTGGTAATTGTAAGTCGCTTTGGATAAAAGCGTCAGCTAAATGTAATGTAATGTAACAATGGTGATGAAAGCTGGTTCGAGGGGCCCCCAGTGAATTTTTGCCTAGGGCCCCCAGAGGCCCTAGAATCGGCCCTGCATGGAAACATTCATTAGCTAACAATGACATTATTGTTCTATTAATATAAAGGGAGGTCAGGTACTCTTTACTGAAGTACATTTCAAAGCCCATACTTCTTTACTTTGACTTGAGTAAAGACGTTTAGTCAGTACTTCTACCGAGTATTTTTAAACACGAGTATCTGTACTTCTACTTGGGTAAAGGATGTGTGTACTTTTGCCATCTCTGCTAACGGAAAATACTAATATAGGAGAAAGGGAAAATAAATTAACATAATACAGCTTGCCATGTTAACCTCTTATCTCGAGTAACTAGCCTACTAATATCATTGCTCAAGGCTCTGGGAGGACATGAAAGCCTCTCTCAGCAGCCGCTGTACTTCCTCTCCAATATAACTCCCACCATTGTCAGAAACTTTCTTACGGCATCAACAACTATTTTGGTTCTTTCTGACTTTCTTTCTGCCTCAGCAGCACAGTTGATCCTCATGGACAGACACGCCAATATTCCTCATGACTCCTTACCTGCTTTACACTCCCTATTTTCTCGACTCTACCTGTAGTGACTATTTAACCTAATCTATACTCAAGCCACTGAGGGATGGGAACGGGAGACCTTTGTTCTGACGCGTGTTCCAGACGATAAAACAATGTCCATACGAGTCGTGTATCTTTCAATCTAGTATCGATCCATTTATTTTGTGTTCAATATGCATGCCAGTCACGCTGAATACAAACAGGTTTAACTCGGCTCATCTCGACAGAACTTCTCCAGACACGGTCAAAACACTGTTTGCTTCCATCCCACACACCTGAATCTGATCACCCGGGCCCAGGAGTTCAAAACTTTTAATCCCTATCTGATCAGATCAGATTTGGATTTTGGGGAGTTCAAAACCAAAAAACAGGATTAGGATCACTTTGATATCCGATCAGATCAGGAAATCCAATCCAAGCTTTAATCTGGATCAAATCTTCAAAATGGGTTCAAACCGACAACACGGGATTGGGATCAATTTGATCCCAAAAAACTGGATTATCCTGATCCCACCAGAGGGGTGGGTTTCCAGTGGATTACCAGAGCAAAATATACTGTACCATTTATTTTAAAATATGTTTCAATTTAAATTAGATGGCAAAGTTTGTTGACTGAAATAATACACAATTTTTAGCCTTCGTGGGAAATACATTTTATTTTTTCCATTTTTGTGGCCTGTTTAGTTTTCAACCAAATGTTGATGACATAAATATTTATGCTCATAAAAGTATCACAGCAAAGATTGTCAATCACAAATGTAATTTAGATTAAATTAAAAATATCTTCAACAAAAAAAAAGTCCATCATCTGTCATCACCTTTCAAAAGTAATTGCGGACAATAGATGTCTCTGCAATGTGGTCTCTTGTCTCCCTTGTATTATTTTTCATATCCACTAGATGGCGATCGGTGGGATTAAAGCTCTGATATAGGGACAACATTTGGCCGATTTGTCTGATCCTGGATCACAAAAAATGGGATTTCAAAATCTGATCGGATCTGATTGAGATTAAAAGTTTTGAACTTTTGGGCCCCGGTGATTACTTATATGCACTCATAAGTTGAATGCTCCATCCTGTGTTCAATGTTGGAACTGCATTATACATTCAGCGTGTGCAGATACAATTAAAACAAACAAGATACATTATGGCTCCAACACTTCCCTTGCTTTGGTTCTTCTTCCTCATGCATTGTTTTGTTGGACCTATTCTTGGTTATTTTAATCTCTCTCTTTGGACAATCTGATCGCCATGCTTTGTGATTCCCCCCACACTGACAATACTTTGGTTCCTTCTCAGTTTCTACCGCTGCACAACTTATCCCTATATTTGCCACAAATCACCAAGGCATGTCTTCAGACCAAAGAACTGTGACCAAACTTACAACATCGTCTGCACTGTATTGGCTTGGGTTCAAACATCCTCAATTGCCGCGTTCACACCGGAGTACTTTTCCCCTTTAGTTCTGTTAGTACCCCTTATGTTGCGTTCACACCAAAAAGAGAACTTAGTGCCGGGAACTTTTACCCCCATGTTTAGTGCCTGCTAGAGAGGTGGTACTATACTGGGGGGAAAAAGTGCCCAAGTTCTGATTGACTGGGCGAATTGCAAACCACGCCCTGTAAAACTCTGAAAAGTTTTGTGAAGCCACCATTGTATTGTGGCATTAGCATTATTAGCATTAGCATTATCCCCACGCACCAACGGAGAGAGAATAACTTATGGCAACACAAAAAAAAACATGGGAGCGGTGGAGTGATGAGGAGGTGTCGGCGTTCTGGCGATTTACTCGGACGGCTGAGAAGCTGCTGGGAGTTCCAGCAGCTTCTACTGAAGCCAGTCCCCAACTCCGGGGACTTCAGGTGGCAGTATACGCCGTGAAGTTGTTTGCAGACTGCCAGTAAACCCAAAGCAGAAGAAGACGAAGTGACGTCAGCCGATCATTTGCGTAATCCCCCCTCAGGGAAAAGTACTCTGTTGTGAACGCGATTGGTACTTAGTGATCCAGGAATACTTCGTCCAGCACCGAAGTCCATAGGGACTTGGCTTGGGAAACGGAAGGTCCCCGAAAGACCAAGTGCAACCGATGTGTCCCTGAGCAAGGCACCTTTGACGACACTGATACCCGGGCAGTACATATGGCAGCCCACTGCTCCTAACACTAGGATAGGTGAAATGCAGAATGTACATTTCTCCTCTGTGGGACGACTCATGGTATATTCTTCTACATGTACACACTTCAATTGCTGTATTATTTACTCGAGGAACTTACACGATACCTAACTGTTTATTATATAATTGTTTTCTGCTACTTAACACCTCAACATTATATCTCAGAGGAAAAATATGGAACAAAATGTGTTAGTGATTTGCATGTCGTAAACAAATTGATAAAATGTATTATTGTTATTGATTAATTTGGAATATTAATTAAAAAGCCGTTATCCGCAGGTTCACTTAGGAAAGCCTTGCATGAACATTTGTCAGGCTTTGTGTTTCCTAGGGGCAGTACATCAATAAAGTTTATTGATAATTTGTTTGTTTAAAAATCTGAAGAAAATGGTGCTGCGAACACGGGGAAAACTTTGTTGCATTGTTTGACAACACATTGATGTGACTAGAAACCTCCAGCTGGTAGAATATCAAAGTGCACGATAGGACATGAGATCTCGAGACTGACTTAGACTTTGCAAAGACTGAATGAATGTGAATTGATTTGTCAATTTCTGACTGTTACAGTAACACTGACCCACCGACATGGTGATTTTATTTTGGGATGCACACAATGCTGTTGGCAATGGATTTCTGACTATGCCATATTAGTTTAACGATTATGAGACATGACGCATGAACTTTGTTTGACTCTGCATGATCCCTGCATGGCTTGATGACGATGTAGCTTGATTTCTAACATTGCTGATTCTTTTGACAGGAGAACGTTTGTTTTTACCCTTTGTTTTAGGTGTTCCTGATGAGTCATAGGACTTTGAAATAACATTGCATGTGAAGATGGGTACTCTAAGGTATCTTATTTGGGAAACATGGTCTCTATGGTTTGGAGGATCATCATCGTATATCTCAGATGAAAATATGGAACTTTTTGTGGCACAATTTTTATTTTAAAGCTTATTTTACAGATTCAGATTTTTGTACAAAATAAAATCAACTCGTAAAATTATTTCGTATTTCAACAAAAAATAAACTACCAAGCAGCATAGCCAATAATGTTATTAAAAATAGCTCCAACTTTATCAGCTTGAATATTAAGGTGATGAACAAATTGATAAATACATAACATAAATATGATTTATTAATAAATGAGTACTTTTACATTTGGTATTTAGATGTTGACACTGCAGAAAGTATAATTATTTGTAATATTTGTATTCTTTCTATATCCCTGATAATCTTCAAAACCCTTTCTGGTTCTTTGAAGGCTCTATCCAGACTATCTTCTGGTTAGTTTCTGCATCAATCCCTATTATCTCTTACAACAACAAACAACATCTTGGACATAACCGCAAGACTGTAACCTCTTCACATTCTGTTGAGATTGTGAGTCCAGCCATTTCTCACACATTGCTGTTTTGAATCATTACTATATGGATGACAGTTGAACTGGATGATGTAACATTTATGCCATCTGCTGGAAAGAAGACGTATCGCTCTGTTGGCATTGTTTGGACAACAAAAACAGAGTGAAGCTCTCATACCATAAACAATCTTTGAGTCCAGACACCGTCCTGCAGAGAGCACACAGCCCAACAGCACGTTTTTGGTCTAGCGTCATTTTACAAAACGTTTGCATTAAGACACTAAGACTAGCTGGTCCATTGTAAAGGTCAGTCCACCTTAAATGAGCAGTGGGTGATCAGCAGGTGAAAGGCAGGACACGGGAACTTGGTCCCGAGGACATGTAACGATTATTAAACAAGAAATAGTCGTTAGGGGTCAAAGAAATGAACATTTGTGATTATTAGCGAATCGGTTGCAGATGGGTGAAAACAGGCTTAGGGAGTAACGTATTACATGTAACGGCATGAGGTCATCAGGATACAAAATAGGAAAATGTATTCCCTTACAGTTACAGACGCAAAAACACTGCGATAACAGGTACATTTATGTAAAACAGGGCTCATTAACAGGATAGCAATGATACAAAACATTTAGAAATACAGAACAATACATCAAATCATCCTATATGGAAACTTGGAGCCCTCAATCCAAATAAAATGGTTCATCAACAGTCAGTGGTTAACGTATACCTCAGAATGACAAAAATATTAAACATAATGTCCACTTATGTTGATAAAGATGGAGTTCATTTAAGTCTTATATGGATGTTGTACAACAATGTTAATCCAGTCAGACAGATTTCTCTCACGTGTGAACTGTCATAAGACTTATTCATTGTCCTCTCCATCAGCTTCTGTTTCCTTGTGTTCAGCTGAGCTGCTGATTGGAGGCTCTGCCTCTCCGTTATCCTCAGTTTTAATTTCATTAAGCTGTGAGGACTGACGACCAACACACTTGTGCCTTTTGAAATGATTACGCCATTTAAATCTTTTGTCACAAACATTGCAGCTGTATATTTCCTCTGTGTGGATTCTCATGTGTTCCTTTAAACTTCCACGCTGTGAAAAAGCTTTCTTACAGACTGAGCAGCTGTGTACTTTCTCTCCTGTGTGGACTGTCATGTGTGTCTTTAAACTTCCACTCTGTGAAAAAGCTTTCTTACAGACTGAGCAGATGTGTGTTTTCTTTCCTGTGTGGACTCTCATGTGTGTCTTTAAACTTCCACTCTGTGAAAAAGCTTTCTTACAGACTGAGCATTTGAATGGTTTCTCTCCTGTGTGGACTCTCATGTGTGTCTTTAAATTTGCACTATGTAAAAAAGCTTTCTTACAGACTGAGCAGGGAAAGGGTTCCTCTCCTGTGTGGACTCTCATGTGTGTCTTTAAACTTCCACTCTGTGAAAAAGCTTTCTTACAGACTGAGCAGATGTGTGCTTTCTCTCCTGTGTGGATTCTCATGTGTGTCTTTAAATTTGTATTCAATGAAAAAGCTTTCTCACAAACTGAGCAGCGAAAGGGTTTCTCTCCTGTGTGGATTCTCATGTGTTGATCTAGTTGTTGTCTATATCTAAAAGCTTTCTTACAGACTGAGCAGCTGAATGGTTTCTTTTCAGCACTACGTCGGGGATCACTGAAAGATTCTTGTCTATTTTTCAGAAGTGAGTTTGAGCCTGAGGCAGGTTCTCTGGTCTCCTTCCAATCAGCACTGTCTTCAGTGTCAGGTTCAGAAGAGTCATCAGTGTCTTCAGAAGAGTCTTCAGTGTGGTTCTCAGTCTTTGGTTGTAAACTGCTCTCTGGATCTGAGTTCCTGGCTGGTTCTGGTCCTCGACAGTCCTCTCCATCAGCTTCTGTTTCCATGTGTTTAGTTTGTCTTTGATGAGGCTGTGAGGACTGAGGTTTCTCTTCATCATCTTCACTCTTCACAGGGTGAGGAGTGAAAGTGGACTTGGTGATATCAGCCTCCTCCAGCTCCTGGAGCTGCTCTCCCTCCTGACTGATCCTGAGTTCCTCCTGTTCCTGCTTAATGTGTGGAGGGGGCTCTGGGTCCTCCTGGTCCAGACTGGAGCTCCACTCCTGCTGGTCAGGGAGAGGTTCTTCTTTAACCACCACCAGCTGCTGGACATCTGCAGGAAACAGGAAACACACTGTTATATCAGTCTTGGACCTAGTCAATATAATTAGTTATGTTATTGAATTACAGTTTCCAGAGAAGAGAGGCCCATCGTCTCTTCCGCAATTATTAGGAGTGAGCGGAAGTGCAAAGAGGCCCTCCTCAGGATAATACAGTTAATGCTTGTTAGTTAGGTGGTTCATATCCTGACAGGGTATGAATTACACCTAAAGAGGTCATGAGATAATGACCTTTCGACATCTGGAACATATGTGGGTGTGTTGGCTAATGTAAGGGAAATTGTGTGTGCGTTCATTACAGCTTCTATATATGATGTGAAAGACTTGTACTCGTTGGAGCATTACCACTATTGACTGCTTGTGTGCAAGGTAATGTTTCCTCATTATTATCTGTGTTTTAATAATAATAATAATAATAATAATAATAGATTGAATTTGTTAGCGCTTTTACAGGTGCTCAAAGACGCTTTACAGATATAGTGAAGGGAAAAGGAAGGAACAACAAATAAATATATAGTAAACAATCACACATTAAAAGCCAGATTGAAGAGGTCAGTTTTTGTAAGTTTTTTGAAGGTGGTGAGGTCAGTGCAGTCTCTGATGGGTTGGGGGAGTGAGTTCCAGAGGGAGGGGGCAGCGACGGAGAAGGCTCTGTCCCCCCAGGTTCGGTGATTGGTGCGGGTGGGGATGGATAGGAGGTTGGCTTCTGATGAGCGGAGGCAGCGGGAAGGGGCGTGGTGGTGCAGCAAGTCTGTGAGGTAGGGGGGGGCCTGATTGTTGAGGGCTTTGTGAGTAATGAGGAGGACTTTGAAGATGATTCTTTGACGGACGGGGAGCCAGTGGAGGTTCTGGAGGACGGGAGTGATGTGGTCTCGGGAGCGGGTGTGGGTAAGGAGGCGGGCAGCAGAGTTCTGGATATGTTGGAGTTTATTGATTAGGTTGGATGGTATGCCGTAGAGGATGCTATTGCAGTAGTCGAGTCGTGAAGTGATGAATGCATGAATCAGGGCTTCAGCAGCAGAGGAGGAGAGTGATGGGCGGAGACGGGCAATGTTTTTGAGGTGGAAAAAGGCGGTCCTGGTGATGTGATTTATGTGGTGGTTGAATTTGAGCTGACTGTCGAAGATGACTCCGAGGTTGCGGATGTGAGGGGGGGAGATAGAGTGTGGCTGTCAATGGTGAAGTTGAAATTCTGGATGTCTTTGATACGGGATGGGGGGGCCAATGATGATGATGTCTGATTTGGCACTGTTCAGTTGGAGATAGTTTGTTTGCATCCATGCTTTTATTTCTGAGAGACAGTTGGTGAGAGTGGAGTGTGTTGTGGGGGTGATGGTTTTTGTTGAGATATAAAGTTGGATGTGATCGGCGTAGCAGTGAAATTGAAGGTTGTGGCGACGAAGTTTTATTGATTCCTCTCCGTTTTATTTGTTCCTGTTGTGAGTGCTGAATTGCCACAACAATACAGTTAAAAAAAAATTGTCTAATTATGTTGGCTCAATTCATCTCATGTAGCCCAGCCCCTTTCCACTTACCGTTAAAAATGAAAATAGGGTTTTTTCTTCTGGTTTAGCACTAGCTGCAATGTAAACAATGAATTGTATTTTGGGATTGTTCACAGATACACTACGCCAGGGCTATTCAATTAGTTTGGAAATGGGGGCCGGTTGATGAAATGATCCAAAGCAAGGGGCCGGGAAAAAGATGGCTTAAAATATAGCAATCATATTAAGATCTTCAGATACAGTACAACAGCATGGTGGAGTGTATTGTGTTTAATTAAATCAAACAACATAGCCCCAAGGCCCTTTTTCATCTAAATGCTAAGTTGTGTATCGCAAGACACATTGAGAGCATCATTGCGAAAGGGAATGCAGCAAAATAGGGAGGGGGCAGGATGTATAGAACAGGGGTCTGCAACCTTTTTGATATGAAGTTCCATTAAAAAAAAAAATATTTTATCAACGTGCTGACGATCGTGAATTATCAAGGGGGGGGTGCGCGAAGAGCTCGACACTCGTGAATTGTCAACAGGAGGGCGGGGGGAGCCTCGCTGCGGGGAAGTAGTGTGTGGACCTGTCAGGGATGCTCTGATCGGATCTAGTGGGCGGGGCCTATGGGGATCTTCCATTTAAAGTTATGTTTAAAACTCAGTTAATGGGGCTCATTCATCACTGGCGCTTCCACCAACAACAACCAACATAATTGTTACATTCAAATGAAGTACATTATTCAAGTTTACATTAACTTTGGATAATAACAAGGGAGAAATGAGCGGAAGCGCTCTCTTTTCCTCTCTCTCCTGACAGCCTGTCAGTGTCTCATGCAGCTCACTGATCCAGTAATGAGTGACCCGACAGTGAAGAATAAATATATGTATAACTAGTTTAGCTTGTTCCAGAGGTAGATCAAATAGCTAAGTGTGTTAGGTCTAACTCTTGTGCGTTTTGCTCCAGCTCACCGGTCCGTCACAGCGGGCGGAGCTGCAGGATTTCTACTTCACACATGTTGCATTCCGCTATTTTATTGTCATTTTCGGACACTTTCAAATACTGCCAGACCGGTGAAGCCATTTTGGAGAGCTTGTCATGTATTTTACGTCATGCGATCGGCTCTCGCGATCGGCATTTTTAGAGAGCACCGATCGATCGGCAGAGAGTGAGTATCGGTCGATATCGATCGGCGGTCGATCGATCGGAGCATTCCTAACTTACATGATGCCGAATTTAACAAACAAATTTAAATAATTGGTTTAAACAGCATAATAATAAGGACGATCGTCCGTTCTGTGATTCTCCAGAACACACATGGTCAGTCCGCCCCTGTGTAGAATGTTATTTCAATGAGAGATTGCCTGCTACTTGGTACTGAGGGGACGCTGGCGTGTTTTTCGCCACTCTTCATGCCGACGCTTACTTCGTGTCTACCACTCCCTGCCATCAATCTATTTAATTCCCATACACAGCGGAAATATTGTTCTCCTCTGGTTTTGTGTTTCTGCCATCTCCGTTGCTCAGCCGACTATGTTTGGCTGCTGTTTAGCTCTTAGCCTCTGCCATCCTGCCATTAGCAAAACGAGCTCACCATCACGCTCTGCTATCAGTGTAGTCCCCGTTCCGGAATTCTCCTACTGGACTCCTCTCTGCCAAACTCCCAGGACTATCCACGAACCCTCCCTCAGTCCGGCCATTCCAACTGGGCTGTTTTCCATCACCGCTGCCGAGGTTCGAGGTCCGGTTTCTGCAGGGCTAATGGTGCTAGCTGGCTCGCCGCTCTTCTCGTGATGCTGCTCCAATACTCCTCGCTGGAACTTCGTAACTTTTTCTACCACACTATCCCCGACTGCCTTGCCGTTATCAAATCCCTTGGGCTTCTCCGTCGTCCCCGCTACATACACCGGGCATCCAGATGCAAGTCCGAAACTCCTATCCCCGCAGTTGTTTCTGGCAGACGGTCTGTCGCACGGCGATGTCGTCGTCGCACGGCGATGTCGTCATCGCAACAAACGACGTCATCCGACCAAACCTCCCGTTTGCTCTATCTACCTGAGGTCCCTGGCCTGTGCTGACAATGTGCTGGTTTCTCCCTCCCTGTTCCCCCCAGCAGCTATGAACAACTATGTGACATTTATGCTGCAGAATACCCGCTCCCTCAACAACAAAGCACTACTCATCCACGACATTATCACTGACAGAAGCATTGGCATCCTATGCTTAACAGAGACATGGCAAAATCAGCAGGACTTTGTGACACTCAATCAAGCTACACCCCCAGGCTATTTGTACATCCAGAAGCCCCGCTCCCTGGGTCGTGGCGGTGGATTGGCTGTTATCCACCGAGCTGGCATCCTGGTTAAAGAACTCCCAGTACCTACTACCACCTCATTTGAGTGTGTTGTCTTCAAACTGGCTGGGTCTGCTCCGCTCCAGGTTTCCCTCATTTACCGCCCACCTAAAGCTTCCACTACCTTCCTGTCTGAGCTGTCTGAGTTACTCACCTCTCTCTGCTCCATGTCTCCATCAACTCTCCTGCTCAGTGATTTTAACATCCACGTGGACTCGAGTAACTGCACATTCGCTGCTGAATTCCTCTCACTTTTGGACTGCTTCAGCATCAAGCAACATGTCCAGGGCCCCACCCACATCAAAGGCCACACGCTGGATCTGGTGTGCTCTACCGGCTCTCCGCCCCCCGACCTACAGCGCCTCGACCTGGCTGTATCTGACCATCACGCCATCCTCTTCACTGTTCTGGTCTCCCTGTCCAGGCAGCATCTTAAACGCACATTTATGTTTAGGAATATTAAGACTGTGAGTGCACCGGCCCTATCCGACCTGATAGCTACCCACATGGCCTCGGGTCCCTCCGACTCCACCGTGGACGGCCTGGTAGCCCACTACAACACTGCCCTATCCCTCTGTAAGCTCTGTCCCTCAGAGCTGGGTTTTTGCTCTCTGTAAGGTTCTCTCACACTTGGTAAATATCTCTCAAATTTCTTGATTGAATGCTGAGTGAATTACTTTGTTGAATGAGTGGAATGAATTGAGATTTGTTTGTGAGTATTAGTAACCACCACCTATGAGGATCTTCCTCCGAATACCTGCGGGAGATAGGTATGTGTTTGTGAATGTTCGTACCCGCCATCGGTGTCGGAAAAAAGGTATGGAATTGATGTGAATTGATTTGGTGAATGAAAAGTTGAATGTGCTTTTTATTATCACCGGTCTTTTATGAGGAAATGTCTCTAAATTCTATCGGGAGATTTAAAAATCACAACTGAATTGGGCAGTTGAAAGTACAATTTTGGTAATAAATGTAAAACTGTGAATAAAAGTTTCATATTTGAACATGATCACAGCATGATAGGTTTAGTATGAGTATAATGTTGTAAAGAGAGAAGGTAAAAACCCTGTATTAGTTTGGACCTATTTTTCTTCAAATAAACTGATCCCACCTTTTGGACTGGGACAACTTAAAAGACATCTGCACCCTCCTCTCCTGCTTCAAAGGTGAGATTGCACCCTGTCACACTCACACTTAGGTAGGGCCACACCTCTTTACTGATATCAAAATCCTTCGGGATCGCTTAAACAGATTTAAGAGAGTTGTCTGAATTGAAACAGCAGTTAATTGAACCTGGTTCTTCGGGGAGTTAATAGAGGTGAGATCTTGCTGACGTTGGTGGATCTGAGCCAAGCAGTAAACGTACATAGACTCAATAACTTCGGTTAGGTTAATTAGTAGGTCTGAGTAATTTGCCGGAATAAATTATCAGCTCCGCACCAACCCTGTCAGTGTTTCATTTGTGATTATTTTGTATGTTGCATTTTACTGCTGTAAATGTTTAAAGTTGCGCTTGTATAGATGATTATAGATGAGGGAACCTGCTAAATATTAAAATGTGTGTTTTTTTATATACAGTACCAGTCAAAAGTTTGGATACCTTCTCATTCAATGGTTTTTGTTTATTTTTAATTTGTTTCTACTTTGTAGATTAATACTGAAGACATCAAAACTATGAAAGAACACATATGGAATTATCTACGGGCGGTGGTGGCGAAGTCCAAAGGGACTTGGCTTGGCAACTGGAAGGTCACCAGTTCAAGTCCCGGAAAGACCAAGTGCTACCGAGGTGTCCCTGAGCAAGGCACCGTTCCCTACACTGCTCCCCGGGCGCCGTACATAATGGCAGCCCACTGCTCCTAACACTAGGATGGGTCAAATGCAGAGAAACCGTTTTGTTACATTAGGGCTGAACGATTAATCGACTTTAAATCGTGCACGTTTAACCAGTGCACGCTATTACGGGCACTATAGAGCATGCACAAAAGCGCGAGTCCACACACTCTATTAAAGGTAGGGTGGGTAAGAATGGAGAAACCAGCTCGAGTGTGCGAGAATTTGAAAATACACAACCAGAAAAAATCTGCCCGTTCCTTCAGAATTCTTCCCAGAGCCCCTCCTCCAACACACACGAACGCGCACGTGACCAATGAGGGCACGACATAAGTTTGTGCACAGATGGAAGGCTGACAGGCAGGTAGGCCATCCAGTTATTTTAGCCAGGCCGGCTCAGATGATTGGTCGTGCTTTTTACAGTAGGTACTATGGCTTCCACAGATGACATTTTTTAAGTATTTATTGTCAAAACATTTAATGTATTCATTGCCATCGGGATGTTAAGAGCATTCCATGGAATAAAAGTGTATCTGAAGTGAATTACCTACCCCACCTTTAAGATGTAAAATATGATTTTACCAACAATGTCGAAATTACATTCATTGAAGTAGGCTATCAAGGCATTGCTAATTCCTGGCTACATATTACACAGATTCTGCGTAATAATGCCCTGCCCCTGCATCTTCTATTTCAATCTTTTCAGCAGATTTAGCGTTTTTAGTGAGAAAGAATTCCGAGATACTTTTTTGTGCCATGTCAGTTACTCGTCACTTGTGTTGTGCGTCCTGTTAAAAGTATCCGACTAAAACTAAAAAAACATATATTTGTGTTCTTCCCTGAAGCTAAATAATGTATTATATAGTTTAAAATTATCATTTGAATAATAATATAAAATATATCTCAGGCACAATGAAATGTAATCAAAAAATTAAATGTGCAGGCAGAGGAGCTGCGCCTGCCTGACGCTAGGGGGTGCTGCAGCGCCCTCAGCACCCCCCTTCCAGCGCCCCTGGTCTAAAGTGTTATTAATGTGATAATAAAGTGTTACTGAAGAGTTTAAAGTGTTAATGAAGAGTAAAGGGAACAGACCTGCTCTGTGTATCCGAAGCTGAGGCTGTGAAACAGCGTCCAGTAGTTTCTGGAGTCTCTTGTTCTCCTCTTTGGAAATAATAATAATAATAATAATAATGGATTCAATTTATAAAGCACTTAATATCTGATCTCAGATCCCAAAGTGCTACAAGTAGTCAGCAAGAACAGTATAAATAAACATTACACAACACGGTAGAATTAAGAAAAAAGCAATACAAAAATAAAAAAATAAATAAAAGGGATATAAAAAGGTCTAGGCAAAGGCTCTTTTGAAGAGAAGGGTTTTGAGGCCTTTTTTAAAAGCCTCCACGGTCTGTGGTGCTCTCATTTGGTCGGGGAGAGCATTCCACAGACTGGGAGCAGCCGAGCAGAAGGCCCGGTCTCCCATAGTACGGAGCTTAGTCCTGGGGGGTTTGAGGAAGTTGGAGTTGCTGGAGCGGGTGGTCCGTAAGGAGGTATGGGGGGTGAGGAGTTCCTTGAGGTAGGGAGGGGCAGTTCCATGGACACACTGGTGGGTGAGGACGGAGACCTTGAATTCGATCATTAGTTTCACGGGTAGCCAGTGTAGTGCTTTAAGGATGTGGGTGATGTGGTCATATTTGCGCACTCTCATCAGGATCCTAGCAGCGCTGTTCTGAATGTTCGGAAAGAAGCAGCTCCTCCTCGAGCTCTGCTATCGTTTGTTCAAACAGAGCAAATGTCTCTTCATTAGCAGCAGTGAGTCGCTGCTTCCTCAACGACAGCAGCATCTGGACTTTACTCATGTTTCCTAGATCACCTTTCCCTGCAGACTCCGTTAAACACACCGTTTCTCTCTCCGTCAAACTCTCAATCTGACTAGTGTTGCTAACGTGTTTCCAGCTAGCATGCTAAGCTAGCTCCTATAGTCCGAGGTAAACGCTCCAGAAAAAAGAGCACAGAGTCCATTCAGAGGTTTATCCAGACACACAGATGATGGATCAGTAGAGCTGGAGCTCACACACACTTTCTCAGGAACACAGAGAGAACCGTAGCGACGAGACGCCACATGCAGGGCTCGAGTTAAGTGTGAGCCAATGGGAGCTGAGCTCCCATAAGGAGGGGTCTGAGCTCCCACGGATGCAGTGACATCATCATTCTTCTTCTTCTTCTTCTTCTTCTTCTTCTTCTTCTTCTTCTTCTTCTTCTTCTTCTTCTTCTTCTTCTTCTTCTTCTTCTTCTTCTTCTTCTTCTTCTCTTCTCTTGCATTTGGCGGATTGCAAACAACTTAAAAGGTGCATAGCGCCACCTACTGTAAATGAGTATGAATCATCACATCATTCCAACTCTTTATTAAATAAATAAATAAATAAAACCATGAAATAAATAAAGCAAAACCAAATCTATGTTCTTTCCTGTCCTAATGTTAATTTATTTTTCCTACCCCAGTTTCACTCAAGAATGTAAACAGTGCCTTTCTGGTAGCTCTTACTCCCTCTCCTTTTGTTCCCAAAACACAAACCACACTCCACTCCCTCTCTGCCTCTCAGACTTCAGCCTTTAGTTGTTCTCTTTCCGCTTTATAGATGTCACAATGTAACAATATATGTTCTACATCTTCTTTTACTGCACAGTTCCCACACTTGTCACTGTCACTTTTCCCCATGATATACAGCGTACTATTCAAAGCTGTGTGATTTATTCTGAGTCGAGCCATCGTGATTTCCTCCCTTCTGTTTCTCTCTTTATGAATATTAATTGTAATTGTATTTTGTACTTTATGATACTCTTTGCCTTTCTGGTCTTCCTCCCACCTCTTCTGCCAGATCTCCATCCCTTTCTTCTTAATGACTGCTTTTCCTTCTCCTTTACCAAGTTGAACTGGTAATGTTATTTTCACCCAGCAGAACTGTAGATCTATGTAGATCTGTAGATCCGCTTCTGTGCAGTCTTAACAGGCTATGATTCAGCTCAATGAGAATGTCTTCTCCAGTAGTTGTTGTTGATTGTATGCTTTGTAGTATGGACAATGAATCTGTACATATAATCAGCCTATCTGATTTACCTAACAGAGTTAGGTTGTAATTATTTAACACAAATTAGTTCCATTTATGTTGTAGGATTGTGTCCTCACATCCAGGACAGAGACTGGGGAAATCACCTTTCTGTGGCCCCTCCAAGACCCCCAAAGAACGGACTACAGACCTCCAGCATGTGTCCCTGAAATGGGGACTCAGGTTATTTCACACATCCAGGACAAAGACCAGTAATGGCACCTCTATGTGGCCCGTCACAGAGCCCCAAAGGATGGACTAATGACCTCCAGCATGTCTCCCTCACATGCACACTTCCATAACTTTGCACACCGTGAGTCCCCGGGCCCCCGGACTTAAGCACTCCCCCACGGACTAAACCCAGATGATCACACCCTACAGAACCTCATGTCCCTGGTAACCCTAAAAGGGGGGTGGATTTTGCGGTGTTTTACCGTCCGCCCATCGGCATCCATATTCGGCCTTCTTCACCGCACCACCACCCCCCCTCCTTTGGAGGATGTTCTCATGCCCCTGGTAACACTTAAAGGTGGTGGATTTTGTGGTGCTTTTCTGTCAGCCCATCAGCATCCATATTCGGCCTTCTTCACGGCACCACCACCCCCCCTTCTGTGGAGGATATTCTCATGCTCCTGGTAACCCTTTAAATAGTCTGATACTACCAGGGCTCATCACTGCACTTTACAAGCCATAAATAATGTTTAAATGGTCGGGAAAAGTGTTTTTAAACATATGGAAGAGATTATTAGCCTGTCATTTTGCAGGATATCATTTAACATTGAACCTCTCCTGGAAATGCACAGAATATGTCCATTTCCAGGAGAGGTTCAATGTTAAATGATATCGTGCAAAATTCCGGTCTAAAACCCAGGAATAAGTGTTTGAAAGGCTGGGAAAAGTTGTTTAAAATAGTCTGATACCTCCAGGGCGCATCACCGCATTTTACAAGCCAGGGAAGGTGTCTGAATCCTGGGTAAACTTTGTTTAAATAGTCTGATACCTGGCACTGTATCAACCCCTGGGAATCTTCAAGGTTATATAAATGTTTTTTTATTTATTTAATTATCACACAATTTTTATCACACGCCCTGAACATGGAGCGGATCTTCAATCCCTCCTTTATTCCAGGCGTATTCGCGTAGAACCGGTCTGCAGTGCTTACGTCGTGACACATAAACCTGGCGAGAATCTACCTGCTTTCTGGATCCTGGTGATGCTTTATATTGTCAGCCAGGGCAGTGCGCAGGATTGTGAAGGTGACGGCTGTTTCTAGCCCAGCATCAGCCCAAGCCCTCTTCAAGTGAGCGTTCAGGTTCTTGGAGGCATGCTTCCCCGTTGTGAAAAGGAAGAATTCATTCTGAGGACCCGACAAGCCCTCTTTTATCCCCATCCACCGCATGACCCAGCTAAACTCCTTTACTGTAAGCACCAGCTGTGCTTTGCCAAATGTCTTGGCAGTCTTGTGATCCTGCACGTGGATGATGTAGCCCTCAGCAGTGCCCCTTATGTCCGCCTCTAACACCTCAGTGTTGGTCATGTTTGCGTACACACCTGGACGGTGGCCATACAGGAGGCTCCAATGGAGGGTTAGATAGCCATATAGCAGGTACTGGGTGATTGAGGTCGGATTGCAAGCCATCAGGTCAAGGAGATCAGGGATGCGCTTCTCAGCGGCCACCATGGCGGCGAGAAGCTCGGCCTGGCTCGACTCACTACTTTTTCAAGTCGTTCATGTTGGCTTTCGCCTCTCTGATAATGTGGGTCATATCAGACTGGGTGAGCCTGCACCCCCAGAGCTTTGACTCGGAAATGGTTCACATTCTTCAGGAACAACAGCGATGTTGTGACAGCCCGGCCCGACTTTACAATATACTCGCTCCAGCCACTTTTTCGTGTCTTTTAGGAACAGCCAATCTGACAGCCGGTTAACACCATCGGCCATGAATACGAGGAAGTTCTTTATCCGGCTGACATTGGACGGACAATTTTCTTTCCGTTTCACTGTCGGTGCGACACCCTCACAATGATCCCTGTATGTCTGAATGTACGTCTCCATGCTTTGAGGCAACGTGATTTCACGCATGGTATTCCCCCGTCCCTTCCCAGTGGACCAGTGACGAGAGGACCAGTCCTTAGCCAGATTAGCTTTCAGTTTATTGTAGACGGACGCACGGGTCTTCTGGCGTACAGGGGTCTCACTACCGGAGGCTTATGGGGACCGCATGACAGTCTTGACCGGGATCTTGAGAGGGGTCTCACTACCGGAGGCTGCTGGGGACCGCATGACAGTCTTGAGAGGGGTCTTACTACCGGAGGCTGCTGGGGCCCGCATGACAGTCTTGAGAGGGGTCTTACTACCGGAGGCTGCTGGGGACCGCATGAGAGTCTTGACCGGGGTCTTGAGAGGGGTCTCACTACCGGAGGCTACTGTGTTTATGAGGTACTTGAGATTGCCAGGCCCTTAAATCGTATACATTCTTCCTCTTCCTCAAGCACAGCAGCAGTGGCACTCTGCTTCCTGGGTTTTAGCCCCTTTTTCAGCCTGGAGCACAGGGTCTTCACCTCATCAATGAGGGCATCCTTCTGAGCTCTCAATGCCACATTTTCCAGCATCACCTGCCTGCAGTCCTCTTCGTTACACTCAGTATGTGGGGAGAAGGGTGAAGGGTGCACCGGGTATTCCTCCTCATTGTCTATATCCAATGATGTAGCCATTCCAATGATGGGATTAGTCTCTCTGAGGTCATGGAGCAACTGCAGGGCCACACTATGCTTCAGCCTTGCCAGGACCTGATGTGCCTCATCTCGGGAGCACTCAGGGTGGCCATGAGTGACATGACGGTCTAGTTTCTTCCCAGGATACGAACACCCTGTGATGGGACAGGGTTTGGTCCGAACATTTATTCTGCCACTGGCCATTTTAAGAATGATGCCTCTTTCCTCCAAGTTCCGCACTGCATGTTTGTGCTTAAGGTGCTTGTTCAAAGCCAGATAGAAGAGTCTGCACACCGGGCATTCGGACGACATCCTTACTGAAACAGACACAGTGAATTGTATTTAAATTATTTTATGTTTCTCCATTTATATGCGTTAGCGTAACCGGTGATTGCAATGATGCAATTGATGCTGCAATGCCTGGTACACGGACCAAGGGAGGACTTGGGTTACCACCAGGTCAAATGGTACCACCTCCGCACCAACGCGGCTGGTGATGGCAACATTGGGTCCGATGCATCAATTCATGGTGCCCCGACCATGAGAGGGTTTGGGGTGCCCCGGAACCAGGCAGTACCCCAGCAGGAAAGACGTTTTATGGTCAAAGGAGGAAAGAGTGATAGAACCGGGGTAAAGCAAAGAAAGTGTCCGACAATAGTGACTTGTAACCCGGGTAGAGAGTATGTCATATATCGGTCCTATCCTCCAGATAACATGGTAACGTGGGGACAACAGTACCTCCGGGCGCTCCATCCCGCTCCGGCCTTCGCCGCAGCGGAGGTAGGAGGCATTGAACCCCTCACACTTGCCCCCGGAGGAGGCAGGGGAGTCAGGTACCCGGGGGGCGCACGGTGGACGGCCAGGGCGAGGCTGCCACACCGTGCTGGAGTCAGAGTTCCGAGTGTTCGAGCCGGGTCCCGGTAAAGCGCAGGACGGAGCACCCGGCAGGATCCTCCAGCAGACCCCCCCGCGCGGTTCCCTCGTCCCTCGGAAGAGGCGGAGAGGTGGGTGTTTTTCATCTGCTGGCGGACTGCCTGGGAGAACGCGCTGCTAGGGAGCCAGGCTCAGAGTGAGTGGCAGTGGGTGCCCGCGCACCTGCCTTTTACAGCGCTCTCGGGGAGGGAGAGAAGAGAGGAGCGGAGGCTGCCGAAACAGCCAGGGCCCTCCCCTCAAACACACCCCTCATTTAGACAAGACAAGCAGCGAGAAGAGTCCCCTTTCGACTCCCCTTGCATTCCTCCAGAGACCAGTTTGGACTTAAAGTTAAGAACCAGGTTGGGGGGGTCTCCAGGCATCAGATATATCCGAGACATAGTGCACTTAGAGAGGGTACTTTCATACAGGGTATCAGACAGCCGTTTTTGTTTATTGTGTGGTGGACTGGCTGTCAGCACATCATAAAGTATTATTAGAAGCAGTGTCAGCTAGAAAATGGTCTGTCAATCCTTTCCGTGTCCGGGCTGGTTGATGTTGCCCGTGTTGAGTCAAATTAAGCCCCAGGCTCCACTCCTGGTGGTGCGCTTCCGTCAATTCCTTGAAGTTACAAGTTGCTTTCTTGATATTCAAGCTGTTGACAAACACCCGGGCTGGACCAGGTTGTTAATCCTTTTAGACACAAGTGTGATGCACATGGCTTTCCTTCGGGGGAAAGTGCTGTGAACAGAGGGAGAGAGCACCCGAGCGACACCGGGCAAGCGGTCTTCCATACGCCACATTTCCCCAATCCGCCAGTCGGACGGGGATTCGGCGCTGGGCTCTTCCCTCTGCGCTCGCCGCTACTGTGGCAATCTTTTCCTCCGCTTAGTAATATGCTTACATTCAGCGGGTTGTCTCATCTGATCTGAGGTCGTAGTCGAATGTGGAGCGCCCTGGAGGACGACACTACATGGCTCTCCCAGCGCGCACCGAGGTGCGCCCAGAGAGAGGCTCACAGCTTTCCCCTGAGTCTGGTGCTCCGCTGCGGCATTAGAGGTGGAGTCTCGGACCCGACCCAACCTCCGCCGGCACCCCCTTCTCTCCCCAAACGACACCCACACGCAGCAAGTCAGGCGGAACGCGGGCAGCGCGGAGACTGAAAGTCCACCGGCAGCCGCGCACGCACAGAGGCGAGCCCGACGGGGCGCCCCACGCCCGGACACGAAGACCCGGACGTGAGAGGAGGAAAAAAGGTTTGCGCCGACGGAGAGGAGGGAGGACCAGTGGCCCCACGCAACCGCACCGGACATCCCGAAACATCTGCACTTAGGGGGACGAAGGCGGCCTGGACCGCCTGCGACGTCCCGCTGCGGGACCCGTGGTGGGACCCCTGAGTCAGACGGTTTGTCTCGGTCACGCTTCATATCGGGCGGCCCGGGAGGGAAGAGACGCGCAGGGGGTTACCCCCACGCAGCACACCCTCCCGGCCATCAGAGTCGAACCCGCAGTTCGGAGGAACCGGCCGCCAGAGCACCGGCACGAGGCCGGGCAGGCGGCCCTCCGATAACGGGTCGCGTTTGCCATTCGATCAGTGAGAAATCAGGAAAAAAGTCTGACTTAACTTTTTGGAGAACCAGAGAAAAGGGGTGAAAATGGAAAAAAAGTATCCCAAAATAGTGTCCCATAAGGCGGGTAGAGTCCCCTGACAACTCTCCTTACATTCCTCCAGAGTCAGAAAAAGTCAAAGTTAAGTTTTGGAAGAACCAGAGAAAAGGGGTGAAAATGGATAAATTGTATCCGAAAATAGTGTCTCTTAGGCGGGTAGAGTCCCCTGACAACCCTCCTTACATTCCTCCAGAGTCAGAAAAACTCTAAGTTATCTTTTGGGAGAACCAGAGGAAAGGTGTGAAAATGAAGAAATTGTATCCCAAAATAGTGTCTCATAATTCCCTGACAACTCCCCTTGCATTCCTCCAGAGACCAATTCAAACACTTCAAAGTTTGGTAAGAACCATGCTGGGGGATCTCCAACAATTGTATCCGAGCCAAAGCACTCATGTAGCGGACACATTCCTCCATGATGTGAAACAGCCGTTTTTTTTTCTGAGTCCTCTCAAAAACCGGGTTTCCGATTTCACGCGGAAGGTAGCTTGAAAAACATGAATGAATTTTTTTGACGGAGGAAGGGAGGTCTCGATTCCCCTCTCCGTTGTAAAATGCAACGGGGGAGTGGAAAAGTGTCTGGGGCCTCCGCCCGAAGCGCCGAAGACTTGAGCTTTTTGGAGCCCCTCCTCCGTTGGCACTTTTTTAAAACTTCATTTTTGATTATTTTAAGATATAATTGACCGGTTTCTTTACTTCTTTTTGCTTTCCACTGGTGGGGGCGCATGCCAGGCCGCCTATGAGCTCCCAAATTCGGCCTGTGACCTCCAGGAATTGTGGGCTAAGCTCCATAAACTGACAAAGTCACTCAGAAATGTCACTTTAATAGCCCAAAAATATATAATACAAATACATTTAAATAGTAAAAGGTACAATTGTGCTCCTAATTACCCGGAATTTGATTTGTATAGCCCCATGATAGTGAATACAAATCATTTTCATGGAAAAAAGTGTTAAAACGCCTGATTAATATGTTTGTAATGCTGGCAGCAGGTTCACTGCTGTAAGCAGGGTCTCACACTCAAAGGCACCTAGGCAGATCTCCAGGGTGATGCACATGGCTTTCTTACCCAGGAATAAGTGTGTGAAAGCTGGGTAAAAGTGCTGTGAACAGAGGGAGAGAGCAGCCAGAGAGTTAGCGGCATGTGAGAGCCACAGAGCGCACCCAGAGGACAGGCTGTTTCACAGCACTATGTCACCCAGGAAAGCAGCTTGGATCGTGGGTATGTCAGTGTTAAAAGTGCCTTAAAGAGCATGTGACAGCATCCCAACAACTGTTGTGCAATGAAATATTGGGCTACTAGTCATCTCGAACCGTTAGTTTAAAAAAGAAGGTGCGATACCAATCCGATAAATATCAATGATTTCGAACATCGCGGGGAAATTCCTTCGACTCATGTTGAAGTTTTGGGGGAAGCCGGAAGTGACGTCAATGCGGGAATGCTTCACTGTGCGGCGAGAGAGCCAATCACGGACAAAGTGTGTTGTCATGCGTAGAAATTGTGAATTACTGAGTTTAGGCACGTTAATAACGTTTTAATGAAGTTGACTACAGTATATTCATATTTGTCAGTGCTTTCATGTCAACTCGGCGAACATAAACATAAATGATCGTGGTGCAGATGATGATTAAATTAGGATTAAAAATCGGTAGTGAGAGCTGCTGAATTTCCTCCCGTAGGATGTGATATAAAAACAAATCGATTATTTTTGTAGTTGTAAACTCAAGTGGATGAAACTACATTTATTAGTGCTTTCATGTAAATTCGGCGAACATATGATATCAAATCAAATTTCAAATCAAATCAAATCAAATTTTATTTATAAAGCACATTTAAAAGCGATTTTTGGTCGAGCCAAAGTGCTGTACATGCATTAAAAACACATATAATCACAATAAAAGACAATAATTTACAACAGATATAAAACAAACACAGGGAATAGTGAGGAGTCGTGCTCCGCTCTGACTAGAAGGCCTGAGAGAAGAAGTGAGTTTTTAGTGTGGCTTTAAAAACCCCTAGGGTCTGGGCCGACCTCACGTGGAGGGGCAGAGTGTTCCAGAGCCTGGGGCCAGCTGCTGCGAAGGCTCGGTGCCCTCGGGTTATGAGCCTGGTCTTGGGCACTACCAGCAGCAGATGGTCAGCAGACCTTAAAGCTCTGGCTGGGGTGTAGCGCTGGAGGAGTTCAGCTATATAGGCCGGAGCCAGCCCATTTAGTGCTTTAAAAACAAATAAAAGGATTTTAAAATCAATTCTGAACCGAACTGGAAGCCAGTGCAGTGAGGCCAGAATTGGGGTGATGTGGTCACGTTTTTTATGGCCAGTCAGCAAACGTGCAGCTGCGTTCTGGACTAGCTGCAGGCGTTTAATTGAGGCCTGGTCCATACCCATGTACAGAGCGTTGCAGTAGTCGAGTCTCGAGGTCACAAAGGCGTTAATAACCCTTTCCAGGTCTTTAAAAGATAAATACGACTTGGTTTTGGCCAAAAGTCTTATTTTAAAAAAGCAGGATTTGACTACGCTGCTGACCTGCTTGTCGAATTTAAAAGTACTGGAGAAGGTTACCCCAAGGTTCGTGACTGAGGGGAGGATGTTCTGTTGGAGGGAGCCTAGAATATCAACCTGGGTTGCTGGAGGTTGGGGTCCAAAAAAGATGACCTCAGTCTTGCTTTCGTTGAGGTTAAGAAAGTTTTTTGCTCAGCCAGGATTTTATCTCAGTTAAGCAGTCCATCAACTGTTGTAATGAGTGTGTGACACTTGCTTCGAGAGGGAGATAAATCTGTACATCGTCGGCGTAGCAGTGGAAGGGAATATTATGTTTTGTGAGAATTGAGCCTAGGGGTAGTAAGTACAGTAGGAAAAGGATGGGGCCCAGAATCGAGCCTTGGGGAACCCCACAGGTAAGAGGGGCTTTTGCAGAAGAGAAGGCACCTAGCTGCACAGCGAAGCTACGGTCTGTCAGGTAGGACCTGAACCATGCAAGGGCAGAGCCTGTGATGCCAGCGGACTGTTCAAGCCGTGACAACAGGATGCTATGGTCCACAGTGTCAAAAGCAGCTGTCAGGTCTAACAGCACCAAGACAGCTGGGCTACCTGAGTCGGCGGCTAGGAGCAGATCATTAAAAACTCTTAAAAGGGCTGTTTCAGTGCTGTGCATGGGTTTGAAGCCAGACTGAAACTTTTCGTGGATTCCATGCGTGGTTAAAAAAGACTGCAGCTGGGCGTAGACCACTCTCTCCAGGGCTTTTGATAAAAAAGGTAGCTGGGAAATGGGCCTAAAATTTTCGAGAAAGGAGGGGTCGAGATGTTTCTTTTTAAGTAATGGCTTAACCACGGCATGTTTGAAGGCAGCAGGGACACATCCTGAGCTAAGGGAGGTGTTTACAATTAATAAAATACTTGCTCCAACTGAATCTAAAACGTCTCTGAGAAGGCGAGAGGGAATG
Organism: Harpagifer antarcticus; assembly: GCA_902827135.1. Lineage (NCBI taxonomy): Eukaryota > Metazoa > Chordata > Actinopteri > Perciformes > Harpagiferidae > Harpagifer > Harpagifer antarcticus. The sequence continues at coordinate 422,068 of CADEHL010001104.1, read as the reverse complement.
CTATCTGAGGTGCAGTTTGTCGGCCGCAGGTGCTTGATCACATCCGAGAGAGAAGAGAAGGATACAGGCTCAAAGTGGTCGAGGACAGCAGGGCACAGAAAGGGAGCAGGATCTGGGGTAGCACTAGTGTGAGCTAGCCTAAGAGCAGATACCTTTTCAATAAAAAATTTAAGAAACTTATCACAGAGAGTAGTCGATGGCACAATAGAAGAAACATCACAGGGATTAATGATCGAGCTGAGGACATTAAAAAGAACCTGAGGTTTGTGGCTGTTTTTGGAGATTAACAGAGAGATGTGCTCTGTTTTGGCTGCTTTGACTGCCGTCTGGTAGTCAGACAGGGAAGCACGAAGGATTTCTAGGGAGACATGGAGTTTATCCTTTTTCCATTTTCTCTCTGCACGCCTGCAAGCGCGTCTGAGAGCACGAGTACAGTCATTGAGCCACGGCTCTGAGAGCACTTTTGTGCGTCTAAGCGTAAAAGGAGCAACAGAATCCAGTGTTAGTGTGCATGTAGAGTCAAACATGGAGATAAGCTCATCAGCATTAAAAGCACAGTTCACATCTAATTTACAGATAGGAAAAGCATTAAAAACATCAGAGAACTGTGAGGCAGTCAAGGGGTTAATCGAACGCACACGACGCGCAGGGGCACGTGATTCGACTCCTGCGGAAGGGATGGAGGTTGTAAACAGAACCGGTAAATGGTCTGAGATACGCGTTGCTGCACATATTTCATCAACAGATACAGACAGTCCAAACGACAATACCAAGTCCAAAGTGTGTCCTTTTTCGTGTGTTGGGCCAGCCACGGACTGAACGAGACCAAAAGAATCAAGGAGATTTAAAAAGTCCCTAACCAGAGGTTTGGACTCACAACACACATGGACATTGAAGTCTCCGGAGATCAAAACACGATCATATTTCACCATGATCCCGGACAGAAAGTCAGAAAAGTCATTTATGAAATCCTTATTGTGCTTTGGCGGACGATACACAACTGCGCAGAGTATAGGCGAGGCCGGGGTCAGTTCAAAAAGCTGCAACTCAAAGCTAGCATAGGTAGTTACAGGGTGAAGCAATCGGCATTGGAGGCTAGCTCTAAACACTGAAGCTATGCCCCCGCCATGGCCGGTGGCACGGGGGAGCTGAAGAATGTACAATCAGGAGGAAGAAGATCAAAGAATGATGTGTACTCGCCAGCGTGGACCCAGGTCTCCGTCAGGAACATGAAATCCAGTTCACGGGAGGTGAAGAAGTCATTTAGCAGGAACGTTTTGTTTGCTATCGACCTAGCATTTAGCAAAGCCATACAAAGTTTTTGCTCCGGGCTTGCCGACGGTGGAGTGCGTCTCAGCTGACGAAGAAGTGCGTGTTGAACGCCGCGTGGGCCGGGAGCAGTCAGTCGGGCAGGAGGGGCTGCCAGCGGGCCCAGCAGAGTCCGCAGCTCCGGAAAAACAGGGCGAATCCACCGATTCCGCACATGGCGTGCAGCGGGAGGGCCATGACATCTGAGACGTGGATAGGTCCCGGAAGAAGCCGTCAGGTATGCCTTCAGATGGACGAGTGCACCACCACGCTTTCCCCGTCGTCTGAAGCGCTTTCGGCGAGGCGGGATGCGGGGCAACCGGCACAGGTAGGTGGGTATATCCGACAGAAGAGGGGGGGGGGACGATTTTTGGTTGCCAGATGTAAGTTTGGGCAGCAGTATCAACTCCAGTGAGGGTCTGAGGTGGAGGAGGTCTTGGCGATCATAGACGAGCAGAGCAGAGACATTCTGACAAACATAAAACAGAAACAGGAAAGCTAAAGGTAGACAGCTGAGCGAGCGGCGGGCCGACACAGGCGCCATCTTGAATCACGTCACGTCCACGTCAGACACAAAACTAGAGAGGGAAACAATAAAGGTGGTGGCGTTGCCATTTATGTTAAGAATAAGTTCAGTGTAACCACATTAGTTTCCAAATCGATCAGTAAGCAATTTTTAGCCATAAATATAGAAGTGGCAAAGGGTCAACGGGTCATGGTAGTGAGTTGTTACAGACCCCCCTCAGCTGTCAAAGACTCCTTGTCTTCACTAGCAAATCTTTTATCGCAGCTAGACTACAATGAAATAGTGCTACTTGGAGATTTTAACTGGGACTGGTTAACTGCAGTGTCAGAGGATTTTAGATACATTAAATGATCGTGAGGATGATGATTAAAAATCGTTTGTTTGAGCCGGTCTGCATTTCCTGATAAGAAAACAAACCGATGCTTTTTGTAGTTGAACACCAATGTGGATTAAACGCGTGTTTTTTTTACCACAATGTTGGAAATGAATGGATGAAATGCACGGATTATTATTATTATTATTATTATTCCCACTCCGATCGGGACACTAGGTCCACCGTTTCCCCGCAGCGAGGCTCCCCCCGTTGACAGTTTACGTGGGCTGGGTGCAGTGGCGGACTGGCCATCGGGACGAATCCGGATGGGCCGGTACCGAAGTTGGCCGGTCGGATAAGTCACTAATCACATCCCCCATAGGCGGCGCGTGAGGCTCAGGTTTGGGAAGGCTAAATAACTTTTTTTACCTGATGCTGCCCTCCTCCGGCGTCTATAGAAAAGAGATCAACTCAGTGTGCGGAGTTTAAATCTCTCAAGTCATATTACAGGATAAAGGAAATACAGTTTAAACTGCCGTATCCAGAGAAGACGCCGACGTGTCGCACTTATCATCAATCAGATCATCGATCATATAATATCATAATATATCATATATTTCCTTATCTGAGTCAGCTTCTCCAGCCGTATCTGGCTGTGCAACACTTACAGTGTCACATAGCCTACTGTATGCAGAATTATTATTTTAAGCAGCACATTATGTTGACGAAACACTCGAGTCAAATGTAATTAAAGTCAAATTGTGTCTTAGACGGGGCAGTGATATCATAAAACTATACGCTTTCAAACACTCGGGAGGCCTCGTTATTTTTTAACCAGTTGTTCTGTATTCTCTTCGCAGGTGCAGCTCTGTGGCTCGTATCCTGGATTATATGTTTAAGTCATGGATGTTTAAAGCTCATATTTGTCTAATATTAGTTTACTTTTCATTAATGAAGTATGACGCTGCACTGTCAGTACACTTGTCCCTGTTTGTGATTGGTCAAATGTAGCTAACCCCGCCCCTTTCACGTGAACGCGCTCTCAGCTGGTGAGAGAAACCCTGGCTTGATTTACCGAGTTGATAACCAGCGTCGTAGGACCGCTTAGCGAGATCTCGTTTTCATTTCATTTCAAACCTTTATTTATACAGATGAATCCCATTGAGATCATTGATCTCTTTTTCAAGGGAGACCTGCTCAAGTAGTTCCACATGAAACATAAAAACATAAATAGAACAACAAAAGGACATCATACAGCATCATTTACATAATTATCCACATAAACAGGTACCAATAGCTTCCGATTGACTAGCATCCAACCGAGCTTTAAAAACATTTAGTGGCACCAGATTGTTCAGTTTCCATTTAATTTCAAGACTATTCCAAGACAGAGGAGCTGCGCATCTAAAAGCTGTCTTCCCTAAGACAGTCCTAGCAGCACATTTAATAAAACTACAGGATGCGATCTCAGGCAGTAGCCACTTATAATTTTCCGTAAGATCAGGGAGCAGATATAGGATGGAAGTTTCCCTAACATGGCTTTGTATATAAAAATGTACCAGTGACTGAGCCTCCGTACAGTTAGCGAAAGCAAACCAGCCCTTGCATACAGGGTGCAGTGATGGGTTAATGCTTTACAGTTTGTCAGAAATCTCAGTGCGCTGTGATACGCAGCATCTAACTTGACCAGGCAATTGGCAGGGGCATTCATATACATCAAATCACCATAGTCCAACACAGGTAAAAAGGTCACAGTGACTAGCCTTTTCCTGGCCTCAAGCGAGAAACAGAACTTGTTCCTGTAGAAGAAACCTGGCATAACCCTCAGTGTTTTAAGCAGGTTATTGACATGAAGTTTAAAAGTGAGACAATCATCAAGCCAGATACCAAGGTATTTGTAACAGGTAACCACTTCAAGTTTTATTCCTTGCGTAGTTACAATATCTAAAACAGGCTCTGGTGTCTTTTCAGCTTTAGAAAAGAGCATTACCTTGATTTTCTCAACATTTAAAAGAAGCTTTAGTTCAGAGAGCTGAGTCTGAATAATGTTAAAAACAGCCTGCAATTTAACACCAGCCTCCTGAATGGAGGGACCTGCACAGTACATCATGGTATCATCCACATAAAAATGTAAAGTAGCATCATCCACATTTTCCCCTAAACTGTTGATGTAGATGGAGAATAAAGGTGGACCTAAAACAGAACCTTGGGGAACACCATTAGTAATGTTCAACCACTCAGAAGACAGCCCATCAAAATGAACACATTGGGACCTTTCAGAGAGGTAGTTCACAAACCACCCACTGCATGGCTGGACATGCCTATACTGGCTAGCCTCTGCTTTAAAATGTTATGATCGACGGTATCAAACGCTTTGGACAGGTCAATAAATAGAGCTGCACAACTCTGCTTATTATCTAAAATACTCGCCACATCATTCACCACTTTCATTGTGGCAGTGATGGTGCTATGTTGCTTTCTGAAGCCTGACTGATGTTTAGACAGGATGTCATTTGTACATAAAAACACCTTTACCTGTTCACTCACTAGGCGTTCAAGAACCTTAGCCAGAACTGACCACTTAGAGATGGGCCTGTAGTTATTTAATAAGGTGGCCTCCCCTCCTTTTAGCAAAGGCAGGACATACGCTGACTTCCACAATTTTGGAATTGTTTTCGTAATGAGGGAGAGGTTAAAAATAGTAGTGAGAGGTGGAGCAATAAAATCTGCAGCTATCTTTAAAAAGAAAGGTTCTACGTTGTCCGGGCCGGCCGGTTTCTTAGGATCTAACTTGGTTAAAGCTTCACGAACAACATCAACAGTAAAAGGGGTAAAACTAAAAGGGTTTTCCAACACACGTTTTTCAGAGTCACATACTGTAGTGTTCACAGAAGCAGAGTTAGTGACAGAATCAAATAGAGAACCACAGGACACAAAATGCTCATTAAAGCAATTTAGCATAGTAGCCCTGTCCGATATAGAGGCAGATGCTGTGGTAATGCACGGAGGTAGCTCATTACGGATATCGCCGGTGGATAAAGATTTAATGGCTTTCCAGAATTTCCCAGGATTATTCAGATTCTTTGTGGTTACTGACAGATAGTACTTTGATTTAGCACTTTTGATTTGCGATGTGAAGCTATTCCTTAGCTGCCTAAAACGCAGCCATTCTACCTCGGAGCCTGATTTCCTAGCCTTTGCCCAGGACTTGTTTCTCTCATGAAGGAGACTGGACAGTCCAGCAGGAAACCAAGGATTGTCTCGTCCCTTTACTCTAAATGTACGCAGGGGTGCATGTCTATCAATGATCTCCATAAAACCAAGATAAAAATAAGACCATGCGGTTTCTACATCAGCACACAGATCGATTTTACCCCAATCAAACCCAAACAGATCATGCACAAAACCCTGCTCCACAAAATGTTTTTTGTCTCTCTTAATGATAATGCGAGGTTTAACCTTTTGGACCTTAGTGTCCCTAATTGTGGCTACAACACAGTGGTCACTCAGATCATTTGCAAATACTCCCACAGATGAATATTTATGGGGAACATTAGTTAAAATTAGATCAATTAGGGAGGATTTATTAGGGGACTTAATGTTAGGGCGAGTAGGACTGTCCACAATCTGAGTAACATTTAAAGAGATACAAAGGTTTTTAAAATCCTCTGACACTGCAGTTAACCAGTCCCAGTTAAAATCTCCAAGTAGCACTATTTCATTGTAGTCTAGCTGCGATAAAAGATTTGCTAGTGAAGACAAGGAGTCTTTGACAGCTGAGGGGGGTCTGTAACAACTCACTACCATGACCCGTTGACCCTTTGCCACTTCTATATTTATGGCTAAAGATTGCTTACTGATCAATTTGGAAACTAATGTGGTTACACTGAACTTATTCTTAACATAAATGGCAACGCCACCACCTTTATTAGGCCGGTCGGTACGATACACATTAAAACCATTTAAGGCAATGTCAGAGGCCAAAATAGATTTGTTTAGCCATGTTTCTGATAAAACAATGACGTCAGTGTCAGTCGAGCTTGCCCAGATACGGACAAAATCTAGTTTACCTAACAGACTGCGCACATTCAAGTGGATGAGATCCAACCCAGATCCAGCTTTAAAACCAGCAGGAGTAGCGATCTGACTACTACTACTGGGCGGACCAGGGTTAGGTTGTACATTTCCTGACAGTAATAACAACAACAACACCAGGCATCTTTTCCTCTTAAACGACACACATACATTGTCATCTAATTTAGAATCACCAGAAAAGTCTGCAGAGTGTGATTAGAGCTTAAGAAGCAGTCCTGAAGAAGCATAATCGCAGGAAAACAAAAAAGACAAACATATTTTGTCGAGCAGATTGTCTGTGACAAGGCAACCGGTAATTGTTTGAGCAACACATCCGAACCTTTGCAGGGGATGCCCACTGCGGGTGGCAGAACAGACCTGAGTCCAGTAGACTCCTCAGAATGACTAGAGATCTTCTCATAGTCCAAAACAGTTAACAGGCACAGCAGAATCCCGATATGGGCCATTTTCCCAGACCAGCACACAGTATCCGCGATGTTCCTGGAGCAAAATCAGCACAGCAGCAAAGGACAGGCGAAAAACAGCAGCGTGGAAGCGCTCCGGTCCCTCTGTGGTATCCCCGGGGTGAAAGCAGGCCTCTGCAACAGCAGAACGAGGACAGGTGGAAAGCAGGCCCCAGCGGTGGTAAAATCCTCCTCCGTACAGCAGCACACGCCCGGTGGAAGCAGGCCAAGCCCGAAGTGTGGATCCACTCCGTCTCTCCTTGACGACTCCGGGGTAAAAACCTCTCCAGTACAGTCGTATTCTACAGGTGGGAGCAGGCCTCCGTAAATCGCAGATCGCACGCAGCAACAGGTGGAGCCGCTCCGTCTCTTCGCGACGTCTCCGGAGGAAAAACACCTCAGTACAGCCGTACTCGACAGGTGGGAGTAGGCATCGGCAGATCGCAAACAACTAAAACTACTACTTGTATAAGCAGGGATGGCTAAAAGTTTGTAAGCAGGAGAGCTAGATGCTAACAGATGCCAGATGCTAACAGGTAGTGCGAGCCTGTAGAAATTGCGACTGCCTCCAATGACGACGGTTTGTTAGTTTGTTGTTGTTAGTTAGTTTGTTACTCAAACATATCCAGGGTCTGTTGAACTGGCTTCGTAGTACAGGGCACAGGTGGTTAGCAGCGCTAATGTCAAAGACACAGACATTATACATTATATTCGTATTTTACCAGGATGCAGTGACACAAATATTTGGGAAGGCTTAGCCTTCCCTAGCCTACAGCACCCGCCGCCCCTGACATCCCCCACTCCCACCGTTGACAATTTACTAGCGTTACCGAAGTGGGCCGGTCGAGAGTCCCGGGATGATTTTTAGTCCCATTCCACCACTGGCTACATGACCGTATGATCGCCCATATTGACGCACCTAATTCCTAAACTTCTAACAGATACAACATAAACCGATCCTTCAGCCTCATATGAGCTCTCAGACACGTTCAAAATTAAACTCTCATCGCTGTCTGAGCTTGCTGCTGTGTGCGCCATCAAGCGTTTACATGCAGATGCTGGGATCCTGAACGGTGCAGCTGGAGCGCTGTGCCCGCAATGACGTCACACATAATTTGGCGGGACTTGAAGAATCACCGAGAAGATCCAGAAAATGGTCAACATTGAAGGGCAGATTAATTAATCAAAGTACAAATATCCAAAATCAGTTCAGTAACAGTTTTCAAGGGGACAATATTTACTCAAATTGATGGGTTTGGATGATGGGGGAAACTCGTGTCACAGGCTCTTTAAACTGGTTTAATTCAAATGTGCATTTCACAGGCAGAGATCCAGGGTGATGCACATGGCTTTCTTACCCAGGAATAAGTGTTTGAAAGGCGGGGAAAGTGTTCCTGCAGCCCCCCCATAACGGTAATAATGATTAGAAATCATTTCCAGGGCAGAAAGCTGTTTTCAAAAGTGAAAAAAATATTTTAAACCGTTGAAAAAGCACAAAGTGATTTGAGTGCAGTTCTCATGTGTCCCTACAGGAGGGCGCATCAGCCAACCTATTTCTGGCCCCTCACAGAGCCCCAAAGGACAGACTAAGCAGCTCCAGCATTTCTCCCTAACATGCACACTTCCATAACACTTCCATAACCTCGCACACCGTGAGACCCCGGGCCCCCGGACTTAAACACTCAAAAAAAAATGTTTTGACCGTTGGTGCTCATCCTAATTTTCGGCCTTGATGTAACAATATTCATAATTAAGTAAATGTAACACCCTTTTCATCCCGGTTACACTTTTCATTTGCCCTGTACGATGGGCGCTGTAAGTGATGAAAATGGGGGATGTTGGCTTATCTGGCAACCGCAGCTCACAGCCAAAGTGCGAGTGAGCGTGGGAGCGAGCGTGGGAGCGAGCGAGGGTGCACCGGTACCAGCGCTGTTGTTATTAGCATCTGGTGCTAGCTGCTCTAACGGATATTAGAAGAAGATGTTTCTACAATAATGTGGAGGGAGAGTCCTCTCCAGTCAGGCTGAGAGGCTGATAACTACAGCTCAGTGAGGTAAAGGACTCTGAGTGTTTAGATAGTTCACTTTAGTCTAAGTTCAAACGGTTTGATCACAATTGATGTAAACACATATTTCCAAGGCACTCCTTTATAATTATTGGGATAAACACGTTTGAAATCATTCCAATGTAAACTATAGGCCAGTAACCAAAAATATTCTTTAAAACTGGAGATAAAAAAAGCATAAATAAATGTTAACTGGTAAAATAAGATCTGAATGAACAACAAAAATAAAATAAGTTACATTAATTTGTTATTGGCTATGGTAGGTTATTGGTTATGTTCACATAATTATTTGATTACATCCACTTGTCTAAGATGACAACAGAGACTTTCGACCCAAAACCAGCTGTTGACTTGTGGATGCAAGCAGCTAATCGCAGACTCAACCAGAGAGAAAGTAGTAGGCCTACATCATCAGCTCCCATGTCTGACAGAGAGGAAGACAGAGAGGAGAACAGTCAGGAGGGTAGTGATGACAGCTTGTAGGATTACTGGTTGTGCTAATGTTGTCTTATGTTCACCTCTGTGTGTGTGTTCTGTGTTCACCTCTGCGTGTGTGTTCTGTGTTCACCTCTGCGTGTGTGTTCTGTGTTCACCTCTGCGTGTGTGTTCTGTGTTCACCTCTGCGTGTGTGTTCAGTGCCGTGTGTCTGGCAAATAAAGTCAAGACCCCCTCAAAAGTTACGGTTTATTTCATTTTAAGGATGAGCACCAAGCAACATCTCCAGGTGCTCTTTTGAGAACCAGGGCAGAAAAGTGATGTGCACCCCTGGTTATTAAAAATAGCTCCAACTTTATCAGCTTGAATATTAAGGTGATGAACAAATTGATAAATACATAATAACATAAATATGATTTATTAATAAATGAGTACTTTTACATTTGGTATTTAGATGTTAACACTGCAGAAAGTAAAATAATTTGTAATATTTGTATTCTTTCTATATCCCTGATAATCTTCAAAACCCTTTCTGGTTCTTTGAAGGCTCTATCCAGACTATCTTCTGGTTACTTTCTGCATCAATCCCTATTATCTCTTACAACAACAAACAACATCTTGGACATAACCACAAGACTGTAACCTCTTCACATTCTGTTGAGATTGTGAGTCAATGACTAGCCATATCTCACACATTGCTGTTTTGAATCAATAATATGTGGATGACAGTTGAACTGGATGATGTAACATTTATGCCATCTGCTGGAAAGAAGATGTATCGCTCTGTTGGCATCGTTTGGACAACAAAAGAGTGAAGCTCTCATACCATAAACAATCTTTGAGTCCAGACACCGTCCTGCAGAGAGCACACAGCCCAACAGCACGTTTTTGGTCTAGCGTCATTTTACAAAACGTTTGCATTAAGACACTAAGACTAGCTGGTCCATTGTAAAGGTCAGTCCACCTTAAATGAGCAGTGGGTGATCGGCAGGTGAAAGGCAGGACACGGGAACTTGGTCCTGAGGAGATGTAACGATTATTAAACAAGAAATAGTCGAGTCAAGGGGTCGAATAAATGAACATTTGTGATTATTAGCGAATCGGTTGCAGATGGGTGAAAACAGGCTTAGGGAGTAACGTATTACATGTAACGGCATGAGGTCATCAGGATACAAAATAGGAAAATGTATTTCCTTACAGTTACAGAAGCAAAAACACTCCGATAACAGGTACATTTATGTAAAACAGGGCTCATTAACAGGATAGCAATGATACCAAACATTTAGAAATAAAGAACAATACATCAAATCATCCTATATCGAAACTTAGAGCCCTCAATCCAAATAAAATAGTTCATCAATAATCAGTGTTTAACGTATAAAACAGAATGACAAAAACATTAAACATATTGTCCACTTATGTTGATAAAGATGGAGTTAATTTAAGTCTTATATGGATGTTGTACAACAATGTTAATCCAGTCAGACAGATTTCTCTCATGTGTGAACTGTCATAAGACTTATTCATTGTCGGCAAGCCCGGAGCAAAAACTTTGTATGGCTTTGCTAAATGCTAGGTCGATAGCAAACAAAACGTTCCTGCTAAATGACTTCTTCACCTCCCGTGAGCTGGATTTTATGTTCCTGACGGAGACCTGGGTCCACGCTGGCGAGTATACACCGTTCTCTGAACTTCTTCCTCCTGACTGTACATTCTTCAGCTCCCCCCGTGCCACCGGCCATGACGGGGGCATAGCTTCAGTGTTTAGAGCTAGCCTCCAATGCCGATTGCTTCACCCTGTAACTACCTATGCTAGCTTTGAGTTGCAGCTTTTTGAACTGAATCCGGCCTCGCCTATACTCTGCGCAGTTGTGTATCGTCCGCCAAAGCACAATAAGGATTTCATAAATGACTTTTCTGACTTTCTGTCCGGGATCATGGTGAAATATGATCGTGTTTTGATCTCCGGAGACTTCAATGTCCATGTGTGTTGTGAGTCCAAACCTCTGGTTAGGGACTTTTTAAATCTCCTTGATTCTTTTGGTCTCGTTCAGTCCGTGGCTGGCCCAACACACGAAAAAGGACACACTTTGGACTTAGTATTATCGTTTGGACTGTCTGTATCTGTGGATGAAATATGTGCAGCAACGCGTATCTCAGACCATTTACCGGTTCTGTTTACAACCTCCATCCCTTCCGCAGGAGTCGAGTCACGTGCCCCTGCGCGTCGTGTGCGTTCGATTAACCCCTTGACTGCCTCACAGTTCTCTGATGCTTTTAATGCTTCTCCGATCTGTAAATTAGATGTGAACTGTGCTTTTAATGCTGATGAGCTTATCTCCATGTTTGACTCTACATGCACACTAACACTGGATTCTGTTGCTCCTTTTACGCTTAGACGCACAAAAGTGCTCTCAGAGCCGTGGCTCAATGACTGTACTCGTGCTCTCAGACGCGCTTGCAGGCGTGCAGAGAGAAAATGGAAAAAGGATAAACTCCATGTCTCCCTAGAAATCCTTCGTGCTTCCCTGTCTGACTACCAGACGGCAGTCAAAGCAGCCAAAACAGAGCACATCTCTCTGTTAATCTCCAAAAACAGCCATAGACCTCAGGTTCTTTTTAATGTCCTCAACTCGATCATTAATCCCTGTGATGTTTCTTCTATTGTGCCATCGACTACTCTCTGTGATAAGTTTCTTAAATTTTTTATTGAAAAGGTATCTGCTCTTAGGCTAGCTCACACTAGTGCTACCCCAGATCCTGCTCCCTTTCTGTGCCCTGCTGTCCTCGACCACTTTGAGCCTGTATCCTTCTCTTCTCTCTCGGATGTGGTCAAGCACCTGCGGCCGACAAACTGCACCTCAGATAGCATTCCCTCTCGCCTTCTCAGAGACGTTTTAGATTCAGTTGGAGCAAGTATTTTATTAATTGTAAACACCTCTCTTAGCTCAGGATGTGTCCCTGCTGCCTTCAAACATGCCGTGGTTAAGCCATTACTTAAAAAGAAACATCTCGACCCCTCCTTTCTCGAAAATTTTAGGCCCATTTCCCAGCTACCTTTTTTATCAAAAGCCCTGGAGAGAGTGGTCTACGCCCAGCTGCAGTCTTTTTTAACCACGCATGGAATCCACGAAAAGTTTCAGTCTGGCTTCAAACCCATGCACAGCACTGAAACAGCCCTTTTAAGAGTTTTTAATGATCTGCTCCTAGCCGCCGACTCAGGTAGCCCAGCTGTCTTGGTGCTGTTAGACCTGACAGCTGCTTTTGACACTGTGGACCATAGCATCCTGTTGTCACGGCTTGAACAGTCCGCTGGCATCACAGGCTCTGCCCTTGCATGGTTCAGGTCCTACCTGACAGACCGTAGCTTCGCTGTGCAGCTAGGTGCCTTCTCCTCTGCAAAAGCCCCTCTTACCTGTGGGGTTCCCCAAGGCTCGATTCTGGGCCCCATCCTTTTCTTACTGTACTTACTACCCCTAGGCTCAATTCTCACAAAACATAATATTCCCTTCCACTGCTACGCCGACGATGTACAGATATATCTCCCTCTCGAAGCAAGTGTCACACACTCATTACAACAGTTGATGGACTGCTTAACTGAGATAAAATCCTGGCTGAGCAAAAACTTTCTAAACCTCAACGAAAGCAAGACTGAGGTCATCTTTTTTGGACCCCAACCTCCAGCCTCCCAGGTTGATATTCTAGGCTCCCTCCAACAGAACATCCTCCCCTCAGTCACGAACCTTGGGGTGACCTTCTCCAGTACTTTTAAATTCGACAAGCAGGTCAGCAGCGTAGTCAAATCCTGCTTTTTTAAAATAAGACTTTTGGCCAAAACCAAGTCGTATTTATCTTTTAAAGACCTGGAAAGGGTTATTAACGCCTTTGTGACCTCGAGACTGGACTACTGCAACGCACTGTATATGGGTATGGACCAGGCATCAATTAAACGCCTGCAGCTAGTCCAGAACGCAGCTGCACGTTTGCTGACTGGCCAAAAAAAGCGTGACCACATCACCCCAATTCTGGCCTCACTGCACTGGCTTCCAGTTCGGTACAGAATTGATTTTAAAATCCTTTTATTTGTTTTTAAAGCACTAAATGGGCTGGCTCCGGCCTATATAGCTGAACTCCTCCAGCGCTACACCCCAGCCAGAGCTTTAAGGTCTGCTGACCATCTGCTGCTGGTAGTGCCCAAGACCAGGCTCAAAACCCGAGGGCACCGAGCCTTCGCAGCAGCTGGCCCCAGGCTCTGGAACACTCTGCCCCTCCACGTGAGGTCGGCCCAGACCCTAGGGGTTTTTAAATCCACACTTAAGACTCACTTCTTCTCTCAGGCCTTCTAGTCAGAGCGGAGCACGACTCCTGACTATTCCCTGTGTTTGTTTTATATCTGTTGTAAATGATTGTCTTTTATTGTGATTATAAGTGTTTTTAATGCATGTACAGCACTTTGGCTCGACCAAAAATCGCTTTTAAATGTGCTTTATAAATAAAACTTGATTTGATTTGATTTGATTGTCCTCTCCATCAGCTTCTGTTTTCATGTGTTCAGCTGAGCTGCTGATTGGAGGCTCTGCCTCTCCGTTATCCTCAGTTTGAATTTCATTAAGCTGTGAGCACTGACGACCAACACACTTGTGCCTTTGGAAACGACCACGCCATTTAAATCTTTTGTCACAAACATTGCAGCTGTATATTTCCTCTCCTGTGTGGACTCTCATGTGTTTCTTTAAATTTCCACTGTGTGAAAAATCTTTCTTACAGACTGAGCAGCTGTGTGCTTTCTCTCCTGTGTGGACTCTCATGTGTGCCTTTAAACTTTCACTCCGTGAAAAAGCTTTGTTACAGACTGAGCAGCTGTGTGGTTTCTCTCCTGTGTGGACTCTCATGTGTGTCTTTAAATGTCCACTCTGTGAAAAAGCTTTCTTACAGACTGAGCAGCTGTGTGCTTTCTCTCCTGTGTGGACTCTCATGTGTGCCTTTAAATTTCCACTGTAAGAAAAAGCTTTCTTACAGACTGAGCAGGGAAAGAGTTCCTCTCCTGTGTGGACCGTCATGTGTTCCTTTAAACTTCCACTGTGTGAAAAAGCTTTCTTACAGACTGAGCAGATGTGTGCTTTCTCTCCTGTGTGAACTGTCATGTGTTCCTTTAAACTTCCACTCTGTGAAAAAGCTTTCTTACAGACTGAGCAGCTGTGTGCTTTCTCTCCTGTGTGGACTCTCATGTGTGCCTTTAAATTTCCACTGTAAGAAAAAGCTTTCTTACAGACTGAGCAGGGAAAGAGTTCCTCTCCTGTGTGGACTGTCATGTGTGTCTTTAAACTTCCACTCTGTGAAAAAGCTTTCTTACAGACTGAGCAGCGAAAGGGTTTCTCTCCTGTGTGGATTCTCATGTGTTGATTTAAATGTCCACTCCGTGAAAACGTTCTCTCACAAACTGAGCAGCGAAAGGGTTTCTCTCCTGTATGGATTCTCATGTGTCGATTTAGATCTCTTCTATGTCTAAAAGCTTTCTTACAGACTGAGCAGCTGAATGGTTTCTTTTCAGCACTACGTTGGGGATCACTGACAGATTCTTGTCTATTTTTCAGTGAGTTTGAGACTGAGGTAGGTTCTCTGGTCTCCTTCCAATCAGCACTGTCTTCAGTGTCAGGTTCAGAAGAGTCATCCGTCTCTTCAGAAGAGTCTCCAGTGTGGTCCTCAGTCTTTGGTTGTAAACTGCTCTCTGGATCTGAGTTCCTGTCTGGTTCTGGTCCTCGACAGTCATCTCCATCAGCTTCTGTTTCCATGTGTTCAGTTTGTCTTTGATGAGGCTGCGAGGACTGAGGTTTCTCTTCATCATCTTCACTCTTCACAGGGTGAGGAGTGCAAGTGGACTTGGTGATATCAGCCTCCTCCAGCTCCTGGAGCTGCTCTCCCTCCTGACTGATCCTGAGTTCCTCCTGTTCCTGCTTAATGTGTGGGGGGGGCTCTGGGTCCTCCTGGTCCAGACTGGTGCTCCACTCCTGCTGGTCAGGGAGAGGCTCTTCTTTAACCACCACCAGCTGCTGGACATCTGCAGGAAACAGGAAACATACTGTTATATCAGTCTTGGACCTAGTCAATATAATTAGGTATGTTATTGAATGACAGTTTCCAGAAAGGAGAAACGTCTCTTTTCCGCAATTATTAGGGGTGAGCGGAAGTGCAAAGAGGCCCTCCTCAGGATAATACAGTTAAGTCTTGTTAGTTAGGTGGTTCATATCCTGAGAGGGTATGAATTACACCTAAAGAGGTCATGAGATAATGACCTTTCGACATGTGCGTTCATTACAGCTGCTATATATGATGTGAAAGACTTGTACTGGTTGGAGCATTACCAATATTGACTGCTTGTGTGCAAGGTAATGATTAATTGATTGTTGTACAACGAAATAATAATTAATCAACTATATCTGTGTTTGTGTTTTATTGATTCCTCTGTTTTATTTTTTCCTGTTGTGAGTGCTGAATTGCCACAACAACAGTGTCAGAAAAAATTGTCTAATTATGTTGGCTCAATTCACCTCATGTAGCCCAGCCCCTATCCACTTACCGTTAAAAATGAAAAAGGGTTTTTTCTTCTGATTTAGCACTAGCCACAATGTAAACAATGAATTGTACTTGCGATTGTTCACAGATACACTACGCCAGGGCTATTCAATTAGTTTGGAATGAGGGCCGGTTGATGAAAATGATCCAAATCAAGGGGCCGGGAAAAAGATGGCTTAAAATATGAGCAATCACATTAAGATCTTCAGATACAGTACAACAGCATAGTGGAGTGCATATATTGTGTTTAATTCAATCAAACAACATAGCCCCAAGGCCTTTTTTGATCTAAATGCTAAGATGTGTAACGCAAGACACATTGAGAGCATCATTGCGAAAGGGAATGCAGCAAAATAATCGTTTTTTTTTCTATTACGTTGTTCTCATAATTGTTGCAAGCCAAAATTGTAATGGAGATTAAAATAGGATTAATTGCACAGCCCTAATTCAAACCTTATTTAAGTAAAAGTATGCAAGTATTATCAGAACATTTTATGGCACCCTCTTATGTCATAGTAATGATGGTGCTGTTGAGATCTTCATAGTATCAAGTGAATACTTAAAACGAAAGTTAGTTATAATCAAATATGATCAATCATATTCTTGTATAAACCCATAATAAAAATGCTTCTTGATGTTTTTGAATATGTATGTATGTTTACGAAGAGCTCGACACTCGTGAACTGTCAACAGGAGGGCGGGGGGAGCCTCGCTGCGGGGGAGCAGTGTGTGGACCTGTCAGGGATGCTCTGATCGGATCGAGTGGGCGGGGCCTATGGGGATCTTCCATTTAAAGTTATGTTTAAAACTCAGTTAATGGGGCTCATTCATCACTGGCGCTTCCACCAACAACAACCAACATAATTGTTACATTCAAATGAACTTTGGATAATAACACGGGAGAAATGAGCGGAAGCGCTCTCTTTTCCTCTCTTCCCTCTCTCCTGACAGCCTGTCAGTATCTAATGCAACTCACTGATCCAGTAATGAGTGACCCGACAGTGAAGAATAAATATATGTATAACTAGTGTAGCTTGTTCCAGAGGTAGATCAAATAGCTAAGTGTGTTAGGTCTAACTCTTGTGTGTTTTGATCCGCTCACCGGTCCGTCACAGCGGGCGGAGCTGCAGGATTTCTGCTTCACAAACGTTGCATTCCGCTATTTTATTGTCATTTTCGGACACTTTAAAATACTGCCAGACCGGTGAAGCCATTTTGGAGAGCTTGTCATGTATTTTACGTCATGCGATCGGCATTTATCGGTATGCTTTTTTGGTATGCAATGCAATTGGTATGCAATTTTATTCTTCATTTCACTTGTTTGTTTGTTCTTGTTTGTGTTTGCTCGCTTGCATGCCCTGCATAGCTATAAGAGATACTTAAGTTGTTGGTCAAGACACTTTCCATCTGATGAAGGCAAATGCGTTCCCAGATGTAAAAAAGTAGAAAACATTACATTCAGTTGTAACTGCCAAAACAAACATTATTTACACTATTATGGCCCCTGTTAAAAATGTTTGTAATGTTATCTACTGTAAGTTGATCGAACGAATGCCTCCTCATCCGGAAGCTGACCGAGCAGACCCGAGCAGCAGTCGAGAGGAGCCGAGCACATTCGCGAAGCACACAAAATGGCAACGTCAGAGTTCCCGTTAGCCGGCAAATCTAAATCTCTTCGGTCAAAATAATTTCCCTTTAGCGCAATACCGCTTCAGTTGCGCCACTTATGTGACAGACAAGAAGAGTATGTGACAGACAAGAATAGTCAATTCTAATGTTTAACACTTAATGTGGAGAAAGAGATGTCCTGGATGGGTTGATTGTGCGTTGATCTGTTGGTAATGCCTCGGGGTTCCGGTGGGCATGTAAACAAATGCATAATGCTGCGCTATACTTTGTGGCCTCACCCGGTTGCATAGCGACACTTATTGTTTAGGTGTCTTTTAATAAACAGGTAGTCATATCAGGGCTCGACATTATAAAAATGGCCCGCTGGCCCGGAAGCACTATTTAGACACCCCGGGCCAGCATAACGTACTTTCCACTTGCCCGCTCGGGCCACTAAAAATATTGTTTTAAAAAAAAAAATGTTTCCTGTGGTATAGGTATTTTGACACTAGCAATTTTGTTAAATTGTTTCGTTTATCAACGCTACAACACAGTGTTTCGTGAGTCGCTTGTCGTTGTTGGGTGAAAAGCAAACAGCTGTTTGCTGCGGAGCGCAGCGCGAGCAGGCTCCGGTGAGCGGGAGCGCGCTCCTTCACGACAGACTATCGCGCCACCTAACCATTCGCCAAAATGTTTTTAATACCAGCGGTAACCGGCCAAGCGCCGTGCAAAAGATAATCTTCAAATAAAAGAAAGTCACCGGAGGATTTAAAGGAGAGTGACAGGGAGTATGAGAAGAAGAGGGAGAGAAAGTTTCAACCAGCTTGATCGATGGAGTTGGCTTCTAGTGGTGCAGTGACCCGTCACCCTTTTATAATCTATCATTAGATTTATGATTAGAAAATTATAAAAGACATGTGGAGATTATCCGGCTGAACAAAACGTACATTTATCAAACCGGTTTGTTTTCAACAGACCTTATTTCCAGCTATTTTCCAAAACCCTGTGGAGAAATCCCATTGCTTTTTGTCGAGGGAACCAGCAGCTTACTTCCTGGTTTTAGGACGCGTCACTGGCTGCACCTCTCAATATGATGCCAATATAAACAAGGTCTTCTGTCGGCTCTGTACATCAATGCCGACCGATGCTGACAATTAAGTGAAGAGTAGAAAATATAAAGGTATTGGCTTTAGGGAAATGTCCCAGCAGTTTAGGATAGTGAAGTATCTAATCTATAGCCATTACATTTCTAACTCCTGATGACAGGAAGGCAGAAAGTGCATTATACCAATAATAATACTCATAATAATAGCAGACATTTTCTAACAATGACCACAATATAATTATTTTAATAAACTAAATATGAACAATTGAGAAAAATGAGGAAAAACTGATTGTTCAAATGTTGTAGTACAAGTAGTAATGTAGTTAGTGCATAAATTACTATTGCAACAAATGTGTTAATTTTCTTCATTATTAGTCGATCTTTTTTTTTGGACGAATGCTCCGGGCCAGTGGCTACAATGGTGGGGCCAGTGGCTTTTAACCCTTAATGTCTACCCCTGCATATCATTAGCTAGAACTAGCTGGATCTGATCGATATGGACATAAACGCGAGTGAACTCTAATCTGACGGGAGAGAGAGATCAGCTGCTGCTGACGTGTCGACACGCAGCTCTGCATGATCACACAGGGCTCGACATTATAATTGGCCCGCTGGCCCGGAAGCACTATTTATACACCCCGGGCCAGCATAACGTACTTTCCACTTGCCCGCTCGGGCCACTACAAATATTGTTTTCCTGTGGTATTGGTATTTTGACAAGCAATTTTGTTAAATAGTTTCGTTTATTAACGCTACAACATAGCGTTTCGTGAGTCACTTGTCTTGTTGGGTGAAAAGCAAACAGCCGTTTGCTGCGGAGCGTAGTGCGAGCACGCTCCTGTGAGCGCGCTCCTTCACTACAGACTATCGCGCCACCTAACCATTCGCCAAAATGTTTTTAATACCAGCGGTAACCGGCCAAGCTCCGAGCAAAAAATAATTTTCAAATAAAAGAAAGTCACCGCAGGAGTTAAAGGAGAGTGACAGGGAGCATGAGAAGAAGAGGGAGAGAAAGTTTCAGCCAGCTTGAGCGTGGTGCAGTGACG
The DNA here is from genome assembly GCA_902827135.1 of Harpagifer antarcticus. NCBI lineage: Eukaryota > Metazoa > Chordata > Actinopteri > Perciformes > Harpagiferidae > Harpagifer > Harpagifer antarcticus. The sequence goes on along the minus strand of CADEHL010001104.1, from coordinate 402,551 downwards.
CGTCCTAAAACCCTATAATCTATCGATTAGATTTATGATTCCAAAATTATAAAAGTAGGGTAGACATGTGGAGATTATCCGGCAGAACAAAACGTGCATTTATCAAACAGGTTTGTTTTCCACAGACCTTATTTCCAGCTATTTTCCAAAACCCTGTGGAGAAATCCCATTACTTTTTGTGGAGGGAACCAGCAGCTTACTTCCTGGTTTTAGGACACGTCACTGCACCTCTCATGATGATGCCAATATAAACAAGGTCTTCTGTCGGCTCTGTACATCAATGCCGACCTATGCTGACAAGCAAGTGAAGAGCAGAACATATAAAGGTATTGGCTTTAGGGAAATGTCCCAGCAGTTTAGGATAATGAAGGATCTAATCTATAGCCATTACATTTCTAACTCCTAATGACAGGAAGGCAGAAAGTGCATTATACAAATAATAATACTCATAATAGCAGACATTTTTTAACAATGACCACAATATCATTATTTTTAATAAACCAAATATGAACAATTGAGGAAAATGAGGAAGAACTGATTTTTCAAATGTTGTAGTACAAGTAGTAAGTGCATAAATTACTATTGCAACAAACGTGTTCATTTTCTTCATTATTAGTCGATATTTTTTTTTTTGGAAGAATGCTCCGGGCCAGTGGCTACAATGGTGGGGCCAGTGACAATACAATTCCACCGGCTCGGAGGGCCAGTGGCTTTTTACCCTTAAAGTCTACCCCTGTCACATGCAGCGGTGAGCGGACAAAACACACACTTCAGGTTAGAATATCACACGTAGCTATTTTAATTACCTCTCAAACTACCTAAACTAGTTATAGATACGTTTAGTTTTACTGTCGGGTCACTCATTACTGATCCGCGAGCTGCATGATACTGGCATAATAGATTGCCCGATCGGGCAACCAGCAGGTGAGGCTTCATTGCCCGAGCTAAATACTAGATGGCCCCGGGCAGTCCTTAATGTAGAGCCCTGTCAATACACATTTGTCTTAACTAACCATGTGACTAGGCATAAGACTGATATAACAAGACGATGGGGCCTCTCTGACCTGTGTGACCTTAATGAATAAGCAAGAAATACGGTGTAATAAGGAATCTCCCATAACAAGGTCGTCAACTGGAATGGTTTTCCATTAACACATGTGCCTTGTCAAGAGTCAATTTGTGGAATTACTTGCGTTCTTACTGTGATTGAGGTAGGGTTAGTGCACAGTGGAGAGCCCCATTTGACTACTGTTGTAATCCATATTATGGCAAGACCCACTCAAATCAGTGAAGAGAAACGACCGTCCATCATCACTTTAAGAAATGAAGGCCAGTCGATCCGGAACATTTCAAGAACTTTGAATGTATCCTCAAGTGCACTCACAAAAACCACAGAACGCTAGAATAATTCCATATGTGTTGTTTTATAGTTTTGATGTCTTCAGTATTAATCTACAATGTAGAACCAATTTAAATAAATAAAAAACTTTGAATGAGAAGATGTGTCAATATTTGACTGCGTCTTATACTAGTGTATATACGGAGCCCCAAAGGTTCATGGAGAGAGAAAAAAAGACGCTGTCAGCACGCTTCTCCAAGTTTGTGATTTGTCAAATGTCGCTAACCCTGTTCCTTTCACGTGAACGCGCTCTCAGCCGGACAGAGAAACCCTGGTTGATTTACTGAGTTGATCACACAGCTGTGAGCCACCTAGAAGGCCCAGGCAACTATATAAGGATGCTGTTCGTCGATTTTAGCTCAGCTTTTAACCTGTTAGGCCCGAGCCTGTTTTTCAGGTTTCAGGCTCGAATGACATTCCCAGAACAAATGACCATATCTTCTAAAAGGGTTAAATTAATAATCTTTGATCTCAAAGTAATGATGAATCTGTGAGTTGGATGTAGAAAAGTCAGAATCAATATAGATGTTTTTTATTTTTAAAGTAAATTCAGATTGAACATGGTAAAAAACTGTAAATTATAGTGTCCGTCCAATAAATATATTTTGTACTTATAGTGAAAACTAACCTTGGATGATGGGTTAGTAGACTAAAAGCTTTAGGAATCCAAAGTACAACGTATAATAAGTACCCTGTATTAAGATTGATGCAAAACAAGTGATATTTGACCTTTTTAAGACAGATTTAGCAAAAAAATCTCTTCTGGGGCCATTTGGGTGGATTTTCCTTATCTCTGGCCCCCTTGTTCGATTTTGACATGTGGCGTGTCTTTCTGACCGTTAGAGCCAATAGAATCCAAGGGAAATCGTCCCACACACACTCATGTCAAAAAAAAAGGTAGCCTCTCTGCACATGCTAGCTTGCAGCAGAGAGGAGAAATATCGCTGCTCTGATATCAAGCAACAGAAAAGCTGTTTTATTGCTTATGGATTATCAGAACATTTCAAAGGGGACGCAGTCACATTGGATTAACCTATGGATTAACTACAGCATCGTTTTTATCGTTTTAATGCCATTGACGATCAGTTTAGACCAGACAAAGACGAAGGTAAGCCATGTCAGCGTTGTGGGCTACCTAGCGCCACTTGTTTTGATGTACGTTTTTGTTGATAACGTCCGAGTTTGTATCTTTCAGTGTTGAGGTGGGCACCGTTAGATTCTGTGTCTCCTTGCGATCATAAACGATGTGTTGGATGTGCACCTAGGGCAAGTAATAAGGGAGCTAGGAGTGATTATCGGTACAGCAATAGGTTAGCATTTTTCGCTTGGGTCATTTAGATGCTTCTTATGAGACTTGTGTTATGTTTTGGTAAAAATGGTTTGTTTCGTCAGTTAGCTGAGATTATTCCCGTTAATCTGGTATAACACATTAATAGGTTCTTAAATATTAAGATCCCCTGAGACACAGTGTGGTGAAAAACAGGGTTAACAGGTTAACACCATCATACCTGACATACTCGTGGAAAAACTGTCACGCCTAGGTTTCCCCTCCATCTTATGCGCCTGGATAAATAATTTCCTTACAGACCGTCCTCAGACAGTGAAAATAGGCCCTTATTGCTCCTCCACCCACACCGTCAGCACTGGCTCCCCGCAGGGCTGCGTGCTGAGCCCGCTACTCTACACACTCTACACACACGACTGCTCTCCCATTCACCCCTCCAACTCCATAAAATGTGCAGATGACACCACTGTGGTCGGCCAAATATATAAGGGAGACGACGAGTCGGCATACAGAGACGAGATCCTGAAGCTGTCTGCGTGGTGTTCAGCTAACAACCTACATCTGAACACAAGCAAAACAAAATAAATCATAGACTTCAGAAAGCACCGTCCAGAACCCTAACTTTAACTTTGATAACCAGCTTCGTAGGACCGCTTAGCGAGATCCCGTTTGTTAGGGTTAGTTAAGCCGGGTAACTCAAACATATCCAGGGTCTGTTGAACTGGCTTCGTCGTACAGGGCACTGGAGGCAGTAACGTGTAACTCAGCAGAATCTGAGAAGAGCAGCACCAGCTGCAAAGAGCTGTGCCTTTTGCTGTTTACTTCACTGTGTTTCCCTTCATTAGAACAGCTGATAGAGATCGAGGCTGCTACGTCTAAACACACACCTCTATCGAACTATCCGATTATTCCCCCTATTACTCGTTTCATGAAGGAGATGTCCGGTCACAAGGGCGCATGATGTGTGTGTGTTCAGCTCCGCTCTCTGTGTGTGTGTTCGGTGTGTTTGTGTGCATCCGACACCGGCATTTGATTTCAAATTACCACGAACAGTAATTTACACACATCTGGTTCTCCATAGTTATATGTGTATTCCCAAGTGAAAGAAATGTGTTTAACCTTAATCTCGATGTATTGCTATAGTCCTGCCGGAGTGCCCCGGAAGGTGCGAACAAGAAAGTATATCGTGCGCCAAATTAAGGTTTGCTCTTCCGTAATAAATTATAATTAGTATAATTAAGTACATTTGTCTCATAATACTTACATACTTTTACTTAAATAAGATATGAATGCAGTACTTTAAATTGTAATGGAGTATTTTCACAGTGTGGTGTTTGTACTTTTACTTCAGGATCTACTACCTGCAGCAAGTGCTGATAAAGGGTCTCAAGCAGAGGTATTTTGAGTGGGGGTGCTGAGGTGCCGTCCGATGTGCTAATTATGGGGGGGGGGGGTCGACGTTGACAAACACCGAGCAAAACCACACACACAATGCATAACAACAGACTCCAGTGCACGCTATTACGGACACTATAGAGTAGGGGTGTTGAAAATAATCGTTTCTACGATGCATTGCGATGCGGACGTGGACGATTCGGTACCGATGCAGTGACGGAAGATAATCGGTTATAGCGTAGTAACGTTGCTTCCTGATTTTCCGGCCGCGGCTTTACTATAACGTTTTTTTTTTTCTGTCACTTTAATATCAAATCGGTCGGTGACGCAGAGATCAGGCAACAGACGTGACCGCGGCACAGCAACACCAAACACGGAGCAGTCTGCTTTATCCACCAACACAACACCACCAGTCCAGAACCAACAGCAGAAGGACCCGCTCTGAATCACTCCGTGTCGCTGCGGCTCAGAGATTTATGTTTTTCAAAAATAATCGCGTTACAATCATGTCAGGTTTTTGGTGGATTTAATTAAGTCTTGGATTACAAAGTATGAATGTCCTCTAGCAATTTTCAGACGATATATACGTGTGTAAAGTTTGTGAAGGCAGGCGGAAAAAAGCTTCCGCGATCACCGTCTCCTCTCCGTTCCTCCAAACCCCGCCCCCTCCCTGAAAATAATGAGTGACAGGCTGACAGTGACCCGATAGAAACTTTATTATTCACTTAATCACTGAGATATAATGAAGCTAATTTAATCTCATACATTCATGGGATTTATGTAACAGTAAAACAGAGAATGTAAGTGTGCACCCACATGCAGTATTTTAGTTTGTATATGCTATTGTAAATACTCCTCTGTTGTCTGCTGTGTTCAGACTCAAGTCCACACAGTATCACACACAGATATAGGGAGGCTAGACCTATACAATTCATTTATTTTGGTTTATAAATTAATGTCAAGACATTTATGTTATTGATTTCTGAAGCACTTTCTAAATAATAAAAAGAGTTCATATGTATTTACTGCATGTATGCATTGATGAAAAATAAGCCATGTGCAGTAATATAGAAAATTGAGGATGCAGCGCATTGGTATGAATCGTGATGCATCGGGATATCGAATTGAATCGAATCGTTGACAGGATAATCGTAATCGAATCGTGAGACCAGTGAAGATGCGCAGCCCTACTATAGAGCATGCACAAAAGCGCCGTCCACACACAAAAGGCGCATTCACACTGCAGTACTTTTCCCACAAAGGTTCATGCGAACTTAGTTCAGTGAACTCTTTTATCGCGTTCACACCAAAAAGAGCCGGTACTAAATATAGCTCTTTTCTCACAAAAGAGCCGCTCGTAAGTCCCTGCTAGAGAGCAGGGACTTTCGAGCGGCTCTTTTGTGAGAAAAGAGCTATATTTCTGATTGGCTGGGCGGATTGCAAACCACGCCCCGTAAAACTTCCAAAAAGTTTTGTGAAGCCGCCATTTTATTATCCTCGCATTAGCATTATTAGCATTAGCATTAGCCCAGCGCAGAAACGCAGAGAGACTAACTTATGGCAACACAAATAAAACATGGGAGCGGTGGAGATGAGGAGGTGTCGGCGTTCTGGCGATTTACTCGGAAGGCTTCAGTAGAAGCTGCTGGGAGTCCCAGCAACTTCTACTGAAGCCTTCCCCAACTCCGGGGACTTCCGGCCGGGGACTCCGGGCGGCAGTATCCGCCGTGAAGTTGTTTGTAGCCTGCCAGTAAACCCAAAGCAGAAGAAGAAGAAGTGAAGTCAGCGGCTTCATTTGCCTAATCCACCCCCAGAGACTTTTTCCGGTGTGAACGCGATCTGTACTTAGTTCATGCGAACTAAGAGTTTGCATGAACTAAGTTCGCATGAACCTTTGTGGGAAAAGTACTGCGGTGTGAATGCGCCTAAAGGTAGGGTGGGTAAGAATGGAGAAACCAGCTCGAGTGCGCTAGAATTTGAAAATACACAACCGGAAAAAATCTGCCCGTTCCTTCAGAGTTCCTCACAGAGCCCCTCCTCCAAAACACACGAACGCGCACGTGACCAATGAGGGCACGAGATAAGTTTGCACAGATGGAAGGCTGACAGGCAGGTAGGCCATCCCGTTATTTTAGCCGGGCTCAGATTGGTCGTGCTTTTTACAGTACTACGGCTTCCACAGATGAAATTTTTTTTAATGCCGTCAAAATTATCGCGTTGACGCAGTAATTAATTTTTTGAATTAATTGCGTTAAAATATTTAACGCATTTAACGCATGTGCAGAATGGCCCGCCCCATACATCCCTCCAGTGGCAGTGCCAGGGTATGGCTGGGGTAGGCTACACCCATAACAAGAAATGGTTTAGCCCCACCTTGAAAAATGATGTTAAAGTAAGCTAAATAAAGTCCGCCAACTCGTGCCGAGAATTGCACAGACAGCAGTTAGTCAGATTGATTTCAGCCGCTTGTCTGGAAATACCGAAGACCAGAAACGGTTTTGAAAACTTTTATCAAGTAGTGATGTCTTCTCAATAGAACATCTTTGATAATGTCTTCTGGCCAATCAGAATCAAGATAACGGCGTGGTGTTGTTGCAGGAAGTCCCGACGGAGAATACTTTTGCTGTAGTACAGGTAACACATAACTGGTACGCAGGTTATGTGCATAATCTGAAATGCGTACCGTCACTTGTGTCACAAAGCGCATTTCCGTACCGACGTACTTGTGAAGCTTTTCCCAGAAGGCGGTTCGATCACCGGACGACAGAGTCGGTCTCCGTGTGCACAGACAGGGCTGCTGTTAACGTCGGTCTGTACAACGGAGCTGTGCCAAAACTACGCCAACGGAGCTGTGCCAAAACTACGCCAACCGGCTGCGGAGGGAGACTCCCCCCCCCCTCCCTTCACTGGAGCACTGCGCTGATCACAACGTTCACACTCTGTGGTCACGAAGTACTCCACTAGCCCCCCCCCCACCCCGTCGACTTTCCTGAAGTACTCCCCCGTTGATAGAAATCAACACGTAATGAATTAAGACCCCACGGTTTGATGATTGATAGGTGTGTGGGCTGTCTTTCATTTTGACACACAGACAAATGTTATAATAAACAGACTGTATGTTAAATGGATATATCCGCCTTCTTTCATTTATCTTTCCGTTCCCACAACAATATACATAAAGAAATGGCATATTTTAGACATAGTTCGAATGGTGATTAATCATGATTAATTAATTTTTAAACTGTGATTAATCTGATTAAAAATTGGAATCGTTTGACAGCCCTAATTTTTTTATGTATTTATTGTCAAAGCATTGAATGTATTCATTGCCATCGGGATGTTAAGAGCATTCCATGGAATAAAAGTGTATCTGAAGTGAATTACCTACCCCACCTTTAAGATGTAAAATATGAAGGCATTGCTAATTCCTGGCTACATATTACACAGATTCTGCGTAATAATGCCCTGCCCCTGCATCTTCTATTTCAATCTTTTCAGCAGATTTAGCGTTTTTAGTGAGAAAGAATTCCGAGATACTTTTTTGTGCCATGTCAGTTACTCGTCACTTGTGTTGTGCGTCCTGTTAAAAGTATCCGACTAAAACTACCTATAAAAACATATATATTGTTGTTCTTCCCTGAAGCTAAATAATGTATTACATAGTTTAAAATTATCATTTGAATAATAATATAAAATATATCTCGGGCACAATGAAATGTAATCAAAACATTAAATGTGCAGGCAGAGGAGCTCCGCCTGCCTGACGCTAGGGGGTGCTGCAGCGCCCTCAGCACCCCCCTTCCAGCGCCCCTGGTCTAAAGTGTTATTAATGTGATAATAAAGTGTTACTGAAGAGTTTAAAGTGTTAATGAAGAGTAAAGGGAACAGACCTGCTCTGTGTATCCGAAGCTGAGGCTGTGAAACAGCGTCCAGTAGTTTCTGGAGTCTCTTGTTCTCCTCTTTGGAAAGAAGCAGCTCTTCCTCGAGCTCTGCTATCGTTTGTTCAAACAGAGCAAATGTCTCTTCATTAGCAGCAGTGAGTCGCTGCTTCTTCAACGACAGCAGCATCTGGACTTTACTCATGTTTCCTAGATCACCTTTCCCTGCAGACTCCGTTAAACACACCGTTTCTCTCTCCGTCAAACTCTCAATCTGACTAGTGTTGCTAACGTGTTTCCAGCTAGCATGCTAAGCTAGCTCCTATAGTCCGAGGTAAACGCTCCAGAAAAAAGAGCACAGAGTCCATTCAGAGGTTTATCCAGACACACAGATGATGGATCAGTAGAGCTGGAGCTCACACACACTTTCTCAGGAACACAAGAGAGAACCGTAGCGACGACACGCCACATGCAGGGCTCGAGTTCTTCTTCTTCTTTTCTTTAATGGCGAATCGCTTCCACTTGGAGCATATATCGCCACCTACTGTTGAGTTATTAAATGTTCATATTAAATCCTTGTCCTCAGACCAGTGCTTTTGAGGAATTTGAAGATCAGCTTGTTTGCATCATTTCTTGATTTACTTTCGTATATTGTCTTGAAATCCATGTCCTTGACGTTGAGTTGTTCCAGTGCAGTTTTCAGAATGAGTCTTTGTCTGTTATAATCCGGGCAGCTAAAAAATACATGATGTATTGTCTCTGGTTGTTGGCAACCATCACAATTGCCATTTAGATGTTTTCCAATCAGATGCAGTGATGAGTTTAATCCAGAGTGTCCCAATTGTATCCTGCTGTTAATGCTCTGTTCTCTTCTACTACTCCCCCAAGTGCTTCCTGTTCCTACTTCCCTTTGTATCTGGTATAAATGTCTTCTTTTGGTGTTACTGTCCCATAGTTTTTGCCATTGTTGCTTGATAACCACTTTTGTAGCAGATTTGACTTATGCTCTACTGATAGGTACCATAATATCAATCTGGTTTGCTTTCAAACCAAATTGTATCAGTAACCAGACACACAGATGATGGATCAGTAGAGCTGGAGCTCACACACACTTTCTCAGGAACACAGAGAGAGAACCGCAGCGACGAGACGCCACATGCAGGGCTCGAGTTAAGTGTGACTGAGGCAATGGGGTCTGAGCTCCCACAAGGAGGGGTCTGAGCTCCCACGGATGCAGTGACATCATTCTTCTTCTTCTTCTTCTTCTTCTTCTTCTTCTTCTTCTTCTTCTTCTTCTTCTTCTTCTTCTTCTTCTTCTTCTTCTTCTTCTTCTTCTTCTCTTGCATTTGGCGGATTGCAAACAACTTAAAAGGTGCATACCGCCACCTACTGTACATGAGTATGAATCATCACATCATTCCAACTCTTTATTAAATAAATAAATAAATCAATAAAACCATGAAATAAATAAAGCAAAAACAAATCTATGTTCTTTCCTGTCCTAATGTTAAATTATTTTTCCTACCCCAGTTTCACTCAAGAATGTAAACAGTGCCTTTCTGGTAGCTCTGACTCCCTCTCCTTTTGTTCCCAAAACACAAACCACACTCCACTCCCTCTCTGCCTCTCAGACTTTAGCCTTTAATTGTTCTCTTTCCGCTTTATAGATGTCACAATGTAACAATATATGTTCTACATCTTCTTTTACTGCACAGTTCCCACACTTGTCTCTGTCACTTTTCCCCATGATATACAGCGTACTATTCAAAGCTGTGTGATTTATTCTGTGTCGAGCCATCATGATTTCCTCCCTTCTGTTTCTCTCTTTATGAATATTAATTGTAATTGTATTTTGTACTTTATGATACTCTTTGCCTTTCTGGTCTTCCTCCCACCTCTTCTGCCAGATCTCCATCCCTTTCTTCTTAATGACTGCTTTTCCTTCTCCTTTACCAAGTTAAACTGGTAATGTTATTTGCTTTTGTAGTGCACTTTTTGCTAATTTATCAGCACACTCGTTCCCTTTCCCCCCTCATGTGCAGGCACCCAGCAGAACTGTAGATCTATGCCGCTTCTGTGCAGTCTTAACAGGCTATGATTCAGCTCTAAGAGTAGGAATGATGTGATGATTCATACTCATGTACAGTAGGTGGCGGTATGCACCTTTTAAGTTGTTTGCAATCCGCCAAATGCAAGAGAAGAGAAGAAGAAGAAGAAGAAGAAGAAGAAGAAGAAGAAGAAGAAGAAGAAGAAGAAGAAGAAGAAGAAGAAGAAGAAGAAAGAAGAAGAAGAAGAAGAAGAAGAAGAAGAAAGAAGAAAGAAGAAGAAGAAGAAGAAAGAAGAAGAAGAAGAAGAAGAAGAAGAAGAAGAAGAAGAAGAATGATGTCACTGCATCCGTGGGAGCTCAGACCCCTCCTTGTGGGAGCTCAGCTCCCATTGCCTCACACATAACTCGAGCCCTGCATGTGGCGTCTCGTCGCTACGGTTCTCTCTCTGTGTTCCTGAGAAAGTGTGTGTGAGCTCCAGCTCTACTGATCCATCATCTGTGTGTCTGGTTACTGATACAATTTGGTTTGAAAGCAAACCAGATTGATATTATGGTACCTATCAGTAGAGCATAAGTCAAATCTGCTACAAAAGTGGTTATCAAGGAACAATGGCAAAAACTGTGGGACAGTAACACTAAAGGAAAACATTTATACCAGATACAAAGGGAAGTAGGAACAGGAAGCACTTGGGGGAGTAGTAGAAGAGAACAGAGCATTAACAGCAGGATACAATTGGGACACTCTGGATTAAACTCATCACTGCATCTGATTGGAAAACATCTACATGGCAATTGTGATGGTTGCCAACAACCAGAGACAATACATCATGTATTTTTTAGCTGCCCGGATTATAACAGACAAAGATTCATTCTGAAAACTGCACTGGAACAACTCAACGTCAAGGACATGGATTTCAAGACAATATACGAAAGTAAATCAAGAAATGAAGCGAACAAGCTGATCTTCAAATTACTCAAAAGCACTGGTCTGAGGACAAGGATTTAATATGAACATTTAATAACTCAACAGTAGGTGGCGATATATGCTCCAAGTGGAAGCGATTCGCCATTAAAGAAAAGAAGAAGAAGAACTCGAGCCCTGCATGTGGCGTCTCGTCGCTACGGTTCTCTCTTGTGTTCCTGAGAAAGTGTGTGTGAGCTCCAGCTCTACTGATCCATCATCTGTGTGTCTGGATAAACCTCTGAATGGACTCTGTGCTCTTTTTTCTGGAGCGTTTACCTCGGACTATAGGAGCTAGCTTAGCATGCTAGCTGGAAACACGTTAGCAACACTAGTCAGATTGAGAGTTTGACGGAGAGAGAAACGGTGTGTTTAACGGAGTCTGCAGGGAAAGGTGATCTAGGAAACATGAGTAAAGTCCAAATGCTGCTGTCGTTGAAGAAGCAGCGAGTCACTGCTGCTGCTGAAGAGATATTTGCTATGTTTGAACAAACAATAGCAGAGCTCGAGGAGGAGCTGCTTCTTTCCAAAGAGGAGAACAAGAGACTCCAGAAACTACTGGACGCTGTTTCACAGCCTCAGCTTCGGATACACAGAGCAGGTCTGTTCCCTTTACTCTTCATTAACACTTTAAACTCTTCAATAACACTTTATTATCACATTAATAACACTTTAGACCAGGGGCGCTGGAAGGGGGGTGCTGAGGGCGCTGCAGCACCCCCTAGCGTCAGGCAGGCGGAGCTCCTCTGCCTGCACATTTATTTTTTTGATTACATTTCATTGTGCCCGAGATATATTTTATATTATTATTCAAATGATAATTTTAAACTATATAATACATTATTTAGCTTCAGGGAAGAACACAAATATATGTTTTTTTAGTTTTAGTCGGATACTTTTAACAGGACGCACAACACAAGTGACGAGTAACTGACATGGCACAAAAAAGTATCTCGGAATTCTTTCTCACTAAAAACGCTAAATCTGCTGAAAAGATTGAAATAGAAGATGCAGGGGCAGGGCATTATTACGCAGAATCTGTGTATTATGTAGCCAGGAATTAGCAATGCCTTGATAGCCTACTTCAATGAATGTAATGTCCACATTGTTGGTAAAATCATATTTTACATCTTAAAGGTGGGGTAGGTAATTCACTTCAGATACACTTTTATTCCATGGAATGCTCTTAACATCCCGATGGCAATGAATACATTAAATGTCATCTGTGGAAGCCGTAGTACTGTAAAAAGCACGACCAATCATCTGAGCCGGTGTTCCGGATTAACTTGTTTCCCGATCAACTCGTTTCCGTGGGGTGCGTGGCTTTCGACTGAAATACACATTTCGATCGCTTTCTTCTGTCGTTTACTTACATCTTTTGGTATATTTGGCTTCTTAGAAACACGTTGATGCACATCCAGTACCAGTGTGTGAGGTTGTGATTACGATGGCGATATCCGGACGCGAACAGCGAGGACTACAACAAGACAAACGAGTTGCTCGAATAAATCATTTAAACCAGCTATTGTTTCCAAACTTATTACGGAATATCGTTGTTAATGTCCAAGTCCATCTGTGTATACCTTCAGACAGCCTCCAAGTGAAGCACACGGTGTTTACTCACAGCAGCGTGGAGAAGTCTTCATCTGTGTTAAACTGTGATCCTCCCACGTTAAAATGTGACCCGTCCAGGTTAAATTGTGTTACGATTTCTGTGGCTATCTACCAGCGATCATGTTTAATATGAAAGACTACCCACACATGATGTATCCCTTTATAAAAACGGTATTGTGCACTCATCCAGATAAAATGTGACCGTTACCTCGTTTTGCAAAGATAGCAGCAGAAATGTCATTGGGGATATTTAGACTTTAAAATGCTGCTTGGTCGTGAATGTTGGTGTCGGCAAACAATAATACGAATCCTCTATTCAAACATAATATTCAATGTGCATCGACATGAAAATAACAAAAAAGTTCATGCTGGACTCGAACCCGAGTCCCAACAGCAAAAATCAATCATGCCCTGCGCGCTATGAGGGCGCCACGAATCATCACGTCCTAACAAATCACCACAGCTCATTTTGTTACATTAACATTGTCAACAACTACTAGGAAAATGCAACCCTGTTGGGACTCGGGTTCGAATATTATGTTTGAATAGAGGATTCGTATTATTGTTTGCCGACACCAACATTCACGACCAAGCAGCATTTTAAAGTCTAAATATCCCCAATGACATTTCTGCTGCTATCTTTGCAAAACGAGGTAACGGTCACATTTTATCTGGATGAGTGCACAATACCGTTTTTATAAAGGGATACATCATGTGTGGGTAGTCTTTCATATTAAACATGATCGCTGGTAGATAGCCACAGAAATCGTAACACAATTTAACCTGGACGGGTCACATTTTAACGTGGGAGGATCACAGTTTAACACAGATGAAGACTTCTCCACGCTGCTGTGAGTAAACACCGTGTGCTTCACTTGGAGGCTGTCTGAAGGTATACACAGATGGACTTGGACATTAACAACGATATTCCGTAATAAGTTTGGAAACAATAGCTGGTTTAAATGATTTATTCGAGCAACTCGTTTGTCTTGTTGTAGTCCTCGCTGTTCGCGTCCGGATATCGCCATCGTAATCACAACCTCACACACTGGTACTGGATGTGCATCAACGTGTTCCTAAGAAGCCAAATATACCAACACATGTATGTAAACGACAGAAGAAAGCGATTGAAATGTGTATTTCAGTCGAAAGCCACGCACCCCACGGAAACGAGTTGATTGGGAAACAAGTTAATCCGGAACACCGGCCCGGCTAAAGTAACTGGATGGCCTACCTGCCTGTCAGCCTTCCATCTGTGCACAAACTTATCTCGTGCCCTCATTGGTCATGTGCGCGTTCGTGTGTGTTGGAGGAGGGGCTCTGTAAAGAATTCTGAAGGAACGGGCAGATTTTTTCCGGTTGTGTATTTTCAAATTCTAGCGCACTCGAGCTGGTTTCTCCGTTCTTACCCACCCTACCTTTAATAGAGTGTGTAGACTCGCGCTTTTGTGCATGCTCTATGCTGCAAATTTGACCCGCCATCGGAGGGCCTCCTCCTCGGGTCCACGTGCCGGTGCTAGGCGGTCGGAAGAATAATATTTTACAGGACATGACGGAGCTCAGGAGTCTGCACTTTGAAGCTCCTGGAGCGGACAAAGATATGTGCATTTGCCTGAATGATGGAAATAAACAAAAAATGCTATTTTACAGGACATGACGGATATAAGTGTATTTTCACAGCTTTTTGGAAATACACCAAGTGTGATATTGCAGGGCAACACGGAGCTCATTTTACCCATGTGATGTTGAGCAGTACATTACTGAGCTCACTTAACGACATGGCGTACCAGGGGCACTCTGGTCTCCTGGAAGTGTGACAAAAAACCTGTTTAGCCCACAGTTCCTGGCGGTTACTAAGCTAATAGGCAGCCTACCATGCGCCGCCACCCGTGGAAAGCAAAAAAAAAAGTAAAGAAAACGGTCAATTATATCTTAAAATAATCAAAAATGAAGTGTTGTTAAATTCTCGAAAAAACGACTGAGTGCCAACAGCTCCAAAAAGCTTGTCTTCGGCAAAAAACATGTTTCACCATGTGTTTTAGGAGCTTAGGGGTCCCTGATATTATATCAATTCTAAAATGTGACCCTCACCCCTCAACCAGGGGTTGGTTTGTTGCCTCAGTGCTACGAGGGTATTGAAAACGAGTGCCTAAATGGGACACCTTTCGCACGATGATGCCAATGGACCAAAAAATAAATAAACTGGAGAGATTTGACATGGGGTCTCTCCAATTCGCGGAGTGCTATTCTCTTGAGTCTTTTCACGTTTCCTTCTTTGTCCCCCCCCGGTTCTATGCATTCCACAGGGGACACTTCCCGGTACCGAAATGCTATGCCTCGTGCCCGTGGTGTGACTCTGATCACCAGGTACTATGAATTGAGACCAGTGGTCCTTTGTTGGAATGAAGGTGGAGCCCCCCACCGACACGATATACATCAACTATATCTATTCAATGGATTAAACAAACCATATGTTTCATCCATACAGATAAGATGGGGAGCGAATGTCCAATCTGTAAGAGTTCCTACCGCGCCCTGAGCAAGCACCTGCAGAGGAATCATAATGTGCGTAATGCAGATGAAAGAAGAATTATTCTGTTGATGGCCAATGGACGAACAAACATAAGGCTCCATCCCTGCATCATTGCAGGATGCGAGTACATCGGGACAAGGCTGGACCGGCACTTGGACAGAGACCACGTTGAGCTGTCCCGGGAGGAAATATATGTGGTTGCTAATAAAGTAAAAATAAAAGTGGCAAAACAGGAGCTTCATGCACTCCGATTGGCAAACCCCACAGTAGGAATTATTACCTCTTGGGATGTGGACACTGAGGGTGATGAGGTCCTGTCACAACCTCCACCCTTGTCTCCAGTGATTGAATGTGACAACCCAGACTGTGAGGAATGGAGGATGGAGGCAAACACAATGAGGGCTCAGAGGGACAGATATGCTGCTGAGGTGAAATCCCTGCGCTGCAAGCTGCAGCAGAGGATAAAACATAAGCGACATAGGAGGGAACAGAGGGCCAAGGACATGCATGGGTCCGATGAAGAGGATGGCGAGGAACAAGAGCGGGTGTACCTAAAGAAACGACCCCGGACAGAGTCAACGAAAAAGAGGCAGTCCAAGTCCAAAGGTCCCTCCTGCAGCAAGTCCCCCATTGCCTCCTGCAGAAATGCCTCTCAGACACCTGTATCCAGCTCCTCAGAACCTGTATCCGTAGATACCGAGGCCTCGTCAACCTCCCCTTCCATAAATTCCCCCTGGTTCAGCGGCAGGGCCCGGGGGAATATAATGCGGGACATAACATTCCCACGCATCATGGGTAAGTGTGTTAGTGTCACAAATGCAGTTTCTGTAATGCACAATGTGTTGTCATTAAAGTACTGTATTATGTTTCACAGAGGAGAATCTGCAAGGCTACCGGGAGCATTATGAGGGCATCGAACCTACGGTGAGGCTCCAAGAAAACGCAGTCTCCAAGATAAGCCGAGTGAAATCGTTCCTAACCTGTCTGACTGGCTCTTTATGAGAGATCTGAAGAGGATACGTGGGTGAGTAACATCAATTACTGTCCATGATGTCAGCATCATTGTGTGTTGGGATGTCCCGATCACCTTTTTTTGCTCCCGATCCGATTCCGATCATTTGATTTTGACAATCTGCCGATACCGATTTTTTCCGATCTTTATGCAATGCATTAAGAGAAAAAAAAGGAAAAAAGCGTTCAAGTTGTCCCTTAAGGTTATTTAAATGACAGTACCCAACTATCCATTCTATCCAATATGAATATAGCTTCTTTTTTTCACAGCAGCATTGGATCAGTTCAGTTGGGCAGCATTGGATCAAAACAAAATAAAGCTTAATAGTGGTCCACCACAAAATAACCATGTAAACAAATTGAGTGCAGATAGTGCAGTAACAAAACAATAATAACTCTACTGGAAAGAGGGTGCTTGATTAGCTTCACAAGTTCACATTCAGTCACAAATAATAAAATAAAATAAGAATGTGGCTTAGTGCAGAATTCTAGCCTTAAGACTAACTAGTCTAGTATTAATGCAATGAACAGCAGCAGCTTAACATAACATGAATAAACAAAGTATTATATTTCCATCTTACTGGAGTAACACAGTTCAATAGTAATCAGCAGCAAACCACTTCTTTTTGTTATTCTATAGTATTGTTGTTTTATAGTTATTTGTTAATGTAACCCAATTTGTGTTCTTTGAAATTGAAAAAGATATCGCATTGTGTTTGTTACTTTCGTTGCAGTTGTATATGTCTTAAGTGTAATTTGGCTTGGCTTCGTATTTATGGACATGCTTTTATTTTGAAGGAGAGGTAGCGCTGTTGACAGGAAGTTGTTGTTGCTATGGAAACAACGTGACGGAGATTAACGGAGAAAAGTGATATCTACATATAAAGACGGAGAAAGTAAAGGATAACGTTTATGGTTAATATAACCACATTTGTGGAATCAGCTTCCAGTTTGTGTCGGCAGACACCCTATCCGTTTTTAAGAGTGCGCTTAAGACCTTCCTTTGTGATAAAGCTTATAGTTAGGGCTGATTAGATTCAGCCCCTAGTTTTGCTGATATAGGCTTAGTTTGTCGGGGGACATCTTACTTCTTCCTTCTCTCTGTCTGTACTCTGTGTACTCCCATGTTCCGATTAACCCAGCTTCCCCAAATGTCTTTCTTTTTGGTGTCTAGATACGTTGGGATCCGGAGTCATGGATGATCCTGCGGTCCTGTGTCCTGCATCGCGAGCCCTGGATCTTGAGTCGTGGCTGTGGTCCTGGATCAGAGGTCCTGGATCTTGAGTCGTGGCTGTGGTCCTGGATCATAGGTCCTGGATCTTGAGTCGTGGCTGTGGTCCTGGATCATAGGTCCTGGATGGATATCCTCGTGGATTCATCTTCTTATTACAGACACATGCATTTCCAAACATTTGGACTACCTACGTTGCAAATGTATTATCTTTTCAATTTACACACGGCATCTATTGCACGTCTGTCCGTCCTGGGAGAGGGATCCCTCCTCTGTTGCTCTCCCTGAGGTTTCTCCATGTTCCCTTTAAACTGTGGGGTTTCTTCGGATGTTTTTCCTTGTACGATGTGAGGGTCTGAGGACAGAGGGTCTGAGGACAGAGGGTCTGAGGACAGAGGGTGTCGTATTGTCATACTGATATTTTGTACAAACTGTGAAGTCCACTGAGACAAATGTAACATTTGTGATATTGGGCTAAATAAATAAACATTGATTGATTGACATCAGTCAGGCTTCAGAAAGCAACACAGCACCATCACTGCGACAATGAAAGTGGTGAATGATGTGGCGAGTTTTTTAGATAATAAGCAGAGTTGTGCAGCTCTATTTATTGACCTTTCAAAAGCGTTGACACCGTCGATCATCGCATCTTAAAGCAGAGGCTACTCAGTATTGGCATATCCAGCCATGCAGTAGGGTGGTTTGTTTGATGGGCTGTCTTCTGAGTGGTTAAACATTGCTAATGGTGTTCCTCAAGGTTCTGTTTTAGGTCCACCTTTATTCTCCATCTACATCAATAGTTTAGGTGAAAATGTCGATGGAGCAAGCTTACATTTTTATGCGGACGATACCGTGATGTACTGTGCAGGTCCCTGTTGTTAAATTGCAGGCTGTTTTTAACATTATTCAGACTCAGCTCTCTGAACTAAAGCTTCTTTTAAATGTTGATAAAACCAAGGTAATGCTCTTTTCAAAAGCTAAAAAGACACCAGAGCCTGTTGTAGATATTGTAACTACGCAAGGAATACAACTTGAAGTGGTTACCTGTTACAAATATCTTGGTATCTGGCTTGATGATTGTCTCACTTTTAAATTTCATGTAAATAACCTGCTTAAAAAGCTGAGGGTTAGGCTAGGTTTCTTCTACAGGAACACGTCCTGTTTCTCGCTTGAGGAAAAGGCTCTGTGACCTTTTGACCTGTGCTGGACTATGGTGATCTGATTTATATGAATGCACCTGCCTGGTCAAGTTAGATGCTGCGTATCACAGCGCACTGAGATTTGTGACAAACTGTAAAGCATTAACCCATCACTGTACCCTGTATGCAAGGGCTGGTTTGCTTTCACTAACTGTACGGAGGCTCAGTCACTGGTACATTTATATATATACAAAGCCATGTTAGGGACACTTCCATCCTGCATCTGCTTCCTGATCTCACGGCGAATTGTAAGTGGCTACTGCCTGAGATCGCATCCTGTAGTTTTATTAAATGTGCCAACTGCTAGGACTGTCTTAGGGAAGATAGCTTTTAGATGCGCAGCTCCTCTGTCTTGGAACAGTCTGCACATTAAATGGAAACTGAACAATCTGATGCCACTAAATGTTTTTAAAGCTTGGTTGGATGCTACTCAATCGGAAGCTGTTGGTGCCTGCTCATGTGGATACTTATTGTAAATAATCCCTGTAATGATGCTGTAAGATGTCCTTTTTGTTGTTCTGTTTATGTTTTTATGTTTCATGTGGAACCTACTTGAGCAGGTCTCCCTTGAAAAAGAGATCAATGATCTCAATGGGATTCACCTGGGTGAATAAAGGTTTGAAATGAAATGCCTTATATTGATAGAGCAATTTGGATTAAATTATGTTAAGTGCAAATAACACAATCCTACAACATAAATGGAACTAATTTGTGTTAAGTAATTACAACCTAGCTGTGTTAGGTAAATCAGTGCAAACTTAAAGTAAATAAAACATCATTGTGTTAAGTAAAAACAACAATTTAAGTAAATTCAACATAACTGTTAAGCAAATACAACATAACTCTATGATGTAGCATTTAATTAAGATGCTTTGGTAAGATTTACTAGTTTACTAGTCTGTTTCATATTGACTTAGCCTTGTTACGTGCGACCGGTTGACATAGCTAGATTAAGTAAATCTAACATATAATTTCTTTGAGTGTGGGTACATTATTGTTATTATTCTTTATTTCCATATCTATTCATTTTAATTTCCTTTTAATATTATCTTCTACGTTACTTTATTTTTACTTTACTAGCTAGGACCGGGAGGGGAGGGGAAAGGGACAAATATTGACTGTATAAATGTAAACTCATTGTGCCTGACTCAATAAAAAATAAAAAAGGTTGTTGGAAATGTATTAGCGACCCCCACAGATGTATGATGTCACTGCATCCGTGGGAGCTCAGGCCCCTCCTTGTGGGAGCCTCACAGTCACACTTAACTCGAGCCCTGCATGCTGCGTCTCGTCGCTACGGTTCTCTCTTGTGTTCCTGAGAAAGTGTGTGTGAGCTCCAGCTCTACTGATCCATCATCTGTGTGTCTGGATAAACCTCTGAATGGACTCTGTGCTCTTTTTTCTGGAGCGTTTACCTCGGACTATAGGAGCTAGCTTAGCATGCTAGCTGGAAACACGTTAGCAACACTAGTCAGATTGAGAGTTTGACGGAGAGAGAAACGGTGTGTTTAACAGAGTCTGCAGGGAAAGGTGATCTAGGAAACATGAGTAAAGTCCAAATGCTGCTGTCGTTGAAGAAGCAGCGACTCACTGCTGCTAATGAAGAGATATTTGCTCTGTTTGAACAAACGATAGCAGAGCTCGAGGAGGAGCTGCTTCTTTCCAAAGAGGAGAACAAGAGACTCCAGAAACTACTCAACGCTGTTTCACAGCCTCAGCTTCGGATACACAGAGCAGGTCTGTTCCCTTTACTCTTCATTAACACTTTAAACTCTTCAGTAACACTTTATTATCACATTAATAACACTTTAGACCAGGGGCGCTGGAAGGGGGGTGCTGAGGGCGCTGCAGCACCCCCTAGCGTCAGGCAGGCGGAGCTCCTCTGCCTGCACATTTAATTTTTTGATATATATTTTTTTATTACATTTCATTGTGCCTGAGATATATTTTATATTATTATTCAAATGATAATTTTAAACTTTAAAATTATTTAGCTTCAGGGAAGAACAAAAATATGTTTTTGTAGTTAGTTTTTAGTCGGATACTTTTAACGTTTACAAGAGTGTAAATAAATGACCCTCCCACTCAGGGCTTTTTGGAGTAGATCACATCATGACCTACTACAAAAACCTAGGGGTACGCAAAGATGATTTCAGTCTAGCAAGGGTAACAACAGCAGAGGTACTCATTAAACTGAGCGCCCTCCAACCTAACAAGGCCACTGGCCACGACAATATCCCCTCCAAATTCCTCAGAGACACAGCAACCGCCATCTCACCAGTCATAGCTCACATAATTAACCTCTCCATAAAACAGGGAAAAGTACCCAGAGACTTCAAAATTGCAAGAGTAACCCCCCTGCACAAAAAGGGCAGCAAATTGGACCCAGGCAACTACCGCCCTGTTTCTATACTTACCTCCATCTCCAAACACTGACCAAAGCCCCCCCCCAGGCAACTACCGCCCTGTTTCTATTCTTACCTCCATCTCGAAAGTCATGGAAAAATTGGTATATGAACAGGTCGAAAAGTACCTCGCGGAAAATAAACTAATCTATGAATTTCAATCTGGCTTTAGAAAATCCCACTCCACTGACACATGCCTTCTTTATTTGAGCGACCACATCAAACAAGAGATGGACGAGGTACTGCGGCATGGTGATGCTGGACCTACAAAAGGCTTTCGACACTGTCAATCACCCCATTCTGATTGATAAGCTAAAAGCAATTGGTTTTGATAAACTATCGGTGAGCTGGATGCAATCCTACCTGGAGGGGAGAGAACAGATGGTGGAGGTAAACGGTACTCTGTCCCCCCCCCTCCCAGTGAGCTGTGGTGTTCCACAAGGAAGCATATTAGGTCCGTTACTGTTCCTAATTTATGCAAATGACAAGTCATCAGCATGTGACTGCAACTTGTTCCTGTTCGCGGACGACTCAGCCCTGCTGGTCTCGGACAGGAGCAGGTTGCAGGTTGAAAAAACCCTCAGCTCCGAGCTCGGCAGAATCTGCACCTGGCTCGCCGATAATAAATGATCATTACACCTGGGTAAAACAGAGTCCATTCTCTTCGGTTCAAAACATCATCTCAGCAAATCCGACGACTTTTCTGTTGCAGTGGGCGACATTATTGTCACAAGTAAGAAGGAAATGACCTAGGATCTATTCTTGAGGCAAACCTCTCCTGTGACAAAATGGCATCCAATGTAATAAAAAAAGTCAATCAAAGAACTAGATTCCTATACCGGATCTCCTCTCTGGTAAACAACAACACCCTGAAAACTCTGGCAGGAGCGCTCATTCAAGGGTACTATGACTATGCTTGCACGTCATGGTAACATAGCACCTCCAAGGCGCTAAAAATAAAACTTCAAACATCGCAAAATAAACTGGTCAGACTACTGCTTGACCTTTCATCTAGAACCCACCTCACCTCTGCCCACTTTGACAACCTAGGATGGCTTAGAGTATACGACAGAGTACAGCTACTTGCAATGGGCCTGGTCTACAAGATCCACTACACCTCTATGGTACCCATGTACATGTCAAAGTTCTTCCCAAAGGTCAGTGAATACCATGATCATAACACCAGAGGGAGCTCCACAAATCATGTGAAACCCAGATCTGGCTCAAAGGGGGAATACACGTTTCGCAATTATGCCACATCAAGGTGGAACGCTCTTCCCACAACTGTAAAGGAAAGTAAAACTGTACTTGCCTTCAAAGCCTCTCTTAAAGAGCACCTTCGGGGGAGAGCGTTGCAAAACTGGCCCCGGTAATGGTACAAATCTCAACCTGTCGTACAATGGACAGCTTCCCCCCCCCCCCCCATCTATGTATATACTCACATTTTAGACTCTGTTACTAACTGTATATCTGTAGACTTGGTTGGTCTTAAATGTCCGGTTAGGATGTATTAGAACGAAATCTAAAATGAAAATTGTAAATAAGAAATCTGTATGTAAATTATTACGCAGAATCTGTGTAATATGGAGCCAGGAATTAGCAATGCCTTGATAGCCTACTTCAATGAATGAAATTTCCACATTGTTGGTAAAATCATATTTTACATCTTAAAGGTGGGGTAGGTAATTCACTTCAGATACACTTTTATTCCATGGAATGCTCTTAACATCCCGATGGCAATGAATACATTAAATGTTTTGACAATAAATACATAACAAAATGTCGTGTGGAAACCGTAGCGCTGTAAAAAGCACGACCAATCATCTGAGCCGGTGTTCCGGATTAACTGGTTCCCCGATCAACTGGTTTACAGAGGTGGGGGGCGTGGCCTTCGACTGAAATACACATTTCGATCGCTTCTTCTGTCGTTTACATAAATCTTTTGGTATATTTGGCTCGGTAGGAAGACTTTGATGCACATTCAGTTCCAGTGTGTGAGGTTGAGGTTACGATGGACATATCCGGACGCGAACAGCGAGGACTACAAAAAGAAAAACGAGTTGACTGGGGATGTCTGTTCAAAACGTTGCAAGCTCCAATAAATCCTTAAAACCAGCTATTGTTGCCAGACTTATCACTTATATAAGTATCATTCCTAATATTGTTTGCCAAGACCAACATTAATGACCCATCAGTATTTTAATGTCTACCTGCAGCAGCAATGACATTTCTGCTGCTATCTTTGCAAAACGAGTTAACAGTCACATCTTATCTGGATGAGTGCTGCAGAATGCTGTTTATATAAAGGGATAAATGTGTGTGTAGTCTTTCATATTAAACACGATCGCTGGTAGATAGCCACAGAAGTCGTAACACAGTTTAAGCTGCGTGGGTCCCATTTTTCCCTGGGGGAAGGTTTACCTGAGAGGATCACAGTTCACAGCTGAAGACTTCTCCTCGCTGCTTTCAAACTGTGAGTAAACAACGTGTGCTTCACTTGGAGGCTGTCTGAAGGTGTACACAGGTCTCAGATGGACTTGGTATCACATTAAGAACGATATTCAGTAATAAGTCTGGCAACAATAGCTGGTTTAAATGATTTATTGGAGTTTGCAACGTTTTGAACAGACATCCCCAGTCAACTCGTTTTTCTTTTTGTAGTCCCCGCTGTTCGTGTCCGGATATGTCCATCGTAACCACAACCTCACACACTGGTACTGAATGTGCATCAAAGTCTTCCTACCGAGCCATATATACCAAAAGATTTATGTAAACGACAGAAGAAGCGATCGAAATGTGTATTTCATTCGAAGGCCACGCCCCCCACCTCTGTAAACCAGTTGATCGGGGAACCAGTTAATCCGGAACACCGACCCGGCTAAAATAACGGGATGGCCTACCTGCCTGTCAGCCTTCCATCTGTGCACGAACTTATCTCGTGCCCTCATTGGTCACGTTCGTGTGTGTTGGAGGAGGGGCTCTGTAAAGAATTCTGAAGGAACGGGCAGTTTTTTTCCGGTTGTGTATTTTCAAATTCTAGCGCACTCGAGCTGGTTTCTCCATTCTTACCCACCCTACCTTTAATAGAGTGTGTGGACTAGCGCTTTTGTGCATGCTCTATAGTGCCCGTAATAGCGTGCACTGGAGTCCGTTGTTATGCATTGTGTGTGTGGTTTTGCTCGGTGTATGTCCACATCAACCCCCCCCCCCCCTAATTAGCACATCAGAGGGCACCTCAGCACCCCCACTCAAAATACCTCTGCTTGAGACCCTGTATCAGCACTTGCTGCAGGTAGCAGATCCTGAAGTAAAAGTACAAACACCACACTGTGAAAATACTCCTTTACAAGTTAAAGTACTGCATTCATATCTTATTTAAGTAAAGGTATGTAAGTATTATGAGACAAATGTACTTAATTATAATTTTTTACGGAAGAACAAACCTTCCAAAATAAATATATTTTAAAAAGACATTGAATAATATGCCATTAAATGTACTGATTTAAATATTAACCATGCATGTAGGCACTAGTTGATTAAATGTGACATAAATTGATAATTTAGTTTTAATGTGCTCATTTATTCACCTTTTCTTTTTAAATGTGTAAAAAGCAAATAAAAAAACCACATTGCATTAATTCAAATTGCGGGAGAATAATTCATTAAAAAATCAATAACAAATGTGTTCAATAATAAATTAAACACATCTAAAATGTTACTTGATAAAGAATAGGGGAACTATACAAAGGTCATGAAGTAACTCAAACATTAATATAAATGAATGTAAAATCTCATCAATCAATTATTGCCAACATTTATTTATAATATATTCTTTTTGTATATATATAGATAATAGGGGTGTAACGGTTCACAAACATTTCGGTTCGGTACGTACCTCGGTTTTTAGGTTCGGTTCGGTACAGCAGAAAAAATTATCACAAAACATAACATATTTTTTTTAAATTATTATTAAACTGTGAATAATGTATTCACTCAAATAAATACAAAATAAAATAAACATTAAGGTGCAGCATTTCGATGAACTGAAATAATCTGTATTTGAACTGTACTGTACCTCAGCAGCCAGTTTGACATTAGGACTTGCTTGTCATTGTATCTTCATGTTTTTTTTAAAGAAAAATGAGCTTGTCCACATTGCTTGCCGAAAGGGCAGATCTGCTGGCACTAACAATGTCTCCTGCTGTGGAGAACACCCTCTCTAGGGACAGAGGTAGCAGATACAGCAGGTAGCGCTTTGCTAACATGGCAACATAAGGATATTTGGTGTTTGTAATAGCTTTGGCTCGGTCTGAACTCTCTGCGAGTGGTGGAGGCTTAAATGCTAGCGGGAGTTGGGTTTGCACTTCAGTCTTTTGGTACCGGTGATATTCACGTTCGGGTGATGCCTTTTCAAATGAGTGTCCAAGTTTGATGTATTGCCAGCCGCGTAACCAATGTTAGTTGAACAATGCCGACAAACAGCTTTGGTTCGGTCCACCTGTCTTTGCCCGTCATCCTTGTTCGTAACTGCGAAACCAAAATGTTCCCAAACCGGAGACTTCAATGATGCTGGAGGATTTTCGAGCTCAACTTTATCTGCGTTCGCCATTTCGCTAGTTCCTCAATTGACTGACTACATTTGAACGCATCCCTCTGACCAGCTCTCATAGTATGCCTCTCGTCCAATGAAATGACTTTCTCGCTCTATGACGCGTTGAACCCAACGTGAGCACATTACTCTGAATGCTGCGACGCAGCACCTGAGATTACTTCCAAGAAGTTGTTCACGTTCTCAATTCTTTACGTTTAACGTTATATTCGTTCGGTACACACTTGTACCGAACCGAAGGGCCCGTACCGAATAATTTCAGTACGGGTACGTGTACCGTTACACCCCTAATATATATATATATATATATTTTGAGAGAGATGTACATACGGAGCCCTGGAGGGTTCATAGAGAGAACAATAAATAAAGCTAGGCCACGTTTTATTAATTTGTGCACACTATATACTTTCTCGTTCGCACGTTCCGGGGCACTCCGGCAGGACTATAGCAATACATCGAGATTAAGGTTAAACACATTTCTTTCACTTGGGAATACACATATAACTATGGAGAACCAGATGTAGACACACAAACACACACACACAGAGCTGAGCACAAACACACACACATCATGCGCCCTGGTGACCGGACATCTCCTTCATGAAACGAGTAATAGTAATTAAGTTGTTGTCTTCACCAACAACTTAAGTATTTCTTATAGCTATGCAGGGCATGCAAGCGAGCAAACACAAACAAGAACAAACAAACAAGTAAAATTAAAATTGTACAATATAATATTGTGGTGGTTCATCTTATAATTCAGTCGAGAGAATGCACAAGACAGCATCTAAGACCTGCAAAAATCTAAATGTTCTAGGGGGAGGGCCCCCAAACCCTTCGTGCCATTTCATCCGCGCGCATTTTTCAGGGGAATCTCTATTGGGCTCAGGGCCATCTGTAAATTAGCTTAGATGGCCCACAGGGCTATCTCCCAAAATCCTTAATGTCATGCACTGATTGAGTTACATTTCCAGAGAAGAGGCTCCATCGTCTCCCCCATAATTATTAGGGGTGAGCGGAAGTACAAAGAGGCTCCATAGCTCAGTCGGTAGAGCCTCAGGTTATAATACAGTTAAGTCTTTGTTAGTTAAAGACGTCATGAGATAGTGACCTTTCCACATCTGAAACACATACAAGTATGGCATTCATAGGGGAAAATGTGTGTGTGTTCATTACAGTAGCTATATATGTCTGTGTAAAACTACTACTCGTTGGGGCATTTCCGCGATTGGTTGCTGTTGAAGCAAGGTGATGTACTCCAATATTATTATTTGTTGTTGTGCAACTGAATATTGATTAATCTCAACCATATCTGTGTTTATGTTTTATTGATCTCTCTCTCTCCGTGTTAACATTTAAAGTTGGTGAGCCATTAATTGCACTAGCTGTGTGCAAAGCTATCATCAAAGCAAAAGGAGGCTGCTTTGAAGAATCTAGAATAAAAATCACACTTTTTTGTTAACTAGATAATTCCATATGTGTCCTTTCATAGTTTTGATGTCTTCAGGATTAATCTACAAAGTAGAAACAAATTAAAAATAAACAAAAACCATTGAATGAGAAGGTATGTCCAAACTTTTGACTGGTAATGTATATAAAAAACACACATATTTTAATATTTAGCAGGTTCCCTTATCTACGGTATAATCATCTGTACAAGTGCAACTTTAAACATTTAGAGCAGTAAAATGCAACATACAAAATAATCAAGAAACATCATAAATGAAACACTGACAGGGTTGGTGCGGACCTGATAATTTATTCCGGCAAATTACTCAGACCTACTAATTAACCTAACCAAAGTTATTGAGTCTATGTAAGTTTACTGCTTGGCTCAGATCCCCCAACGTCAGCAAGATCTCACCTCTATTAACTCCCCGAAGAACCAGGTTCAATTAACTGCTGTTTCAATTCAGACAACTCTCTTAAATCTGTTTAAGCGATCCCGAAGGATTTTGATATCAGTAAATGAGGTGTGGCCCTACCTAAGTGTGAGTGTGGCAGGGTGCAATCTTACCTTTGAAGCAGGAGAGGAGGGCGCAGATGTCTTTAAATCTGTCCCAGTCCAAAAGGTGGGATCAGTTTATTTGAAGAAAAATAGGTCCGAACTAATACAGGGTTTTTATCAACTGCCCAATTCAGTTGTGATTTTTAAATCTCCCGATAGAATTTAGAGACATTTCCACATAAAAGACCAGTGATAATAAAAAGCACATTCAACTTTTCATTCACCAAATCAATTCACATAAATTCCATACCTTTTTTCCAACACAGATGGCGGGTACTAACATTCACAAACACATACCTATCTCTCGCATGTATTCGGAGGAAGATCCTCACAGGTAGTGGTTACTAATAACTCACAAACACACTCCTATCCGATACAGATGGCGGGTACTAACATTCACAAACACATACCTATCTCCCGCAGGTATTCGGAGGAAGATCCTCACAGGTAGTGGTTACTAATAACTCACAAACACACTCCTATCCGATACAGATGGCGGGTACTAACATTCACAAACACATATCTATCTCCCGCAGGTATTCGGAGGAAGATCCTCACAGGTGGCGGTTACTAATACTCACAAACACATCTCAATTCATTCCACTCATTCCACTCATTCAATCAAGACATTTGAGAGATATTTACCATGTGTGAGAGAACCTTACCGAGAGCAAAAACCCAGCTCTGAGGGACAGAGCTTACCGAGAGAGAGCATACCAGGGGAACCCCCCCCTCTCTCTCGCTCTCTCCAAAATAAAAAGTTCCTCCCCATCCGCCAGTGTCTTTATGCTCAAAAACAGGATAGAAAAATCCTCCACACCCATATTTGTGGAAACTGGGCATGGCCTCTGATCTACAGGACTGGACATGACCAGACATATTCTATGGCAGGGGTCGGCAACCCCTGGCACGCAGTTTTTGCGTGGCTGTGTCTTTAGTTGAAAGCCCAGTGACGATCTGCTCATCTCTCATTGAAATAACATTCTACACAGGGGCGGACTGGCCATGTGTGTTCTGGAGAATCACAGAACGGACGATCGTCCTTATTATTATGCTGTTTAAACCAATTATTTAAATTTGTTTGTTAAATTCGGCATCATGTAAGTTAGGAATGCTCGGCCGCCGATCGATATCGACCGATATTCACTCTCTGCCGATCGATCGGTGCTCTCTAAAAATGCTGATCGCGAGAGCCGATCGCACGACGTAAAATACATGACACTTTTCTCTGGCAAAACAAGCTCTCCAAAATGGCTTCACCGGTCTGGCAGTATTTTAGAATGTCCGAAAATGACAATAAAATAGCGGAATGCAACGTGTGTGAAGCAGAAATCCTGCAGCTCCACCCGCTGTGACGGACCGGTGAGCGGAGCAAAACGCACAAGAGTTAGACCTAACACACTTCGCTATTTGATCTACCTCTGGAAGAAGCTCAACTAGTTATACATATATTTATTCTTCACTGTCGGGTCACTGATTGCTGGATCAGTGAGCTGCATGAGATACTGACAGGCTGTCAGGAGAGTGTTATTATCCAAAGTTAAGGTAAACTTGAATAATGTACTTCGTTTGAATGTAACAATTATGTTGGTTGTTGTTGGTGGAAGCGCCAGTGATGAATGAGCCCCATTAACCGAGTGTTAAACATAACTTAAAATGGAAGATCCCCATAGGCTCCCCCCGCCCTCCTGTTGACAGTTCACGAGCGTCGAGCTCGTGCAAAGTTATCAACACAGCAACAGATAAAATCGTAAACATACTGTACATACATATTCTCAAGATTTTGTTTTTTTCAAGATGGCGCCTGTGTCGGCATGCTGCTCCCTCAGCTCTCTGCCTTTAGCTATCCTGTTTTTGTTTTATGTTTGTCAGAATGTCCCTGCTCTGCTTGTCTATGATCGCCAAGCTTTCCTCCACCTAAGACCCTCACTGGAGTTTATACTGCTGCCCAAACCTATATCTGGCAACCGTAAATCCCCCTCCCCCCTCTACTGTCAGTTATTCCCACCTACCTGCGCCGGTTGCCCTGCATCCTGCCTCACCGAAAGCGCTTTAGGCGACGGGGAAAGCGTGGTGGTGCGCTCGTCCATCAAAAAGCACACCTGACGGCTTCTTCTGTGACTTATCCACGCATCAGATGTCATGGCCCTCTTGCTGCACGCCATCCGAGGGTTCGGTGGATTCGCCCTGTCTTTCCGGAGCTGCGGCCTCTGCTGGGCCCGCTGGCAGCTCCTCCTGCTCGACTGACTGCTCCCGGTCCGCGCGGCGTTCAACACGCACATCTTCGTCAGCTGTGACGCACTACACCTTCGGCAAGCCCGGAGAGAAAACTCTACATGGCTTTGCTAAATGCTAGGTCAATAGCAAGCAAGACGTTCCTGTTAAACGACTTCTTCACCTCTCATGATCTGGATTTAATGTTCCTGACGGAGACCTGGGTCCACACCGGCGAGTATGTACTGTTTTCTGAACTTTTTCTTCCCGACTGTACTTTCTTCAGCTCCCCCCGTACCACCGGCCGTGGTGGGGGTATAGCTTCAGTGTTTAGAGCTAATCTCCAATGCCGTTTGCTTCACCCAGTAACTAGCTATGCTAGCTTCGAGTTGCAGCTTTTTGAATTGAACCTAGCCTCGCCTATACTCTGCACAGTCGTGTATCGTCCGCCAAAGTACAATAATGATTTTATAACTGACTTTTCTGACTTTCTGTCTGGGATTATGGTGAAATATGATCGTGTTTTGATCTGCGGAGACTTTAATGTCCATGTGTGCTGCGAGTCTAAACCTCTGGTTAGGGATTTTTTAAACGTCCTCGACTCTTCCGGTCTTATTCAGTCTGTGGCTGGCCCAACACATGATAAAGGACACACCTTAGACTTAGTATTATCATTTGGATTGTCTATCTCTGTGGATGAAATCTGTGCAGGAACGCGTATCTCAGACCATTTACCAGTTCTGTTTACAACCTTGATCCCTTCTGTAGGAGTCGAATTACGTGCTCCTGCGCGTTGTCTGCATTCAATTAACCCCTTGACTGCCTCACAGTTTTCAGATGCTTTTAATACTTATCCGATTTGTAAATTAGAGGTGAACTGTGCTTTTAGTGCGGATGAGCTTATCTCTTTGTTTGATTCGACATGCACACAAATACTGGATTCTGTTGCTCCTTTTACGCTTAGACGCAACAAAGTTCTCTTAGAGCCGTGGCTCAATGATTGTACTCGCGCTTTTAGACAAGCTTGTAGGCGTGCAGAGAGAAAATGGAAAAAGGATAAACTTCATGTCTCCTTAGAAATTCTTCGTGCTTGCCTTTCCGATTATCAGACTGCAGTCAAAGCAGCCAAAACAGAGTATATTTCTCTGTTAATCTCCAAAAACAGCCATAAACCTCATGTTCTTTTTAATGTCCTCAATTCGATCATTAATCCTTGTGATGCTTCTCCAATTGTGCCATCAACTACTCTCTGCCATACATTTCTTACATTTTTTATCGAAAAAGTATCTGCTCTTAGGCTAGCCTATACTAGTGCTACCCCAGATCCTGCTCCCTTTCTGTGCCCTGCTGTCCTCGACCATTTCGAGCCTGTATCCCTCTCTTCTCTTTCGGAAGTAGTCAAGCCCCTGCGGCCGACAAACTGCACCATAGACAGCATTCCCTCTCGCTTCCTTAGAGATGTTTTTGAATCAGTTGGAGCAAGTGTTTTATTGCTTGTAAACACTTCTCTTAGCTCAGGATGTGTCCCAGCTGCCTTCAAACATGCCGTGGTTAAGCCACTACTTAAAAAGAAAAATCTCGATCCCTCCATTCTCGCAAATTTCAGGCCCATCTCCCAGCTACCCTTTTTATCTAAAGCCCTGGAGCGAGTAGTCTACGCCCAGTTGCAGTCATTTTTAACCATGCATGGTATCCATGAAAAATGTCAGTCTGGCTTTAAACCTATGCATAGTACTGAAACAGCCCTTTTAAGAGTTTTTAATGATCTGCTCTTAGCCGCCAATTCAGGCAGCCCAGCTGTTTTGGTGCTGTTAGATTTAACTGCTGCCTTTGACACTGTGGATCATAGTTTCCTGTTGTCACGGCTTGAACAGTCCGCAGGCATTACAGGCTCTGCCCTTGCATGGTTCAGGTCTTATTTGACGGACCGTAGCTTTTCAGTGCAGTTAGGTGTCTTCTCCTCTGCCAAAGCCCCTCTTACCTGTGGGGTTCCCCAAGGCTCGATTCCGGGCCCCATCCTTTTTCTATTGTACATACTAGGTTCAATTCTTAAAAAATATAATATCCCCTTCCATTGTTACGCTGATGATGTACAGATTTATCTGCCTCTCAATCAAAATGCCAACTCATTACAGCAGTTGAAGGACTGCTTAATAGAGATTAAATCCTGGCTGAGCCAAAACTTCCTCACCCTTAATGAGAGTAAGACCGAGGCCATCTTTTTTGGACCCCAACCAATAGTTTCCCCGGTTGATATTCTGGGCTCCCTTAATAAAAATATCTTCCCCTCTGTTATGAACCTTGGAGTGACTTTCAACAGCGCCTTTAAATTTGATAAGCAGGTTAGCACTGTAGTCAAGACCTGCTTTTTCAAAATACGACTATTGGCTAAGACCAAGTCGTTTTTTTTATCTTTTAAAGACCTAGAAAGGGTTATTAACGCCTTTGTTACCTCGAGACTGGATTACTGCAATGCTCTGTATGTGGGTATGGACCAGGCCTCAATTAGACGCCTCCAGCTAGTTCAGAATACAGCTGCACGTCTTCTCACTGGCCATAAAAAGCGTGACCATATCAACCTAATTCTGGCTTCATTGCACTGGCTTCCAGTTCGGTTCAGAATAGATTTTAAACTCCTTTTATTTGTTTTTAAAGCCCTAAATGGGCTCCTGCCTATATAGCCGAACTCCTCCATCGCTACACCCCAGGCAGAGACTTAAGGTCGGCTGATCAGCTGTTGTTCATAGTGCCTAAGACCAGGCTTAAAACCAGAGGGCATCAAGCTTTTGCAGCGGCTGGCCCTAGGCTCTGGAATACTTTGCCCCTCCATGTGAGGTCGGCCCAGACCCTGGCGGTTTTTAAATCAACACTTAAAACTCACTTTTTCTCTTTGGCTTTTGTTTAATTATTTATTTATTCATTTAGTTCTTTATTTTAATATTTATAACATAACATAGGATTTCATAAAGTATTTTAAAAATAGTTTATGCATTATTCAAATATAGGAATAGTAGACAGGATTACTTAAAATATAGTACCTTATATTTAATCTTTTTTCCCTTTAGACCCTTGCGGGTTTATTCTTAAAAATCCTTACCCTTACATACCCCCCATTTTCCCTTTGCTGGTCTATGGCCTTGTAGAGGGTAACAGTGTGCAGAGTCGCTTAGATAAGCAGGGGAGTGCATCTGACGAAGAGATAGGTTGTTGTGCTCCCTATCTCTGTTTCTTATCCTATATCTAATAGAACTGCTCGGGTCTTGATAGATTGGGGAAGTTCATGAGATCTTTTTAGAGGATTATCAAGAATAACTTTTATCCAATGACCTTTCCCTCTCTGTCTGTGTCTGTGTATTCTCTTGTTCCGATTAACCCAGCCAAATCTTTTTTCTTGTTTTGTATCTATATCTACGCCGGGATCCGGAGTCGAGGCTGATCCTCTTGCTGTAGTCCTGTGTCTTGGATCCTCTATCCTGAGTTCTGGATTAAGTCGTGGACTTCAGGTCGTGGCTGAACCTGTCTCTGCGGTCCTGCCTTGGATCTCGTCATGCTGCTTCCCTGATGGCTTCCACAGGATTGTAGCTGACATTCTCGTGGATTCATCTTCTTATTACAGACACATGCATTTCCTAACATTCGGTCTATATGCTGTAAAATGTATTATCTCTTCGATTTACACACGGCATCTATTGCACGTCTGTCCATCCTGGGAGAGAGATCCCTCCTCTGTTGCTCTCCCTGAGGTTTCTCCCATTTTTTCCCCTTAAACTGTGGGTTTTCTCTGGAAGTTTTTCCTTGTACGATGTGAGGGTCTAAGGATAGAGGGTGTCGTTTTTCTCATACTGATATTCTGAACAATCTGTGCTGTTGTATTTGCTGTAAAGTGTTTCTACTGTAGGCTATTTTTATTATATGTACAGCACTTTGGCTCGACCAAAAATCATTTATAAATGTGCTATATAAATAAAACTTGATTTGATTTGATATTCAAAAACCATCAAGAAGCATTTTCATTATGGGTTTATACAAGAATATGATTGATCATATTTGATTATAACTAACTTTTGTTAGTTATAATACATTGCGGCTAGTGCTAAACCAGAAGAAAAAACCCTTTTTTAATTTTTAACGGTAAGTGGAAAGGGGCTGGGCTACATGAAGTGAATTGAGCCAACATAATTAGATCATTTTTTCTGACTGTGTTGTTGTGGCAATTCTGCACTCACAGAAGGAAAGAATAAAACGGAGAGGAATCAATAAAACACAAACACAGATATAGTTGATTAATTATTATTTTGTTGTACAACAATCAATAATAATGAGGAAACATGACCTTGCATACAAGCAGTCAATAGTGGTAAAGCTCCAATGAGTACAAGTCTTTCACATCATATATAGCAGCTGTAATGAACGCACTCACAATTTCCCTTACATTAGCCAACACACCCACATATGTTCCAGATGTCGAAAGGTCATTATCTTGTGACCTCTTTAGGTGTAATTCATACCAGGATATGAACCACCTAAAGACTAAACTGTATTATCCTAAGGAGGGCCTCTTTGCACTTCCGCTCACCCCTAATAATTGCGGAAGAGACGATGGGCCTCTCTTCTCTGGAAACTGTAATTCAATAACATAACTAATTATATTGACTAGGTCCAAGACTGATATAACAGTGTGTTTCCTGTTTCCTGCAGATGTCCAGCAGCTGGTGGTGGTTAAAGAAGAGCCTCTCCCTGACCAGCAGGAGTGGAGCACCAGTCTGGACCAGGAGGACCCAGAGCCCCCCCCACACATTAAGCAGGAACAGGAGGAACTCAGGATCAGTCAGGAGGGAGAGCAGCTTCAGGAGCTGGAGGAGGCTGTTATCACCAAGTCCACCTTCACTCCTGACCCTGTGAAGAGTGAAGATGATGAAGAGAAACCTCAGTCCTCTCAGCCTCATCAAAGACAAACTGAACACATGGAAACAGAAGCTGATGGAGATGACTGTCGAGGACCAGAAACAGCCAGGAACTCAGATCCAGAGAGCAGTTTACAACCAAAGACTGAGGACCACACTGGAGACTCTTCTGAGGACACTGATGACTCTTCTGAACCTGACGCTGAACACAGTGCTGATTGGAAGGAGACCAGAGAACCTGCCTCAGGCTCAAACTCACTGAAAAATAGACAAGAATCTGTCAGTGATCCCAGACGTAGTGCTGAAAAGAAACCATTCAGCTGCTCAGTCTGTAAGAAAGCTTTTAGATATAGACAACTACTAGATCAACACATGAGAGTCCACACAGGAGAGAAACCCTTTCGCTGCTCAGTTTGTGAGAGAACTTTTTCACAGAGTGGAAGTTTAAAGACACACATGAGAATCCACACAGGAGAGAAAGCACACATCTGCTCAGTCTGTAAGAAAGCTTTTTCACTGAGTGGAAATTTAAAGAAACACATGATATTCCACACAGGAGAGAAACCACACATCTGTTCAGTCTGTAAGAAAGCTTTTTCACAGAGTAAATGTTTAAAGGAACACATGAGAATCCACACAGGAGAGAAACCACACATCTGCTCAGTCTGTAAGAAAGCTTTTTCACAGAGTGGACATTTAAAGAAACACATGAGAGTCCACACAGGAGAGGAAATATACAGCTGCAATGTTTGTGACAAAAGATTTAAATGGCGTGGTCATTTCCAAAGGCACAAGTGTGTTGGTCGTCAGTCCTCACAGCTTAATGAAATTCAAACTGAGGATAAGGGAGAGGCAGAGCCTCCAATCAGCATCTCAGCTGAACACATGGAAACAGAAGCTGATGGAGAGGACAATGAATAAGTCTTATGACAGTTCACACGTGAGAGAAATCTGTCTGACTGGATTAACATTGTTGTACAACATCCATATAAGACTTAAATGAACTCCATCTTTATCAACATAAGTGGACAATATGTTTAATGTTTTTGTCATTCTGATATATACGTTAACCACTGACTGTTGATGAACCATTTTATTAGGATTGAGGGCTCCAAGTTTCCATATAGAGATATAGGATGAATTAATGTAATGTTCTTTATTTCTAAATGTTTTGTATCATTGCTATCCTGTTAATGATCATAAATGTACCTGTTATCGGAGTGTTTTTGCTTCTGTAACTGTAAGGGAATACATTTTCCTATTTTGTATCCTGATGACCTCATGCCGTTACATGTAATACTTTACTCCCTAAGCCTGTTTTCACCCATCTGCAACCGTTTCACTAATAATCACAAATGTTCATTTATTCGACCCCTTGACTCGACTATTTCTTGTTTAATAATCGTTACATCTCCTCAGGACCAAGTTCCCGTGTCCTACCTTTCACCTGCTGATCACCCACTGCTCATTTAAGGTGGACTGACCTTTACAATGGACCAGCTAGTCTTAGTGTCTTAATGCAAACGTTTTGTAAAATGATGCTAGACCAACAACGTGCTGTTGGGTTGTGTGCTCTCTGCAGGACGGTGTCTGGACTCAAAGGTTGTTTATGGTATGAGAGCGTCACTCTGTTTTTGTTGTCCAAACGATGCCAACAGAGCGATACATCTTCTTTCCAGCAGATGGCATAAATGTTACATCATCCAGTTCAACTGTCATCCACATATTAATGATTCAAAACAGCAATGTGTAAAATATGGCTGGACTCACAATTTCAACAGAATGTGAAGAGGTTACAGTCTTGCGGTTATGTCCAAGATGTTGTAAGAGATAATAGGGATTCATGCAGAAAATAACCAGAAGATAGTCTGGATAGAGCCTTCAAAGAACCAGAAATGGTTTTGAAGATTATCAGGGATATACAAATAAGTATACGTTTTGCAGTGTTAACATCTAAATACCAAATGTAAAAGTACTCATTTATTAATAAATCATATTTATGTTATAATTATGTATTTATCAATTTGTTCATCACCTTAATATTTAAGCTGATAAAGTTGGAGCTATTTTTAATAACATTATTAGCTATGCTGCTTGGTAGTTTATTTTTTGTTGAAATACGAAATAATTTACGAGTTGATTTTATTTTGTACAAAAATCTGAATCTGTAAAATAAGCTTTAAAATAAAAATTGTGCCACAAAAAGTTCCATATTTTCCTCTGAGATATAATGTTGAGGTGTTAAGTAGCAGAAACAATTATATAATAAACAATTAGGTATATTGTAAGTTCCTCGAGTAAATAATACAGCAATTGAAGTTTGTACATGTTGAAGAATATACCATGAATCGTCCCACAGAGGGGAAATGTATATTCTGCGTTTCACCTATCCTAGTGGTAGGAGCAGTGGGCTGCCATATGTACTGCCCGGGTATCAGTGTCGTGATAATTCACGATCGTCGGCACGCTGATACATTTTTTTTTTTTTAATGGCACGTCATATCAGTCAAAGGTGCCTTGCTCAGGGACACATCGGTTGCACTTGGTCTTTCGGGGACTCGTACCGGTGACCTTCCGTTTCCCAAGCCAAGTCCCTATGGACTTCGGTGCTGGACGAAGTATTCCTGGATCACATCAGTTACCCATTAGCCGTGTTCACACCGCGTACTTTGTACTTAGTGCCCCGGCACTTATTACCCCAGGGCACTAAGTACCAATCGCGTTCACAACAGAGTACTTTTCCCTGAGGGAAGATTACGCAAATGAGCCGCTGACGTCATTTCTTCTGTTTTGGGTTTACTGGCAGGCTGCAAACAACTTCACGGCGTATACTGCCGCCCGAAGTCCCCGGCCGGAAGTCCCCGGAGATGGGGAAGGCTTCAGTAGAAGCTGCTGGGACTCCCAGCAGCTTCCACTGAAGCCTTCCGAGTAAATCGCCAGAACGCCGGGGCGGTTAGCTGGCTGTAATATACAGGGCAGACATCACGATCAAAGAGCTTCCTGTACCCAACACCACCTCACTGGAATGTCTTGCCTTCACCCTATCTGGATCTGCACAGCTCCAGGCTGTTCTTATATATCGCCCCCCCCAAAGCCTCAGGCTCAGCCTCTGCCATCTTCCTGTCGGAACTATCTGAGCTACTCACCTCAATCTGATTCAAGTCCCCATCCACGCTCCTTCTTGGAGACTTTAACATGCATGTGGATTCATCCTGTTACACATTTGCCTCTAACTTCCTGGCACTTCTGGACTGCTTCAATTTTGAACAGCATGTCCATGATCCCACCCATGCCAAAGGCCACACCCTGGAGTTGGTATGTACCACTGGCACAACTGCATCCCACCTGCAGTGCCTCAACCTGGCTGTCTCCGACCATCATGCCATCCTGTTCACTGTGCCTATCGCCATCCCCAGACAGCTTGTACTGCGGACAATTACCTACAGGAGCTTAAAATCAGTGAGCGCACCAGCCATAACCAGCCTCATAGCTAGCCACCTGGCCTCCGATCCCCGTGACACCTCGGTTGACGGACTGGTAGCCCAGTATAACACTGCTCTCTCCCAGAGTCTCGACTCACTTGCCCCCCTGATTACTCGCACTGTCTCCTTCACCCACTTAGCCCCCTGGTTCACCACCAGTCTCCGTGCCATGAAAGCCTCTGGCCGCCAACTGGAGCGGCTCCACAGAAAATCTGGCCTCACAGTCCATTTGGAGGCGTATAGAGAGCATGTCAAATCCTATAAGTATGCTCTCTCAAAAGCTAAGGCACACAACTACTCCTCACTCATCGGTAACCAGCAACACCACCTCCGTATGCTCTTCTCCACCATAAACCGCCTACTCCGCCAAATTGACCCCCCCAACCCAGCAGACGCCCCCGAGCTTTGCACCAGGTTCCTTGACTTCTTTGAGGACAAAGTCAACTCCATCCACCAGTAACTCCAGGCCTCTGCCCCATCCCATCCACATGCCACACCACCTCCAGTCACTGTTCGCTCAACTCAACACCTGCCTCAATGTTGTCTCTCCTCCTTTGCACCAGTGGATGCCACACAGGTTACCAAACTTGTCTCAAAAGCTAAGGCTACAACCTGCTCCCTCGACCCCATGTCCTCTGCCCTGGTCAAAACTTGCATACCCTTCCTCTGCTCCACCATTGTTAAAATTATCAACTCCTCCCTGGAATCACCCTTCCAATCAGGCTTCAGATCCAACCACAGCACAGAGACGGCCCTTATTAAAATAATCAATGACCTCCTCATAGCCGCCGACTCAGGCCTCGTCAGCATCCTTATCCTCCTGGACATCTCCGCCGCATTCGACACAGTCTCCCACACTATCCTACTCAACCGCCTATCCCTCTACCTTGGCCTCTCTGGTACAGCGCTCTCCTGGTTCCATTCCTACCTCTCCAACAGGCAACAGTTTGTGACCATCGGAAAATCCAGCTCTCCCACAGCCCCTGTCAACCAAGGTGTGCCGCAAGGTTCGGTGCTCGGCCCCCTTCTATTTAACATCTACATGCTCCCCCTCGGTGAAATCATCCGCCATCAGTACCAATCCATCATCCCAGCTACCCCCACTGTCACTTGTCAACTGCCTCCGCGACATCCAAGCCTGGATGTCAAAAATCTACTTAAACTCAACAATAACAAAACAGAGCTCATGGTTGTGGCCCCAAACACACTGCTCCGGACGGTTGGAGATCTGCTCCTCACCATCGATGGCGGCTCCATCCACCCTTCCCCTGAGGTTCGCAGCCTGGGCGTCACTCTGGACTCTAGCCTCACCTTCAACTCCCACATCAGGTCAACTGTCAAAACTGCATTTTTCCACCTACGAAACATCTCCAGACTCCGGCCCTCTCTCCCCGACCCCATTGCAGAAATATTAATTCATACCTTCATCTCCTCTCGTCTGGACTACTACAATAGAGTTCTATTCTGGGTCACCAATAAAGCCCTGGACAGGCTCCAGTACGTCTAGAACTCTGCAGCCAGGCTCCTCACCCGCACTAAGCCCTGGCAACACATCACCCCTGCCCTCATCCACCTTCACTGGCTCCCGGTCAAGTCACGCAACCAGTACAAACTCCTCCTGCTAACTTACACATCTCTCCACTCCCTAGCCCCTCCATACATCTCTGACCTCCTTCAGCCCTACACCCCCTCTCGTCACCTGCGGTCCTCAGACAAAGGGCTACTCTCCATCCAGCGCTCCAAGCTGAAAACATTTGGCAACAGAGTCTTCAATGTCACAGCCCCCACCCTCTGGAATTCTCTCCCCTCTGCAATCAGGAATGCAGACTCTCTGGACACCTTCAAAAAACACCTCAAACACCATCTGTTCAGTCAGGCCTTTGGCCTCAACTAATATACAGTACCCAGCAACCTGTTCCTGTTTTGTTTTCTTCAGCCTATGTATCTGTATGATTATTATTACTTGTTGTTGTTGTTGTTGTTGTTGTTGTTAGTTCCCATTGTAAAGCGTCCTTGGGTTTCGTGAAAGGCGCTATATAAATTGAAATTATTATTATTATTTAACTCCAACATTTCAAAAAAAAAATCTTACCGGGGGAGCATGCCCACGTACCCCCCTAGAGGATTTGAGGTCCACCCCCACTTACAATCTTATTGATAGGTTCCAAAATACATTTACCATTTTTTTTAAATAGTAACCCATGTCCATATGTTTATTTGTCGGTAGTATATTTAAACTATAGGGCTATCACTATGGGCCCTGCCTGTACCTGTTCGCTCTGCCATCATGTGAAGGGTTTTGATTGATAAGTTTATTAACAGCTTGTATATTGGGTACAGTACAGTACAGCTCAAAACATACAATTGTTAAGGGGATGCAGACCAGAGAAAGACTTTCGTCTTGTTTCCATCAGGGTCCCCCATTTCCAATTCATCATCTCACTTAAGACATGTAAGACATATTTGACAAACAGATGGGTTATTTACAATTTACATACAGGTGTTTTTTTACATACAGATTTCTTATTTACAATTTTCATTTTAGATTTTGTTCTAATACATCCTAACCGGACATTTAAGACCAACCAAGTCTACAGATATACAGTTAGTAACAGAGTCTAAAATGCGAGTATATACATAGATGGGGGGGGAAGCTGTCCATTGTACGACAGGTTGAGATGTGTACCATTACCGGGGCCAGTTCTGCAATGCTCTCCCCCGAAGGTGCTCTTTAAGAGAGGCTTTGAAGGTAAGTACAGTTTTACTTTCCTTTACAGTTGTGGGAAGAGCGTTCCACCTTGATGTGGCATAATTGCGAAACGTGTATTCCCCCTTTTTTGTGCCAAATCTGGGTTTCACATGATTTGTGGAGCTCCCTCTGGTGTTATGATCTTTTTGAAGAGTTTATGTGTCTGAAAAACGATGGTTGTTACCAAGTGGCTGAATAGGACTACAGAAGTTGTCCAGGCCGTTTTACGTCATTACACAGAACACTTAAAACACTCCCGCTAAGTTTCTTTGCCCTGTTCTGCTTGAAAGCAAGTCCCTGCCTCCTGCAAACTGTTCAGACAAACGCTTCAACTCGTACCATTTAGAGTCTGTGTGTTTGAATATGGATCTTAAGTCGGCGTGACGTTGAAGCAGCGACCCTGCTGTAGTTCCTTTATAGCATAACGTTAGCATTTTGCGACTAGATTTATGCTTCAAAGATTATAAAAGTAGGATAGACATGTGGATATTATCCGGCTGAACAAAACGTGATCCGTCTCTTAAATGTGTCTCAACCACAGCTTATTCCAGCTATTTTCCAAAATCCTATGGAGACATTGCGTTGCGTTTTTGACGAAGGAAACGGAAGGAGTTTACCCCCGGGTTTTAGGACGCGTCACTGCGGTTCTCTATGGGAGCTGAGCTCCCATAAGGAGGGGTCTGAGCTCCCACGGATGCAGTGACATCATACCTCCTTGTGGGAGCTCAGCTCCCATTGGCTCACAAATAACTCGAGCCCTGCCCCTCCTTGAGGGAGCTCAGCTCCCATTGACCCACACTTAAATCGAGCCCTGCATGTGGCGTCTCGTCGCATCGGTTCTCTCTCTAGACTTGTTTGAGACTCGTTGCGGCTCGCCTCGAAAGTAGACGAGAACAGCCGATCGCAGCCGGGGGAGGTCTCAAAAAGCTCGCTTGAAGTCGGACAGCTCGGAGTCGGCTTCGTCTTCTTCTCTCGGTTTTTTGGCGGATTGCAAACAACTTGAAGGTGCATACCGCCACCTCCGGAGTCGGCTTGACTCGGTTTGCATTTATAAATAATGCACACATGTGTTTAATCGTTAATGTCAGATATGTACTAAGTAAATACATTTGTTCCTGCTCAAGATTAGATTCAACTTTATTGTTATTGCACATATTACAGGCACTGAGACAACGAAATGCAGTTTAGCTTCTAACCAGGTGCAACAAGCAGTGAAGTGAAAAGTAATGTACACCATAGACAGAATACAATATAGAATGAATTGAATGATGAATAAACAGTGAGGGGTTTGAATACACTAGATATCAGCCTGTGAGCAGTATGAACAGTGTGTATTAATATGCTAAGATATATAAAGTATGAAAACGGTAAGCAGTGCAAGTATAGTATAAAATATATAGATATTAATTTCATGATGATAAACATTGTGGAACAATGATGAAAAATGGGAATGGATGTGGCGACGTAAAACTGACACAAAACAACAAACTTTTGCCGAGCCAACTGGAGAGCTTCATCAGCAGCACGGGGTAAAAACCACCAATTTGCGCTCAGCTCGAGATACCAGCGAGTCGTTTCCAAGCCCCCAGGAAGTGCGTCGGACTCAGATGAAAATATTCGTGCTGGCCAAACGGCGGTACTACACTTCAGTTTGGTTGCCAGGCCCGGAAACACTTTTTCCCATTGACTTACATGGGGAAAGAGTGGTCTGTAAATCGTTGGATACTTTTTTTTAAAAAACTAAATAAACTAGAGTTATTTCCCTCTGTATTATGAACGTGCATCTAACCCACGGGACCGCGCCGCCCGGCACGTTCATGTTACGTGTCCCGACTAATCGCAGCACACTGTGCTCACAGGAAGGGTGGGGCCTGGAGCTATTGGAGCTACAACGAGCCGTTAAAGGCAGAGAGTGAAATTCAGTGAATACAATACACGTAGTTTACAGAGATGCTGTTTGAAAAACCAATGTGAGTTGCGTTTATCTTTACCCACTTCAAGACACTAGTACTTGCATACCATGCTGCGAATGGATCTGGCCCTTCCTACATCCAGGACATGGTTAAACCGTACACCCCAGCACGTGCACTACGCTCTGCATCAGCCAAACGACTCGCTGCACCCTCGCTGCGAGGGGGACCCAAGTTCCCATCAGCAGAAACACGTGGGTTTGCTATCCTGGCTCCAAGATGGTGGAATGAGCTCCCCATTGACATCAGGACAGCAGAAAGCTTACACACCTTCCAGACTGAGAACTCATCTCTTTCGACTCCACTTCCAGCCATAGAATTACTAACAAAGCACTTATATACTATTAAAGGACTGGCTTCTCTAAAGCCAGCTGAGTAGCACTTGAAATGTTTGGCTCTATGAAACCTGATGTACTTTATGATTCTGTTTTCTTCAGGGTTGTGTCTTCCTGGTCGTATGCACTTATTGTAAGTCGCTTTGGATAAAAGCGTCAGCTAAATGCAATGTAATGTAATGGATGCACAATAACAATCCCACGGAGCTGTAATAATGGATATATTGCACATGTTTGCTATAATTCATTATCATACTACATGGGCTGTATGATTAAATCTTGTACCGTAAATGATGTATTAAATAAAGTTAATATTACTTATTATAAGTATATATATATATAGGGTTGGGAGGGTTACTTTGTAAATGTAATCAGTTACTGAATACATGGCTCTGAAAGTAATCCGAATACAGTTACAGTTACGTGTCTTAAAAAAGACGTAATCAGATTACTTTTAGATTACTTTTGGATTACTTTCCATCACAGATGGGTATGTTTTGGTGAACAGGAGACACAAAAAGCAAAAGGAAACTGAACGTGTTTTTACTGTTTTAATGGCGTATCAAGAGCACAACTGAAACAACCTCTGAAACGATGTAACATAATAAACTTGTTGGGGATGCAGCTTGGGATGTGAGGAGTGAGGGACACGGCTTAGAACGGGCGTGTCGCCTTCTGTCCTGCCAGTGTTGGCAGGACATGAATTAAAATGTCGAACTCGGACTTCATTTTAAGGACATTTCGGCC
Organism: Harpagifer antarcticus; assembly: GCA_902827135.1. Taxonomy (NCBI): domain Eukaryota; kingdom Metazoa; phylum Chordata; class Actinopteri; order Perciformes; family Harpagiferidae; genus Harpagifer; species Harpagifer antarcticus. Next base: position 358,575 of record CADEHL010001104.1, on the reverse strand, counting down.
AGGGGTGAAGAGCTATATTTGTTTAAGCACCGGATTGGCAAAACAGGAGAGTGTGTGCACCAGTCTGCCTTGATCTATGAATTCATGTCTGTGACTCTCAGTATCTGCTGCCCACAGCTGCTTTATAGAAGGAAAACCTCCTTCACTTCATGAAATCTCTGCAGCGCCAGGAGGCAGCCTCTGAGAAGACGAGCGCGCACCGCCTTTCACGCACCGCCTTCGCTGTGTTTACCTTCAGAATCATAAGGCTAAAGAGCGACCGCAGGCTGATGTGTTTTAACCACACACGATTTAAACGCAGACTTTTGTTCCTCCATGTTTCGTTGTTATCGTTTCACTGAGAGGACCCGCCCCTCTTTTTTCAAACGCTCCCGTTTTTGGTCCATCTGCGGCGGTAAAAGTTTTTGTGCGCTGTGATGATTCGGCTGTACCTTTAATAATGAATATTAAATGTTGTGAGGAAATCTTTCCACCAATAATTCCAATAAGTAATCCAAAATGTATTCACTTCAGGTTTACGAAAGTAACTGTAATCAGATTACTCGTTTTTCAAATGTAACGCGAGCTGAATACAGTTACTTGATTTTTGTATTCTGATTACGTAACGCCGTTACAACCCAACCCTGTATGTGTATGTATGTATATATATATATATATATATATATATATATATATATATATATATATATATATATATATGTATATAGAAGTGAATTTTGGACAAATCTTTGGATAAAAATAATATATCTTAGTTGGACACCAATTATAAAACACATTCATATATATATATATATACACATATATACACACACAGTGCAATCATTCTTTCAAAGAATGATTGGGCTTAAATAGCCGGTCCGCACAATTAGTGCGCTGGCCCGGTGCCAAGCAGCCGCACAGAGGGAGAAGACTTCCGGTCACACTTGGCTATCACTAGATCCTGTTACAGCGTAATATAAGTACATAACGATTGATGTGCACATTAGCTTAATGACTAACTAGCCGCTAGCTGCTAACTGCCGCCTCGTTAATATCAAATCATTACCATGCTGTCATGAACGTGCGGTGCTGTTACGTGCACGCAAATTGACGTGCTTGATGTGAACGAGCATTTTGGTTAAAGTTGCGCATGCGCTATGAGCGCACATACGGGTACTTCTCAGGCATGACGGGTAATCTGTGACGTTTCGCTCTCAAAAATTGGGCCATTTTATCATCATGCGCTAATCCGCGCAAATGAGCAACTCTCATAGGAATGAATGAGGCCCCGCCTCCCACGCTGTATCCAGTTCTTATAGAGAATCGCAGTGACGCGTCCTAAAACCCGGAAGTAAACTCCTTCCGGTTCCTTCGTCAAAAACGCAATGCAATGTCTCCATAGGGTTTTGGAAAATAGCTTGAAATAAGGTCTGTGGTTGAGACACATTTAAGAGACTGATCACGTTTTGTTCAGCCGGATAATCTCCACATGTCTCCCCTACTTTTATCCTTTTTGAATCATAAATCTAGTCGCCAGAAGCGAAATGCTAACGTTATGCTATAAACGAACTACAAGCCAGTACAGCAGCAGGGTCGCACGACTTCAACGTCACGCCAACTTAAGATCGTTTCAACTGACTTGCACTGAAACTGCACTTTGAACACTTTAAATATATAAACATTTTAAACTGTATACCCCGTTTATCTAGGCCCTTTTTGTTTTGTTTTATGTATACATGTCACACTGTGGGAAACGATCTTTCTGGATGTATAACACATGTAGAATTTTTTACAATAAAGCTGACTTTGACTTCCGCGTGCTTGCATATTTTAACAAAGCTTTTCATTTTAGCCACACTGAATTTAACTAGAAGTCATGGCTGTGTCAATTACCAGTCTGATATCGTTTTACAAAGATGACAAGAAGAGTGTAGATAGAGGAGAGAACCACAACAAGTCAGGACACGTAAAACAGTGCAGCCTAGATGAAGCTGTGCTTACCGGTGTTGTCAGGGCTAGCATGAGGGACAAGGTTTATAGAGTGTCGGTGAGTAGGGATAGCAAGAGTACCGTTAACCTAGAGTTAATTTATTCACATTAATTCCCATCAACAAATCCATTGTATGTGTCACATGAAATCTTTATTAGGCAAGGCAAGTTTATTTATATAGCACTTTTCAACACAAGGCAATTCAAAGTGCTTTACAAAAAATGAAAGACATTAAGAAAATGGCATTTAAAATCAGTCATTAAAAAGAAAAGCTAATAAAATAAACATTAAAAGAAGAAATACACGGATAAAAGTTACAGTGCAGTTTAAGATATGAATAGTTCAATTAAAAGCAGCGACAAAAAGAAAAGTCTTCTTGCTGGATTTGAAAGTAGTCAGAGTTGCAGCGGACCTGCAGGTTTCTGGGAGTTTGTTCCAGATGGAGCATAATAACTGAACGCTGCTTCTCCATGTTTAGTTCTGACTCTGGGGACAGAAAGCTGACCAGTCCCTGAAGACCTGAGAGATCTGGATGCTTCATCATTTAGCAGGAGGTCACAAATGTATTTTGGGCCTAAACCATTCAAAGCTTTATAAACCAGCAGCAGTATTTAGAAATCTATTCTTTGACACACAGGAAGCCAGTGTAAAGACTTCAGAACAGGAGTGATCCACTTTCTTAGTGTTAGTGAGGACTCGAGCAGCGGCGTTCTGAATCAGCTGCAGCTTCCCAATAGATGTTTTAGTGAGACCTGTGAAGACACCATTGCAGTAGTCCAGTCTACTGAAGATAAAAGCATGGACAAGTTTTTCCAAATCCTGCTGTGACATTAGTCTTTTAATCCTAGATATGTTCTTTAGGTGATAGTAGGCTGATTTAGTAACTGTTTTAATGTGACTGTTGAAACTCAGGTCAGAGTCCATGACTACACCTAGAGTTCTGGCTTTATCTGTTGTTTTGAACATTGCAGACTGAAGCTCAGCGCTAACTTTCATACGTTCTGCCTTGGCTCCAAAAACCATTACCTCAGTTTTATCTTTGTTTAATTGGAGAAAGTTCTGACCCATCCAGTCATTGATTTGTTCAATGCACTTACTCAGTGTTTGAATTGGAGCATAGTCTCCTGGTGAAATTGTTACGTACATTTGTGTGTCATCTGCATAGCTATGGTAACTTATTTTGTTGTTCTTCATTATCTGAGCCAGTGGTAGCATGTAGATGTTAAAGAGAAGAGGCCCCAAGATTACAAATATTACACACCAGAAAACACAGAAATATCCATGAAATAAACATACAGTAGGCTATAAACCATTAAAGGGATAATTGGGAAGGCATTACAAATGTAAATATATTATAAATAATTAAACAATCCCACCACCACAGGTATCTACAGGAGAAAAGGGAATTCTCTCCACAAAATGTGAATGCCCACGTGGAGATAGGAAATGCAGTCATGCGGCTGCATTAGCCATCTTTCCCATCCACAGTTTCAGCTGCACTGACTCCCCCTGTCAGTGGAAGAAGCCAAAGCAGCTACACGTACACATCCAGTGGATGAGCTATTTCCTCCAACCAATAACTCATTCAACCCGCTGACAAGAGAGCCCACCTCCGAAGATCGTGACAGGCAATTGTGGCAAGCATGGCATTGTCTGAGGAGCAACAGAGGGCTACCACTGGTCAGCGAACCAACCTGGCATTTGTTCAGGAGAGGAAGGTTGACTGCAGGCCCTCGATGGTGTTTTGTCTGTACAGTGGGGAACTATGAATGAATGTGAGGGTGTCAGGGCATTCACCACTGCAACCCAGAGTCAGGTTTGTGGCTCTCCCATCAGGAGTGTTGGGGGCATCTCCAGATGGTCTGGTGGGGTCTCCAGATGGTCTGGAGGTAAAGTGTCCCTACGGAGCCAGGGAAATGACAATTAGTGAAGCATTGCAAATCAAGGGCTTTTGTGTCAGTAAGGAGGGAGAAACATTCAGCCTGCGCGAGGAGCATCCTTACTGGCACCAAGTGCAAGGTCAGCTTCAGCTCACTGCAAGAAAGAAGAAGAAATTAAAAAATTGTGAATCGCTTTTAATTTACATTTACTCGCCTTTGCAATGTTGTGGTTGTTAGAGTCAGTGTTAGGCTTCCTGTCAGCTCGTCTGTTGGGCAGATATCAAATATTAGTTTCATGGAAGTCACACCGTCACATATAAGAGCATTAAGACATACAGCACATAGGCTAAAACAAAACATCTAAAGATATAACCTTGCACTTTGTCTCGTGAACATTTTCACTATTTTGACATTTTTATAGATGAAAATTGAACTAAAGAAATAAATGGTAGATTAATCCATATTGAAAATAAGTGTCAGCTGCTACACTAATTATAATAGTTATATTACTGTATTGATCCCAATTTGGGAAATGTTTGTGTTGCAGCAGCATAACAAGAAAAACAAAATATAAGTTATTATATATACAAAAGTATGTGAGGGATGGAATATTAAATTGAATATAAATGTACATGTGATTTTACGTCCAAGAGAAGCGATGGAGCAGAGAGTTCTCTGCCAGCCAGAGGTGATTTGTTATTAGTTCAAGATGTCAAACTGATTTCCCTGACTACTTGATTGATTGATTGAAAAGTTTATGAACAGCTTGTATATTGGGTACAGTACAGTACAGCTCAAAACATACAATTGTTAAGGGGATGCAGACCAGAGAACGACTTTCGTCTTGTTTACATCAGGGTCCCCCATTTCCAATTCATCATACATACCTACAATCTTTAGCTACATGGTGAAACGTTATGCTGCTTGGACTAATTAGACTTATCATATAAGCCACACAGGTTTTAATAGGATGTATTCATTATCTTTACTTATGTTGCGGTCTTTTCAGCAGCGCCATCTCTAAAACGGCGATACAGTCAGTACCCATCATTTACATTTCACCGTGACATGGACAAAAATGTAACGTCAGCTTACCTCATAACACGAATCCAGACTCTCCTTTGGAAAGCATCGGCCGGGAAACGATAGAACGAGCACGTTTCATGAGAAGACCTGTGACTGCAACCCGGAGCAAAGCAACAAAGCATTGCATAGCTAACTAGTAGCGCTAGCTTTAGCTAACGTTAGCTAACGAAACGAACTGCCGAGTAAAATTGGAAAACACTAGTAATTAATTATTCTATAATTTGTAAAACTACGGTGTTAAAAACGACAATTTCAAAAATACAGATTCTAATGGTCAGATATAGATATACAGATACTAAAGATAGGCAGGTACTTGCTTTCAAGCAGAACACAGGGGGAAACAAACTTAGCGGGAGTGTTTACGTGTTAGGCGTAATGACGTACAACGGCCTCGACAATTTCTGTAGTCCTATTCAGCCACTCGGTAACAACCATCGTTTTTCAGACACGTAAACTCTTCAAAAATCACCAGTGGAGTCACTGCTGATGTATTTAATGTCGTAGAACAAAACGTGATTTATCTCTTAAATTTGTGTCAACCACAGGCCTTATTTCGAGCTATTTTCCAAAACCCTATGGAGAAAATGCATTGCTTTTTGACGAAGGAACCGGAAGTGCTAAAAATGCTAACTTACTTCCGGGTTTTACGACGCGTCACTGCGGTTCTCTATTTTACATCCATGCATGCAACGCACTAGCAAGACGTTGATCGCAACTGCGCAGGTCTCGCTTGTCTCAAACAAGCCTTCTGTGTTCCTGAGAAAGTGTGTGTGAGGCTCACACACACTGTGAGTGATGGCGAAATGAAGCTTTGAATGAAGCATCGAACCACTTGGACAAGTGTCTCGGAAATAGGTTCATTTCTCGAAGCTTCAGTTACAGCGACCTCTCCTGGCGAAGTGCAAGGCTGCAGTGGGTTTAACGTATCTTTGCCTTGAAAAATATTCGATGCACACACTAAGACTGAATATCTTGTTCTATTTGCAATTAAAGATTGATAATTGTGTGTATTGGGTTATTGAGAAGAGACTAGAGAGTGCTGGAAATTTTTTGGGAGGAGAGGGCCTTTTATCAGTTATTAAAGTATTAAAGTTGAAAAGCAATGATTAAAATACACACATTCCGGGATTTCAACCAGCTGCGCGGAGGACATCGCCAGGGCCGCCGGCTCGACCCACTGGGCTATCTATTCCTTAAAATATTGAACTCTTTTTATATTACTGATAATTGTCTTTTTGTTCACAACTTCTCCACATTTCGAAGTGTTTCCCGAGCCAGAACGACCTATCTTTCTTCCTGGCTTGCTCTACTGTATAATGATAGCCTACTACAATTCAAATGCAATACCAACAACAACTCAACAGCAACAACGCAAACTACCACAACAACCCACACATTGCGCATTGTTTAGAGCGGTCATAAAGTGTTGAAGCGCTCACATTTGAAACTGTTTCAACCTGTAACCCAGGGCCGTATTCACCATATACATTAGGGGGGACACATCCCCTCCAATATTCAGATACACTCAAAATGTCCCCCCCAATAAATAGCAAAAAAAAAAATTAAAATAAAATTGCTATTCTATGACTTCTTTATTTTGGTTATTTGTATACTTGAAAATCTATATTTTCTGTTATTGTGAACTTCACCAAAATGATATTTCTTTTCATATGTAAATTGGTTCCTTATTTTGTACCCGGGGGTGTATTTCGCTGTTGCACGTCTGAGTCCACCTTCAGTTAGCTTGATGCTCCAAGCAGGTCAGTCATGTTTTAATTTGCTCTCCATCAGTTCTGGTATATTTTCTAGTTAGCCCTAAAGTAATCTATATTATTTTATTTCGTAATGGTAATGTTAATGAACCCTCCGGTTTAGCTTCTTTGTGTAAGTAACTTGTAGTTCTGATGTTAAAACCGAACTTTTCAGGAATAGTAGCTAACTAGCTGTGGGCTAGCTGGTTTCAGTTGTTAGCCAGGGTTTGGCGGGCTAGTGTCAGCTATGTGGAAAATGACGTTTTGGATGTAATCCAATAGATATTTATTCATGTGGATTATTTCTATTTTCTAGGGTGTGGAAAGATTTAAAACTGTGATGTGTGACACCTATGGAATACCAAAGGTGCCAGAATTAATTAAATAATAAATACTCTACAATTATTATGAAATAGTATTTCATAATCGTCAGAAACATTTAAAAGATACTCACACGCAGGAGGTTTGCAGTGTGCATCATAGCTTGTGTTGGGTTTAGAATGCTCAGAATTGCTAATAAACATGTTTAATTATCTTATATCCAGCGCTGCTGACCCGTATTCATCACATCAGCAACTGCAGATCGCCGAGGTCAAGCTGTAAGTATGAGCAAGAGGAAGGGTGGCAGTGACATTAGACAGTTTTTGGGCAGCCTCAGAAAAGAAAAAAAGGAAGTTAAGAGCAGTGAGAAAGTGAGTATTGTTACCAGTCAGATAGCTTGTTTACTGATAATATTTCTTCCATGTTTACTCTACTCTGGTGTGTTCAGAGTAAAGAGAGAGAGGGAGAGAGAGAATGTGAGCATGGCGACCAGACAGGGAGAGTGTGCTCTGGTGACATGGAGGTAAGTCAGAAAGGAGCTATATTGATGGTTAAGACAGAATAATGACAACATAGCAGTCTAATGTTAATGTTAATTTAAGATGAGATCATCCTCATATGTATTTCAGATAATACCATCAAGCAGGGAGAGTGAGTTTGACAATGAGAGAGAGAGCAGCCAGGCAGGCGAAAATGAAGGTACAGGAAAGGAAGGGGAGGAGCTTGGACTTTGCCCAAATCATCCAAATGTGAAAGTCATACCCAGTCAAACCCTATCAAATAGAATACTCTACTGTCAGGAGAAATGGTTTGAAGATCATACATGGCTCCATTACAGCCCCTCTGTAAAAGGGGTCCTCTGTTTCTATTGTGCTAAATACTTTGCAGCACAAAAGTCTAACCTTGCGTCAAAAGCAGATTCAGCGTTTGTCAAGACTGGTTTTAACAATTGGAAGAAGGCACGGGAGAAATGTAGTGTGCATAAACACAGCCAGTGTCACAAATTAGCTGTGATGACTAGGATTCAGGAGCCAGAGCCTGTTAGTGTGCAACTTTCACGTGAGCTTGAAAGACGGCAGCAACAAGCAAGAAGAAATCTGATGAAGATTGTTGAGGGTGTGAGGTACTTGGCGCGGCAAGGTCTGGCTTTTCGAGGCGATCAGAAGGAGAGTGGGAATTTAAGCCAGCTTCTAAAGTACAAGGCAACGGGCGATGCAGAGCTGACCTCCTGGCTAAAAGGTCCCCTCGATTTCACCAGTCCGGAATTGCAGAACGAACTGTTGAAGGTGATGGCCAATACAATCATCGAAGAAATTGTGTCGGAAATAACATCAATGCCAGTGGTCCAGTTCACAATTATCATTGATGGCACCCAAGATATATCAGGAGTTGAGCAGGAGTCAATATGTGTGTGCTCTGTAGATGCAGATCTACAACCAAAGGAAGAATTCCTGGGAATCTACCAAGTGTCATCAACAACAGGGCAAAATATAGCCAAGATGGCATGTGATGTGATGACGCGCCTACAGCTTCCTCTGTCTCAACTCCGAGGACAAACTTATGATGGTGCCGCAAACATGGCTGGACGATTGCAGGGAGTACAAGCCATTTTAAGGAAAGAACAACCGCTGGCTGTGTATTGTCACTGTGGTCCCCACTGCGTGAACTTAATTACGCTGGCTGCCTGTGGAGCCTCTCCACTAGTAAGAGATGCAATGGGTCTGGTCCATGAATTGGGGGGCTTCTTTAATCAATCTGGCAAGTTCAAGTTGATTTTCCAGAATACCGCAAAATCAGAGCATGGTTCAACTTTCACCTCATTGAAGCCTCTCTGTCCCACCAGGTGGACTGTACGTACCCCTGCCATCCGCTCAGTTCTCAAGCAGTATGAGTCAGTGCTGATGGCTCTTGAAGAAATGGCATCATGCAGCTCACCAGAAATTTCAGCCAAGGCCAATGGTCTTCATGGAACATTTCTTAAAGGGAACACTGTGCTCTGCCTTTTAATGGCTGAAGACCTGATGGGGGATTTGGAGTGCCTGAACACCTCCCTGCAGCTTAGGAAACAGACCATTTCAGGCATGTTGGAGGCTGTAGACCATGTCAAAACAAGCATGCAGGTCAAACGAACGGAGGAGCATTTTGATGTATTGTTCTCAAAAGCAACTGCTGTGGCAACAAAGTTGGACTTACAACCAATTCAGATCCCTCATGTCCGCAAACCTACAAAGCGTTACACCGGTCAGGCTGCAGCCCATATCCATCATGATGCCCAGTCCTTGTACAGAGTCCAATTTTACAATGCCTTGGACACAGTGAATACTCAATTCATAGAGAGGTTTGAACAAGCTGGATTCCACAAGCTGCAGCAGCTTGAAAATGTGCTGCTACACAGAGACATGGACAAGGTGGTAGAAGAGTATCCTGAATTGAATTCAAGACTACTGCATTTGTAAAATATGCATAAAGAAAAAGTAAATCTGTTCAGTTCTGTTTCAATCAATCAATCAATGTTTATTTATATAGCCCAATATCACAAATGTTACCTTTGTCTCAGTGGACTTCACAGTTTGTACAAAATATCAGTATGACAATACGACACCCTCTGTCCTTAGACCCTCACATCGTACAAGGAAAAACCTCCCGAAGAAAACCCACAGTTTAAAGGGAAAAATGGGAGAAACCTCAGGGAGAGCAGCAGAGGAGGGATCCCTCTCCCAGGACGGACAGACGTGCAATAGATGCCGTGTGTAAATTGAAAAGATAATACATTTGCAACATAGGTAGTCCTAATGTTTGGAAATGCATGTGTGTATAATAGGAAGATGAATCCACGAGGATATCCATCCAGGACCTATGATCCAGGACCACAGCCACGACTCAAGATCCAGGGCTCGCGATGCAGGACACAGGACCGCAGGATCATCCATGACTCCGGATCCCACCGTATATAGACACCAAAAAGAAAGAAATTTGGGGAAGCTGGGTTAATCGGAACATGGGAGTACACAGGTATAGACAGAGAGAAGGAAGAAGTAAGATGTCCCCTGACAAACTAAGCCTATATCAGCAAAACTAGGGGCTGAATCTAAGCAGCCCTAACTATAAGCTTTATCAAAAAGGAAGGTCTTAAGCGCACTCTTAAAAACGGATAGGGTGTCTGCCGCCCGAACACAAACTGGAAGCTGATTCCACAAATGCGGAGCTTGATAAGAAAAGGCTCTGGCTCCCATTGTACTTTTAGAGACTCTAGGAACAACCAACAACCCTGCATTCTTGGAACGCAATGCCCTAGTAGGACAGTAGGGTATAATGAGTTCTTTAAGGTAAGATGGCGCCTGCCAATTAAGGGCTTTGTAGGCGAGAAGAAGAATTTTAAATTATATCCTGTGTTCTATAGGGAGCCAGTGTAAGGCAGCCAGAACAGGAGTAATGTGGTCCCTTTTCCTAACTCTGGTTGGTACACGAGCTGCAGCATTTTGAATTAGCTGAAGCGACTTGACTGACTTCTTGGTACACCCTGATAATAAGGAGTTACAATAATCCAGCCTTGAAGTAACAAATACATGGACTAGTTTCTCTGCATCGTTTTGAGGCAAGATATGCCTGATTTTTGCAATGTTACGTAGATGGAAGTAGGCGGTCCTTGAAATTGATTTTATGTGGGCGTTAAAGGATAAATCCTGATCAAATATAACACCAAGATTCCTTACAGTCTCACTGGAGGCCAAATTAATGCCATCCATAGTTAGTATATCTTTAGATAATTTGTTTCGTAGATTCTTCGGGCCAAGTACAATAACTTCAGTTTTGGTCGTGTTTAACATCAAAAAGTTTAAGGTCATCCACGTTTTTAAGTCCTTGAGGCAGTCTTGAATTTTATTTAGATGATTAATTTCATCAGGCTTGATTGATAAATATAGTTGAGTATCATCCGCATAACAATGAAAATGTACAGAATGATTCCTTATAATATTGCCTAACGGAAGCATATATAATGTGAACAGAATAGGTCCGAGCACTGAGCCCTGTGGCACTCCGTGGCTAACTTTGGTTTGCGTGGAAGATTCATCATTGACACGTACAAACTGAGAGCGTTCAGATAGATAGGACCTAAACCAGCCTAAGGCAGTTCCCTGTATGCCAACTAAGTGCTCTAGTCTTTGCAATAAGATATCATGATCGATAGAATCAAATGCAGCACTGAGATCGAGCAAAACAAGAATAGAGACAAGTCCTTTGTCAGAGGCTATTAGAATGTCATTTGTGACTTTGACCAGAGCTGTCTCTGTGCTATGATGTGTTCTAAAGCCAGACTGAAAATCTTCAAATAAATCATTGTTTTTTAAGTAATCACACAGCTGTTTTGCGACTGCTTTCTCAAGAATTTTTGAGAGGAACGGAAGATTAGAAATAGGTCTATAATTGGCTAAAACCTCTGGATCGAGGTTGTGCTTTTTAAGAAGCGGTTTTATCACTGCTACTTTGAATGATTGTGGAACATAGCCTGATAATAAAGACATATTCATAATATTTAATAAAGAAGTGCTAATTAATGGAAAAACTTCCTTCAACAGCTTAGTTGGAATTGGGTCTAATATACACGTTGATGGTTTAGAAGAGAGAATCATTGAATTTAATTGTTCAAGGTTTATGGCTGAAAAGCATTCTAGTTTACTATCTAGTGTAATATTAGAACTTACGTTTCCGGGAGTTGATAACACTATACTGGTCAAAGGCAAGAGGTCATTAATTTTGTTTCTAAGAGTAACAATTTTATCGTTAAAAAAGCACATAAAATCATTGCTACTGAGTGCTATGGGAATAGAAGGCTCAATCGAGCTATGGCTCTCTGTCAGCCTGGCTACAGTGCTGAAAAGAAATCTTGCATTATTCTTATTCTCATCCATTAGTGAAGAGTAGTAGGCTGCTCTCGCTTTACGCAGTGCTTTCTTATATTCATTGAGAGTAATATGCCAAATTAAACGAGATTCTTCAAGTTTAGTGGAACGCCATATCCTTTCAAGTTGTCTCGACTTTTTCTTTATTTTGCGGGTTTCGGCATTATGCCATGGAGCATGTTGTTTGTATGTTGTTTTATTTTCTTCTTTTTCAAAGGAGCAACAGAGTCTAATTTTATTCGCAGCGCATCTGTAGCACTATCAACAACATGATCAATTTGGGGTGGTGGACATTTTGTATAAGTTTCCTCCCCTACATGCAGACCTGCTATCGAGTTAAGCATTGGTGGAATCTCCTCCTTAAATTTGGCTATAGCACTAACAGATAGGTTTCTGCTGCAGGAGCTTTTGACTAATGCTTTGTAGTCTAGTAACAGTACTTCAAAAGTTACTAAGAAATGGTCGGATAAAGCAGGATTATGCGGTTCGACTAATAGTTGCTCAATTTCAATACCATAAGTCAGAACAAGGTCGAGAGTGTGATTATAGCAGTGGGTTGGTTTATTTACACTCTGACAAAAACCAACAGAATCTAATATAGAGTTAAATGCAACAGTAAGGCTATTTTTATCATCGTCAACATGAATATTAAAGTCACCTACGATAATTACTTTATCTGTTTTAAGAACCAAAGTTGATAAAAACTCAGAAAATTCTGATAAGAGTTCTGAATAAGGACCTGGTGCACGGTACACTGTAACAAATAAGATTGGCTGCAAAGTTTTCCAGGTCGGATGCGTAAGACTAAAAACGAGACTTTCAAAGGAGGTATAATTTAATTTTGGTTTAGTATTGATAAGTAAACTTGAGTCAAAGATTGCTGCAACTCCACCTCCCCGGCCCACGCCTCTGGCAATATGAGTGTTGATATGGCTGGGTGGAGTGGCCTCATTTATGCTGACATATTCTTCATGTCTCAACCAAGTTTCAGTGAGACAGCATATATCAATATTATAATCTGATATTAAATCATTTACCAATATTGCTTTAGATGCTAGAGATCTTATGTTTAAGAGACCACATTTAATATTCCTGTTTTGTTGCACTGTAGTAGTTGTTACATTGACTTTTATTAGGTTATTATGTATGACACCTCTATTAGGTTTTACTTTAAATTGTCCTTGGGCAGACACACACACCGCTAATATTGGGTATTTTATTGGGTTCGGGATTCCTATGGATGACTGCCTAGGAGAGAGCGCAGAGAAGCGTGTAAGACTGCAACTCCGCCTCCTGGTCTCAACTCCAGTTTGTCACATGGGTGTTGTTGAGATGTATCCATAGATTTAGTCCCTAATGTTGCTCTCAAAGTGCACCAGATTGATGCTTTTAACTTCAACATTTAAAAACAAATCTTCCCGGGGGAGCATGCCCCCGGACCCCCCTGGAGGAGGTTCCCCAGCCGGCCCACACCCCCCGTCAAATTGTCCCACCCACATTGAGGATGCTTCCTACACCCATGCCTGAGACACAGTTTTGTGACTATTGTTGTGTTTTGCCCCCACGGGCAGGGGCATGGTTTAACAGGTTTTAAAGTATCCAATGTGTTAGTGATTTTTTATGTATTTTCCTTTAGAATGGCAGGAAATTAGTATTCAAATTTGTATTGAATTTTTGGTCCCCCCCAATGTTGACTCCATGAATACGGCCCTGCTGTAACCTGTCAGAATCGACACGAGGCAGTGCATTGAATCGCGTGAATGTACCGCGAACTAGTCAAGTGATTCATTCGGGAAATGAAGCAGTTGCTGCTTTGGACGTCACATGTCACGTGATTTGAAGCAGTTGCTGCTTCGGACGTCATATGTCACGTGATTTGAAGCAAGCTTCGAAGCACTGCTTCTATGAAATAGGAAGTCCAGGGTTGAAGCTCCGTTCGAAGCTCCGTTCGAAGCTTCAGTGTCAAACTGCCATCACTAGTGTGAGCTCCAGCTCTACTGATCCATCATCTCTGTGTCTGGATAAACCTCTGAATGGACTGTGTGCTCTTTTTTCTGGAGCGTTTACCTCGGACTATAGGAGCTAGCTTAGCATGCTAGCTGGAAACACGGTAGCAACACTAGTCAGATTGAGAGTTTGACGGAGAGAGAAACGGTGTGTTTAACGGAGTCTGCAGGGAAAGGTGATCTAGGAAACATAAGTAAAGTCCAAATGCTGCTGTCGTTGAAGAAGCAGCGACTCACTGCTGCTTCTGAAGCGATATTTGCTCTGTTTGAACAAACGATAGCAGAGCACGAGGAGGAGCTGTCTCTTTCCAAAGAGGAGAACAAGAGACTCCAGAAGCTACTGGACGCTGTTTCACAGCCTCAGCTTCGGATACACAGAGCAGGTCTGTTCCCTTTACTCTTCATTAACACTTTATTATCACATTAATAACACTTTAGACTCTTTATCAGCACTTGCTGCAGGTAGTAGATCCTGAAGTAAAAGTACAAACACCACACTGTGAAAATACTCCATTACAAGTTAAAGTACTGCATTCATATCTTTAAGTACAAGTATGTAAGTATTATGAGACAAATGTACTTAATTATAATAATTATAGTTTATCACGGAAGAGCAAACTTACCAAAGTAAATATGTTTTGAAAAATACATACATTGAATAATATGCCATTTAATGTACTGATTTAAATATTAACCATGCATGTAGGCACTAGTTGATTTAAATGTGACATAAATCGATCATTCAGTTTTAATGTGCTCATTTATTCACCTTTTCTTTTTAAATGTGTAAAAAGCAATTTAAAAAACCACGTTGGATTAATTCTAATTGCGGGAGAATAATTCATTAAAAAATCAATAACAAATATGTTCAATAATTAAGTAAACACATCTAAAATGTTACTTGATAAAGAATAGGGGAACTAGTACAAAGGTCATGAAGTAATTCAAACATTAATATAAATGAATGTAAAATCTCATCAATCAATTATTGCCAACATTTATTTATAATATATTCTGTAACAAATCTCCACGTTCACTTTGAAATCTATAAAGAGAGACTTGGCCTTTATAATTTGGAATTGAAAAACGCACGACAATCGTTCTTCTCTGACATCATTACCAAAAACAACGCACGTGCCTTGTTTGCTACCGTCGACAGACTAACTAGCCCCCCAGTGTCAGTAGCCTCTGAATTTCTATCCACCAGGGCGTGCAATAATTTTGCCTTTTTCACTGACAAAATTCAGAAAATCAGACAAGCAGTCAGTGCCTCTGCATCAGGAACAGCAAATGTGTTGTCTCTGTGTCCACTTAACATCAATTCAAACACCATGACACAATTCCATCAGATTAATGATAAAAACCTAGAGGACATTATACAACTTCTGAAATCCTCCTCCTGCTGCCTTGATATTATTCCAACAGGATTTTTCAAAGATGTTTTTCGTTGCATGGCCTCAGATCTACTTCACATAGGAAACAAGTCTCTTCACTCAGGTATTTTTCCACAGGCCCTGAAAACTGCAGTCATTAAACCGCTCTTAAAAAAGAATAATCTAGATGCTTCAGTAATGAACAATTACAGGCCCATATCAAACCTCCCATTTCTAGGTAAAATCATTGAAAAAGTTGTTTTTCAACAGCTGAGTAACTTCTTGCATTTAAATAGTTGTTTCGATGTGTTCCAGTCAGGCTTTCGTCCAAACCACAGCACTGAGACTGCTCTTGTAAAGGTCTTTAATGACATCCACTTAAACACAGACAGTGGCAGAACTTCAGTGTTAGTATTATTAGATCTCAGTGCTGCGTTTGACACTGTTGACCACAGCATATTACTAGACCAACTGGAAAACTGGGTGGGACTTTCGGAAACAGTTCTAAATTGGTTTGAATCCTACTTAAAGGACAGAAACAACTTTGTTTCTATAGGTAAATACACATCTGAGTTGACAAATATGACATGTGGGGTTCCTCAAGGCTCCATCTTGGGGCCTCTTCTCTTTAATGTCTACATGCTACCACTGGCTCAGATAATGAAGAACAACAAAATAAGTTACCATAGCTATGCAGATGACACACAAATGTACGTAACAATTTCACCAGGAGACTATGCTCCAATTCAAACACTGAGTAAGTGCATTGAACAAATCAATGACTGGATGTGTCAGAACTTTCTCCAATTAAACAAAGATAAAACTGAGGTAATGGTTTTTGGAGCCAAGGCACAACGTATAAAAGTTAGCGCTGAGCTTCAGTCTGCAATGTTCAAAACAACAGAGCCAGAAATCTAGGTGTAGTCATGGACTCTGACCTGAGTTTCAACAGCCACATTAAAACAGTTACTAAATCAGCCTACCATCACCTAAAGAATATATCTAGGATTAAAAGACTAATGTCACAGCAGGATTTGGAAAAACTTGTCCATGCTTTTATCTTCAGTAGACTGGACTACTGCAATGGTGTCTTCACAGGTCTCACTAAAACATCTATTAGGAAGCTGCAGCTGATTCAGAACGCCGCTGCTCGAGTCCTCACTAACACTAAGAAAGTGGATCACATCACTCCTGTTCTGAAGTCTTTACACTGGCTTCCTGTGTGTCAAAGAATATATTTCTAAATACTGCTGCTGGTTTATAAAGCTTTGAATGGTTTAGGCCCAAAATACATTTCTGACAGACCTCCTGCTAAATGATGAAGCATCCAGATCTCTCAGGTCTTCAGGGACTGGTCAGCTTTCTGTCCCCAGAGTCAGAACTAAACATGGAGAAGCAGCGTTCAGTTATTATGCTCCATCTGGAACAAACTCCCAGAAACCTGCAGGTCCGCTGCAACTCTGACTACTTTCAAATCCAGGCTGAAGACTTTTCTTTTTGTCGCTGCTTTTAATTGAACTATTCATATCTTAGACTGCACTGTAACTTTTATCCATGTATTTTTTTTCTTTTAATGTTTTACATTTAAACGTAATTAAACTCCATGACATTTATGAGAGGGACCGCTCGAAAGGAGGATATTTGGGATATCCGTCGTAGCCAGGGTTTACGATCAGTTTTTGGGTGATTTGTACTGAGGAACAAGTATCACATCACCGACGGGTGAAAAATAGTGTTTTGGTAACACGGGGTGTTCAGGTAACACTTAAAGACTTTGTTATGGAACGCAAAGCAGAGTAGGGGGCTAGTACACCCTCCTGAGGGTCCGATTGTGGATGTCATGCGAGCAAAACATGGTGAAAACAGTCTGTCTAAATTAAAAATCTGGACGGAAATGTTCGGATTTCCAAAGGGAGGTTCTTTGAGTAAATAAAAAATCAAGAATATCTTAGACTGCACTGTAACTTTTATCTTTTAATGTTTATTTTATTAGCATTTCTTTTTAATGACTGATTTTAAATGCCATTTTCTTAATGTCTTTCATTTTTAGTTTTTCTTTTAAGGTTTCTTTTATTATCTTTTACTGAATGTCTTTCATTTTTGTAAAGCACCTTGAATTGCCTGGTGCTGAAAGGTGCTATATAAATAAACTTGCCTTGCCTTGTATATTGTAGTGACGGGAGTCGGAGGCGGGGCATCAAAGGTACAAGCTAGACTTTTATTTAGCATTAACACACATGTAAACACTTCAAGCCCGGGAAGCAAGACCGGGTAAACAGGAAGTCCGGCTAACTCAAATGTCCGTGCGGAACAATACCCCAACCCATAGGTCCGTGGGTGAATAATGTCAATCACCACACAAGCCCCCCCAGAATTCACCCATAGTCAAACCCTCGCGTTTGGGAGGAAGTACCCGGTGCGTACGGACCACCGGGGCCGAGGAGGGCGAGGGCATGGGCGCCAATGAGGGCATCCCCACAGGGGGCGGGGGGCGGGACATGGGAGTGGGCCCCGACGTGGGGGCAGAGCCAACTTCAACCAGTGTTAATTTTGGCAGCTGTTTTTGATTTAGTCTTTAGACGAAAATGGTTATTAGTTTGTCACATTTTAGTCATTTATCCTTCATAGTCGACGAAAACTCAAAACGTTTTAGTCGATGAAAAATTACATTTTAGTCAACTTATAGTCAAAATGTGTTCTCTCTTTAAACCAATTCAGTTAGGCAAATACAGGTTTCTGAAATCGGAATCAATGGGACAGCATCAAGTGTTGAAATTCGTAAAGCAACATTTCACTCTCTTAACACTTTACTTGTGTAATATCTAGGGATGGGTATCGTTAAGGTTTTTTACAGTACTACTAGTCTTATCGATACTGCTTATCGATCCGGTACTTTAACGGTATTCTTGTATTTACTTTTTGTTATTTTTTAAAGGGAAAAACTAACAAATTGTTAACGGAATTAATTGCTTTATTTAAATGTGAAATAAATGAAATATATATAATTATATTGTACTGGAAAAGTAGGGAATTAGGGAAGGACTGTATAATGAAAGTTCCACTCGGAATGACGAACGCCTTGTGGTGTCGGTAAGAACACAGGAGTCTTGGTAGCGGTTAATTCCTTTTTACTGAAGATATCAACAGTCACAGTATTACAGCCTTGGAGCAGGTGTAGTGTATGTATATGTGTGTGGCAGGGCTCGAGCTTGAGGACGTCCCGTCGTCCCGGGCCGAAAAAAATAGTGTCAGGGAGGATAAAAAATAATTTTGGGACGAATTTGGGACGAGATCTCTAATAAAAATACCCTGCTAACTCTACTACAAACAGCGATGAAAATGAAACCGACTGCACGTTTTGTGTAGCACACAGTTATTAAACCTCCTTGTCAACATAAACACACACGCACAAAACATTTAGCAACCTGCAAAATACACACACACACACACACACAGTATGTAGCTACAGCTGTGCCGCTGGCTGTGCCCGCGAATTCCTGGCCCGCAAATTCGCGTGTCTAGCTATGTACTGAGTGTGTGCAGCGCAATATATCTATTATATGGCTCTGAGTGTGTGTGTATTTCGCGGGTTGAGTGATGTACAATGGCATCCCGTGGAGGAATTCTGAAATGTTTTACTATTAATCACAACAACGCACAGCAGAACCTGACACTGGAGCGGCGGCCTCTTTATTTACTTACTCCTCTTCATCCCCTATGGGTAATAAGGCTGAGATGAGAACCCTCCATCGTATTTAGTCCTTAGCAATATCCTGCGCCTCTCCCCATGTAGGGATGGGTACCGAGCCCCGGTATTAAACGGGCCCCCGGCCGGAATTATTAAAGACAGTGGTAACGTTAAGCTCCGACGTTATCTGACTTTTTATCGGTACTGGAGACATTTAAAAAATAGATGTCATATGTATTATTGCTACATAAACATTATATCGCAGTTTTAGTTTCGTGAACTCCGTTTCTAATATGCAATATTAAGATTATAACATGCGTCTATGATGTATTTTCGAGCTTTCCAATCCAGACGAGATCTCTCTCTCCCGTCTGTGTGCGAGGGGGCGGGGCCGTTTGTAAAGGTCTCCTGACTGTGTTACAGACTGTCATCCTGTTAGTGGTTACTCTGGGTTCTGTCTTCAGGACAGTGTTGGATTTTTTTGTTAATTGGATGGGACTTGATTGGATTCAATATTAGAGTAATTTTCTCGTGTGTTTGTTTAAATATATTTGGCCTTTGTTTATGTGATTGACTGATTTACTCAAATAAAAAGGTTGATGAATTATCATCTAATGATTTGTATGATGTTTTATTTATGTTAAAGGTCACTTTGAATGATTTTAACTAATGATAATGTAGAAAAACTAATATTTTAAATTCGGGACGCTCCACATTAATTTCGGCTTAGATTGTATTTCGGGACGGTTCCGAAAGGATAGTGAAAAAAGTTAGTCGAGAGCCCTGGTGTGTGGTCTATAAGAGAGAAATATAATTAGAATCTATAATTCCAATATATTATACAGTGAAAATATGTATAACTTTCGCATTAACAGTACTAAATGACATATTCTACCAGGCTAATTGACTGCTCAACAGGCAGGTTCTAATATAACCCTTCCACATAGAAATGAAATATACTGCACAGATAATTCCTTTAACTTACAGTATAAAAGGTTAATATGCCATCTAAACATTAGACATTGCCAACAGGGTCAAACATAACATTTCAGATGGAGAAAAGTACAGCTACATAGTGCTAACATTAGCTTTATTAGCTTAGCTCAACTTGTTGATAATAAACTGAGTTAGCAAACTCCAAAACAACTAATATGCCGTGAAAGGACTGTCCAGTCCCATGTGAGTAACATTAACTTACTATTGGTCAGCGACGCACAAAGCTCACACACACTAAGCTGCCACTAAAGGTCCAGGCTGCGCTAGGTCAACATGACTTGCTTCTCTCTCTTTCTCCTAACAGCTGTGCTCCATGTGCTTGATAGATACAATTGCGCATGCCGCCAACAGAGGGCGTTGAGTAACAGTCAGCAGGCTTTCCAACAGTACTGTACTTGAGTAAAATGTTGAGGTACTTTACTGGAGTATTTAAATGTTTTGCTACTGTGTACTTCTACTCCATTACAGTTCAGAGCTACATGGTGTACTTCTACTCCATGTATTTAATACCTTTAGTTACTTCACAGATGTGGATGAATGATGTGAAATATAATCAAGTGTTAAATCAGACTTTAGTTCCACCTGGAGTAAATCCACCAGCTACCCTGCAGTCTACAAAGCCATTCAGACTAGCTGCACCTTTACCAGCTTTGAGAACACTTTCATGATCAATCATTATAAAACATATCATATATATTATTCTGAAATGGAGAAAACGAGTTAAGGAAGTTGAAAATTGTGCATTTCTCCGACTGAATACGACGCCTTTTGGCTGACTGTTTGGACAGACTACTCTACTCGTGTCAATGCGCTAACGCAAAAACACTAATGGCAAACGAGCTTTGTCCACATCGAGCCTTGTAGAGTGTCTCTATACTTCTGAACGCTCCATCCCCAGCAGGTCTCTGTGTGCCGCTGCAGCGTGTCTGTTTGGCCCCGCCCCCCGCACACAGAGAGACACAGGGAGATCGCTCTTCTGGAGTGAAGAGAGCAGAAATAATGATATTGCAAGTTAGAAACGTAAGATGCATTTTGACAGACAAGACGGACGGGGAGGAATTAGGGGGGAAAATACCCTGCATTTTTAATGTCCAATAGTCCACCATTAACACCTTAGTCTCGTCAACGAAAACGAAATATACATTTCGTCAAAGTTTTATTTATCAAGAAACTATTTTTTAGCTCGCCATCATCTCGTCTTAGTCATGTGAAAAAGGTCGTTGACGAAAATTTTTCGTCATAATTTTCGTTGACGAAATTAATACTGACTCCAACGGCCTGGAAACGTCCACGTGAGCAGACTTAATCCGAACTGACACTTCACCGGGTTGAGAATCAGGCCGTGTTGGTTGAGCCTCGCGAAAAGGACACGGAGATGTGCCTGGTGCTCTTCAGAGGAGGAGCTGGCGACAAAGATGTCGTCTAAATAGATGAATGGCATGTCTCTGAGCGCTGAATCCATCAGCCGCTGAAAGGACTGAGCTGCGTTCTTAAGTCCAAACGGCATACGCAGGAACTCGAAAAGCCCAAACGGCGTAATCACCGCAGTTTTGGGGAGGTCCGAGGGGTGCACTGGAACCTGGTGGTAGCCCCGCACCAGATCCACCTTGGAGAAGACCAACTTGCCCGCCAGGTGTGCAGAGAAGTCCTGGATGTGAGGAACCGGGTAGTGGTGTTGTTAAGGCGGCGGTAGTCACCACACGGTCGCCAGCCACCGGCTGATTTAGGGACCATGTGGAGCGGCGAAGCCCAAGGGCTGTCTGAGTGGCGGATTATGCCCAGACGCTCCACAATGACGAACTCCGACTTGACGACTGCCAGCATGTCAGGGTTGAGGCGCCGGGCCCTAGCGTAGACTGGGGGGCCTTCAGTGTCAATGTGGTACTCTATCCCGTGTTTGGGAGTGGCAGCGGAAAAGGTGGGCTGCGTCAAGCCGGGAAACTCACTGAGAAGGTGCTGAAACTTGTCACCCTGTGAGAGTGAGCAGGAGAGCCCGCTGAATGACGCCTCGCCGCGGGTACATACGAACGAGGCAAACGTCAGAGCGTCCACCAGGCGGCTGTTCTTGACGTCCACCAGCAGTCTGTGAGCGCACAGGAAGTCTGCGCCGAGGAGGGCGAAGGAGATGTCAGCCGTGACAATCTCACTTAAACCGCCGACCCCCGAAACGCAGGTCCACTGTCTTTGTGCCATAGGTGGGAATAGGGGTGTCGTTAGGGAACGTTAAAGGTGGGCCGTGGCCCCCACCGGCGGCGTCCGCCACCGTAGCCGGCAGGACACTCCGCTGGGCTCCTGTATCACGTCGGGGTCACCAATGTAGTGCCGAGAGACTGGAGTCGGAGGCGGGGTATCAAAGGTACAAGCTAGACTTTTATTTAGCATCTGAACACACATGTAAATACTTCTGGCCAGGAAGCATGACCGGGGTAAACAGGAAGTCCGGCTAACTCAAATGTCCGTGCGGAACAATACTCCAACCCATAGGTCCGTGGGTGAATAATGTCAATCAACCCCACATTTTTTTTATATATAAATATAAAATGTGGGTGTGTGTTCATTACAGTAGCTATATATGCCTGTGTAAAACTGCTACTCGTTGGGGCATTTCCGCGATTGCTTGCTGTTGAAGCAAGGTGATGTACTCCAATATTATTATTTGTTGTTGTGCAACTAAATATTGATTAATCTCAACCATATCTGTGTTTGTTTTATTGATCTCTCTCTCGGTGTTAACATTTAAAGTTCGTGAGCCATTAATTGCACTAACATCCTCGTGAAGCTGACTGAGAGAAGCCCAGAGTGTGCAAAGCTGTCATCAAGGCAAAAGGGGGCTGCTTTGAAGAATCTAGAATAAAAATCACACGTTTTTGTTAACTAGATAATTCCATATGTGTTCTTTCATAGTTTTGATGTCTTCAGTATTAATCTACAAATTAAAATAAACAAAAACCATTGAATGAGAAGGTGTCCAAACTTTTGACTGGTACTGTATATAAAAAAACACACATATTTTAATATTTAGCAGGTTCCCTAATCTATAATCATTTATACAAGCACAACTTTAAACATGTACAGCAGTACATTGCCTACATACAAAATAATCAAGAAACATCATAAATGAAACACTGACAGGGAACATTTTACTGCACCATCATTACTATGACATAAGAGGGTGCCGTAAAATGTTCTGATAATACTTGCATACTTTTACTTAAATAAGGTTTGACTTAGGGCTGTGCAATTAATTGTATTTTAATCTCCATTACGATTTTGGCTTGCAACGATTATGAAAACAACGTAATCTAAATTAATTAATTGCACTAGCATCCTGACAAAGAGATAATTCCATATGTGTTCTTTCATAGTTTTGATGTCTTCAGTATTAATCTACAAAGTAGAAACACATTAAAATAAACTCAATTGAATGAGAAGGTATGCAAACTTTTGACTGGTACTCCATATAAAAAAACACACATATTTTAATATTTAGCAGGTTCCCTCATCTATAATCATGTATACAAGTGCAACTTTAAACATGTACAGCAGTAAAATGCAACATTCAAAATAATATAAAGAGAACATTCAAAATAATATAAAGAGATAAATAAAAGAATAAAGAAACATCATAAATGAAACACTGACAAGGAACATTTTACTGCACCATCATTACTATGACATAAGAGGGTGCCGTAAAATGTTCTGATAATACTTGCATACTTTTACTTAAATAAGGTTTTAATTAGGGCTGTGCAATTAATCGTATTTTAATCTCTATTACGATTTTAGCTTGCAACGATTATGAAAACAACGTAATCGGAAAAAAAATGATTATTTTGCTGCATCCCCTTTCGCCATGATGCTCTCAATGTGTCTTGCTTTATACATCCTGCCACCCACCCCCCCACTCCCTAAAAGCCCTCAGCCAGGTTGTGTTGTGACCTGCAGTCTGTTTAATAAATCCATATAAACACGTCACAAGGGAAGCTTTAGTTGCCGTGTCTTTATCCTCCGGTCTCTAGCGTACAGTCAACTTTTACTAACTATCAATATTGACCAGAAATAATCGTGATTATGATCTTTGCCATAATCAAGCAGACCTAGTTTGAATGCAGGGTTTTAATTAGTAACACAGTACTTTCATTCTATAATGTAGGCGTAGTGCAGGGCTATTCAATTGGTGGCCCCAGGGGGATATTTGCTGGCCCTTTGAGTATAATGTTAAAAAGTGAGAGTAAGAGTGCCTTTATTCCAGAGAAGGTGTTAAATTGAGAGATAGAGGGGAAGACTCATATGTTCCATATGTGGAAAGGTCATTATCTCGTGACCTCTTTAGGTGTAATTCATACCCCGTCAGGATATGAACTACCTAACTAACAAGACTTGACTGTACTATCCTGAGGAGGGCCTCTTTGCACTTCCGCTCACACCTAATAATTGCGGAAGAGACGATGGGCCTCTCTTCTCTGGAAACTGTAATTCAATAACATACCTAATTATATTGATTAGGTCCAAGATTGACATAACGGTGTGTTTCCTGTTTCCTGCAGATGTCCAGCAGCTGGTGGTGGTTAAAGAAGAGTCTCTCCCTGAGCAGCAGGAGTGGAACTCCAGTCTGGACCAGGAGGACCCAGAGCCCCCCCCACACATTAAGCAGGAACAGGAGGAACTCAGGATCAGTCAGGAGGGAGATCAGCTTCAGGAGCTGGAGGAGGCTGATATCACCAAGTCCACTTTCAGTCCTGACCCTGTGAAGAGTGAAGATGATAAAGAAAAACCTCAGTCCTCACAGCCTCATCAAAGACAAACTGAACACATGGAAACAGAAGCTGATGGAGATGACTGTCGAGGACCAGAACCAGCCAGGAACTCAGATCCAGAGAGCAGTTTACAACCAAAGACTGAGGACCACACTGGAGACTCTTCTGAACCTGACGCTGAGCACAGTGCTCATTGGAAGGAGACCAGAGAACCTGCCTCAGGCTCAAACTCACTGAAAAATAGACAAGAATCTGTCAGTGATCCCCGACGTAGTGCTGAAAAGAAACCATTCAGCTGCTCAGTTTGTAAGAAAGCTTTTAGATATAGAAAATATGTAAATCGACACATGAGAATCCACACAGGAGAGAAACCCTTTCGCTGCTCAGTTTGTGAGAAAGCTTTTTCACAGAATAAACATTTAAAGACACACATGATATTCCACACAGGAGAGAAACCATTCAAATGCTCAGTTTGTGAGAAAGCTTTTTCACTGAATACAACTTTAAAGACACACATGAGAATCCACACAGGAGAGAAACCATTCAAATGCTCAGTCTGTAAGAAAGCTTTTTCAAAGAGTGGAAGTTTAAAGGAACACATGAGAGTCCACACAGGAGAGAAACCATTCAAATGCTCAGTCTGTAACAAAGCTTTTTCCGTGAATATGAATTTAAAGACACACATGACAGTCCACACAGGAGAGAAAGCACACAGCTGCTCAGTCTGTAAGAAAGCTTTTTCACAGAGTGGAAGTTTAAAGAGACACATGACAGTCCACACAGGAGGGGAAATATACAGCTGCAATGTATGTGACAAAAGATTTAAATGGCGTAGTAATTTCAAAAGGCACAAGTGTGTTGGTCGTCAGTCCTCACAGCTTAATGAAATTCAAACTGTGGATAACGGAGAGGCAGAGCCTCCAATCAGCAGCTCAGCTGAACACATGGAAACAGAAGCTGATGGAGAGGACAATGAATAAGTCTTATGACAGTTCACACGTGAGAGAAATCTGTCTGACTGGATTAACATTGTTGTACAACATCCATATAAGACTTAAATGAACTCCATCTTTATCAACATAAGTGGACAATATGTTTAATATTTTTGTCATTCTGATGTATACGTTAACCACTGACTGTTGATGAACCATTTTATTTGGATTGAGGGCTCCAAGTTTCCATATAGAGATATTTGATGTATTGTTCTTTATTTCTAAATGTTTTGTATCATTGCTATCCTATTAATGAGCCCTGTTTTACATAAATGTACCTGTTATCGGAGTGTTTTTGCTTCTGTAACTGTAAGGGAATACATTTTCCTATTTTGTATCCTGATGACCTCATGCCGTTACATGTAATACGTTACTCCCTAAGCCTGTTTTCACCCATCTGCAACCGATTCACTAATAATCACAAATGTTCATTTATTCGACCCCTTGACTCGACTATTTATTATTTAATAATCGTTACATCTCCTCAGGACCAAGTTCCCGTGTCCTGCCTTTCACCTGCCGATCACCCACTGCTCATTTAAGGTGGACTGACCTTTACAATGGACCAGCTAGTTTTAGTGTCTTAATGCAAACGTTTTGTAAAATGACGCTAGACCAAAAACGTGCTGTTGGGTTGTGTGCTCTCTGCAGGACGGTGTCTGGACTCAAAGATTGTTTATGGTATGAGAGCTTCACTCTTTTGTTGCCCAAACGACGCCAACAGAGCGATACGTCTTCTTTCCAGCAGATGGCATACATGTTACATCATCCACATATTAATGATTAAAAACAGCAATGTGTGAACTATGGCTAGTAATTGACTCACAATTTCAACAGAATGTGAAGAGGTGGTGCGGTTATGTCCAAGATGTTGTTTTTTGTTGTTTTAAGAGATAATAGGGATTGATGCAGAAACTAACCAGAAGATAGTCTGGATAGAGCCTTCAAAGAACCAGAAAGGGTTTTGAAGATTATCAGGGATATAGAAAGAATACAAATATTACAAATAATTATACTTTCTGCAGTGTCAACATCTAAATACCAAATGTAAAAGTACTCATTTATTAATAAATCATATTTATGTCATAATTATGTATTTATCAATTTGTTTATCACCTTAATATTCAAGCTGATAAAGTTGGAACTATTTTTAATAACATTATTGGCTATGCTGCTTGGTAGTTTATTTTTTGTTGAAATACGAAATAATTTGCGAGTTGATTTTATTTTGTACAAAAATCTGAATCTGTAAAATAAGCTTTAAAGTAAAAATTGTGCCACAAAAAGTTCTATATTTTCCTCTGAGATATAATGTTAAGGTGTTAAGTAGCAGAAAACATAAATATAATAAACAATTAGGTATAGTATAAGTTCCTCTAGTAAATAATACAGCAATTGAAGTGTGTACATGTAGAAGAATATACCATGAATCCTCCCACAGAGGGGAAATGTACATTCTGCAAACCACCTCTCTAGCAGGCACTAAACATGGGTGTAAAAGTTCCCGGCACTAAGTTCTCTTTTTGGTGTGAACGCAACATAAGGGGTACTAACAGAACTAAAGGGGAAAAGTACTCCGTGTGAACGCGGCAATTAAGGATGTTTGAACCCAAGCCAATACAGTGCAGACGATGTTGTAAGTTTGGTCACAGTTCTTTGGTCTGAAGACATGCCTTGGTGATTTGTGGCAAATATAGGGATAAGTTGTGCAGCGGTAGAAACTGAGAAGGAACCAAAGTTTAGTCAGTGTGGGGGGAATCACAAAGCATGGCGATCAGATTGTCCAAAGAGAGAGATTAAAATAACCAAGAATAGGTCCAACAAAACAATGCATGAGGAAGAAGAACCAAAGCAAGGGAAGTGTTGGAGCCATAATGTATCTTATTTGTTTTAATTGTATCTGCACAAGCTGAATGTATAATGCAGTTCCAACATTGAACACAGGATAGAGCATTCAACTTATGAGTGCATATAAGTAATCACCGGGTGATCAGATTCAGGTGTGTGGGACGGAAGCAAACAGTGTTTTGACCGTAGAGGCTTCTCAATACTCAAATGTCCCCTCCTCGACTCCTCGGTCCTCCGTTAATAAAAGTAATTTACTGTATTTTTATGGTATTTACACTTAATATAGAAAAACAAGAAAGGTCTGTAAAATAATACAGTACATTTCTGTGAAAAAACTTCTTTTTTTTACAATGTAGGCTACAGTGTGTAGGTGTGTGTGTGGTACAGTGTGTAGGTGTGTGTGGTACAGTGTGTAGGTGTGTGTGGTACAGTGTGTAGGTGTGTGTGGTACAGTGTGTCGGTGTGTGTGGTACAGTGTGTAGGTGTGTGTGTGGTACAGTGTGTAGGTGTGTGTTGTACAGTGCGTAGATGCGGCAGACAGACGGGTTGGTCAGTTGGTTTGGTGTCCATACTTTTAATACTTGTAAATACAACTTTTGGCCCGTAATTTCAATTTGAGAGAAATGGTTATTTTGTGTATATAGAAAATGTTTTAGATCTTTGAGTTCATCTCATGAAAAATGGGAGCAAAAACAAAAGTGTTGCGTTTATATTTTTGTTCAGTGTACCCGGTATATACTTGTCTTTTTAGCTTTGGAAAAGAGCATTACCTTGGTTTTATACACATTTAAAAGAAACTTTAGTTCAGAGAGCTGAGTCTGAATAATGTTAGAAACAGCCTGTAATTTAACACCAGCCTCCTGAATGGAGGGACCTGCACAGTACATCACAGTATCATCCGCATAGAAATGTAAAGGAGCTTCGGAAAGGGACACATATTGACTGTATAAATGTAAACTCATTGTGCCTGACTCAATAAAAAAAGGTTGTTGGTAATGTATTAGCGACCCCCACAGATGTATGATGTCACTGCATCCGTGGGAGCTCAGACCCCATTGCCTCACAGTCACACTTAACTCGAGCCCTGCATGTGGCGTCTCGTCGCTACGGTTCTCTCTCTGTGTTCCTGAGAAAGTGTGTGTGAGCTCCAGCTCTACTGATCCATCATCTGTGTGTCTGGATAAACCTCTGAATGGACTCTGTGCTCTTTTTTCTGGAGCGTTTACCTCGGACTATAGGAGCTAGCTTAGCATGCTAGCTGGAAACACGTTAGCAACACTAGTCAGATTGAGAGTTTGACGGAGAGAGAAACGGTGTGTTTAACGGAGTCTGCAGGGAAAGGTGATCTAGGAAACATGAGTAAAGTCCAAATGCTGCTGTCGTTGAAGAAGCAGCGACTCACTGCTGCTAATGAAGAGATATTTGCTCTGTTTGAACAAACGATAGCAGAGCTCGAGGAGGAGCTGTCTCTTTCCAAAGAGGAGAACAAGAGACTCCAGAAACTACTGGACGCTGTTTTACAGCCTCAGCTTCGGATACACAGAGCAGGTCTGTTCCCTTTACTCTTCATTAACACTTTAAACTCTTCAATAACACTTTATTATCACATTAATAACCCTTTAGACCAGGGGCGCTGGAAGGGGGGTGCTGAGGGCGCTGCAGCACCCCCTAGCGTCAGGCAGGCGGAGCTCCTCTGTCTGCACATTTAATTTTCTGATATATATTTTTTGATTACATTTCATTGTGCCTGAGATATATTTTTATATTATTATTCAAATGATAATTTTAAACTATATAATACATTATTTAGCTTCAGGGAAGAAAAATGTTTTTAGTTAGTTTTTAGTCGGATACTTTTAACAGGACACACAACACAAGTGACGAGTAACTGACATGGCACAAAAAAGTATCTCGGAATTCTTTCTCACTAAAAACGCTAAATCTGCTGAAAAGATTGAAATAGAAGATGCAGGGGCAAGGCATTATTACGCAGAATCTGTGTAATATGTAGCCAGGAATTAGCAATGCCTTGATACAGATGTAGCGCTCTAGAACAGACTCCAGCCAACAGCTTCCTGCCAAAGACCCAACGGATCCCAGTGGCGGGGAAGGTTAAGCCCTCCCACTATTTTCCAAGAGGGCGTTGCCAGATTTTCAATTTCAGGATTTAACCATTAGATGGCGCTTCATTCACAAATACAGAAAGACAAGTTTCATGGACTTTCAGTACTTCAGTTGTGTTTTGAAGAGCATTTGAACACATATTTGTTATGGTTTTCACAGGCTACTACAGTATAACGAAAACACATCAATATTTTAGATCAAATAAAGTATATCTAATCTTGTAATTCAATAATATATAGTCTTCATATATTAAATAATAATAATGTAAATGTTTACATTACACTTCTTTATTTGTTATGCTCATACTTTTACCTTTACAATCGTTTGCTTTAATATGCAGTATATTTTTTGTAATATTTTTTTGTTGTTTGCTTCCTCCTGCTCCCTTTCGGACACATACTGTATGATTTATTATTATTATTATTAATATGAAGATATTATTAAGATAAGATGTTACTTTATTGATTGAACATTTTTGTTTAGAGTTCTCTGGCTCACATTCCCACCATTATTTAAACAATAGGTGCTTTCACGCCGTCTACAGTTTGATTTGCATAGAGGGAGCTGTGGCTGAATGGCCGGCGATTAGGTGTGGCGCATTTATCATTAGGTGATCATTACATTTTTTTACATTACATTTAATTTATCTGACGCTTTTATCCAAAGCGACTTACAATTACCAATTACAGGGACATTCTCCCTGGAGTAACTAAGGACTAAGTGTCTTACTCAAGGGCACACTAGTGGTGGTGTTCCTGGCAGGATTTGAACTCACAACCTTCTGATCTTCAGCCCACCTCACTATCCATTAGACCACCACTATCCCTATACTATATGATCAGAGCTAACTGCCGTCAGATTTCATTTAAAAAACAGGTCTTGACTTTGTTTAAAATCCAAGGGTGTATCTTTGGTTTGAGAAGTGGGGTTAAGTTGCTTAACTTCGTAAGTTAAGCAACTTAACGAAACACAATTAAACATTTTTCCGATTTAATTCAATTTCCTGCATTTCTACAAATATATTAGGGACTATGGTGTTAACAAATTCAAGAAAAATGTGTAGTGTAGGGTTGGGAGGGTTACTTTGTAAATGTAATCAGTTACTGTTTACTGAATACAGTAAAACTCCTGTCTCCTGTTCACCAAAAGATACCCATCACAGATGGGTATGTTTTGGTGAACAGGAGACACAAAAACAAAACTGAACGTGTTTTTACTGTTTTAATGGCTTATCAAGAGCACAACTGAAACGATGTAACAAAATAATAAACTTTTTGGGGATGCAGCTTGGGATGTGAGGAGTGAGGGACACGGCTTAGAACGGGCGTGTCGCCTTCTGTGCCAGTGTTGGCAGGACATGAATTAAAATGTCGAACTCAGACTTCATTTTAAGGACATTTCGGCCAGGGGTGTAGAGCTATATTTGTTTAAGCCTATTGTATGATAACTGTGTGATTAGCCTACTATTTCTTTTCAAATGCATATATGCCACCCATTTATACCGCTCTTCCCGTCAAGAATTGGAATTTGAATAGAATTTAGTTTCTGGATCTCACGGAGAACACTGTCCAGCTTCATTGTAGGATTTCTGCCTTGTCTCCACTTTATAAATAAGTAATTAGATAGACTACCTTACCATTAGGCTACTGCGCTCATAAAGTGCCGGCGTGATCAGATCACATGACCTGTTCAAGCCGGTGCCGCATAAGAACAACAGTCTGGACAAGTACTGGCTTGAAACTATATGCCAGTCTTTGTTTCATGCAAAAAGATGGAAGCCCTTTTTGATCAGAAACAAATTTAGCAGTTGAACATAAAAGTAAACATAAAAGCCTTGATGAACTGGCATAGTTTTCTGGGTGTAGATGTCAGGCAGCTCACAATAATGACTGCTGTCTAATCCAGCCACATGCAGGTCAGAAACCAGCCTGGCAACCACTTTTAAAAGTTAGCGTTGAGCCCTGACAAGCATCCAAAACACACACCATGTTCCCTCAAGAAAGCGATGTTCTCACTATGAGCCTTTCTTTCCAGTTGAAAACACAGATCCAGTATATGTCCACCTCCACAAAACAGGCAAACACTTGTACCTAGTGAGCCTTTCTCCTTCATTCTTATTTCAGGTTCCACTTTCTCTTCCGCTGTCGTAATAGTAGTAGCAAAGCTGCTTCCCCTCATCCTTGAACGAGGTTCAAACTGAGCTTTCCTCACATCTTTGTTGGCTGCTGGTGGAGTATCCTGTATATCTCCAAACAGTGGATCGCTCACAATATCCACCTGTCTTTCAATGAAGTTAACAATATCCATGAATGTAGGTCTCCGGCCCTGCCTTTTCTGTAAGTCATAGGCCAGAGTTCTCCATTTGTCCCTATATTTGTAGGGCAACTTTTTTATGATGGCTAGCATATTGCTAGGCATGTTCAACTGGCACATGTATTCAAACTCTTCCATGACGTTGTAGCATCCTCTCAGAAAGAGACCGTAAGCTTGCAGAGCTCGCACATCTTCTACTCTTATTGGCTGCCATGAAAGAGCCTTTTCCATGTAGGCCGAAACAATTCTCTGTGCATTATCAAAATGCTCCTGTAGCAAAGCCTTTGCTTTGGCATATCCTCTGTCATGGGCCTTATGCTGACAGCTTCTTACAAGCTCCAAAGGCTGCCCCCTGGTGTACTGTTCGAGAAAATACAGGCAGTCTTTAGGGTTGTGAGTCTGTGCTCAAAAGCTCTTATGAATGCTTGATATTGAAACGGAGAGCCATCAAAAATCTGAATTTCTCTTTAAGGCAGAAAAGGTTACCCGGCTTAACTAACCCTAACAAACGCGATCTCGCTAAGCGGTCCTACGAAGCTGGTTAACAAAGTTAAAGTTAAGATAAAGCCTTTTATTGTCATTATACACAGAGTATAACGAGATTCAGAGTGCAACTCTGTCCCGGAGTGCAACAAATACAAACACGTACATAACACTAAAAAACACGGCAACAGGACAGACAACATAAACAATCATACGGGGGATAAATAGTTACAAATATTGATATAAAAATAGTAAATATAGTGCATTAAAAGTGTGTGTGTGTGTGTGTGTGTGTGTGTGTGTGTGTGTGTGTGTGTGAGAATGGTTATTGAATTGTGTGGTGGTTGAGCAGCCTGACGGCCCAGGGGTAGAAACTGTTTTTGAGTCTGTTTGTCCGTGACTTGGAGCTCCTGTCTCTCCTCCCAGAAGGCAGGAGAGAGAACAGTCTGTGACCTGGGTGAGAGCTGTCCTTTATGATTTAGTTAGCTCTGCTGCGGCAGCGGGAGGTGGAGATGTGTTCCAGAGAGGGCAGGGGGCAGCCGATGGTTTTCTCTGCCATCCGTATCACTCTCTGCAGGGCTTTCTTGTCCACAGCTGAACATCCTGCATACCACCCCGAGATGGAGTATGACAGCACGCTCTCGATGGTCGCTCGGTAGAAGGACACCAGCAGCTTCTTGTTCAGTCGGTTCCTCCGTAGCACCCTCAGGAAGTGTAGTCGCTGCTGGGCCTTCTTAACTGCTGCAGTGGTGTGTGCTGTCCAGCTGAGGCTCTCCGAAATACCCCCAGGAACTTAAAGGTGGAGACCCTCTCCACTCTCTCTCCATTGAGGTGAAGGGGGGTGGGTTCTGGATGGTGCTTTCTGAAGTCTATGATGATTTGTTTTGTTTTGCTTGTGTTCAGATGTAGGTTGTTAGCTGAACACCACGCAGACAGCTTCAGGATCTCCTCTCTGTATGCCGACTCGTCGTCTCCCTTATATATTTGGCCGACCATAGTGGTGTCATCCGCACATTTTATAATGGAGTTGGAGGGGTGAATGGGAGAGCAGTCGTGTGTGTAGAGTGTGTAGAGTAGCGGGCTCAACACGCAGCCCTGCGGGGAGCCAGTGCTGTGGGTGCGGGTGGAGGAGCAATAAGGGCCTATTTTCACTGTCTGAGGACGGTCTGTAAGGAAATGATTTATCCAGGCGCATAAGATGGAGGGGAAACCTAGGCGTGATAGTTCTTCCACGAGTATGTCAGGTATGATGGTGTTAAAAGCTGAGCTAAAATCAACAAACAGCATCCTTATATAGTTGCCTGGGCCTTCTAGGTGGCTCACAGCTGTGTGATCAACTCAGTAAATCAACCAGGGTTTCTCTGTCCGGCTGAGAGCGCGTTCACGTGAAAGGGACGGGGTTAGCAACATTTGACCAATCACAAACATGGAGAAGCGTGCTGACAGCGCAGCGTCATACTTCATGAATGAATAGTAAATAGCAAATCCTGCTTCGTAGTACAGGCCACTGGTGCCGCAGAGATTTCATAAAGTGAAGGAGGTTTTCCTTCTATAAAACAGCTGTGGGCCGCAGATTCTGTGAGTCACAGACAGGAATTCATAGATCAAAGCAGACTGGTTTACAGACTCTTCTGTTTTGTGAATCCGGTGCTTAAACAATTAGTTCTAAACCCCTGGGCAAAATGTCCCTAAATGAAGTCAGAGTTTGAAATATATCTCAAATAATGTGTGCACTGCCATTTCTCCACATAAACATAACAGTCTGCAAAGAAACGGTGGTCTCCTCTGTGCTCCACTTGCTACTTGGCCCACCGGTAACTTTCTCGTGCAGACTAAGTACATCGTGCGCACAAGATACTATTTTTTTCTCTCCATGAACCTTTGGGGCTCCGTATATACACTAGTATTAGACGTAGTCAAAAGTTTGGACACATCTTCTCATTCAAAGTTCTACATTGTAGAGTAATACTGAAGACATCAAAACTATAAAACAACACATATGGAATTATTATAGCGTTCTGTGGTTTTTGTGAGTGCACTTGAGGATACATTCAAAGTTCTTGACATTTTCCGGGACGACTGGCCTTCATTTCTTAAAGTGATGTCATTTCTCTTCACTGAGTTGAGTAATATGGATTACAACAGTAGTCTAATAGGGCTCTCCACTGTGCACTAACCCTACCTCAAACACATTAAGAAAGCAAGTAATTCCACAAATGGACTCTTTACATTACATTGCATTTAGCTGACGCTTTTATCCAAAGCGACTTACAATAAGTGCGTTCGACCAACAAAATACAAACTTGAAGAAAACAGAATAATATAAATGTACATCAGGTTTCATAGAGCCAAAACATTTCAAGTGCTACTCAACTGGCTTTAGATAAGCCAGTCCTTTATTATTATATATATATATATAAGTGCTTTGTTAGTAATTCTCGAAAGAGATGAGTTTTCACTCTGCGCCGGAAGGTGTGTAAGCTTTCTGCTGTCCTGATTTGAATGGGGAACTCATTCCACCATTTTGGTGCCAGGATAGCAAACCCACGTGTTTTTGCTGATGGGAACTTGGGTCCCCCTCGCAATGAGGGTGCAGCGAGCCGGCTGATGCAGAGCGGAGTGCACGCGCTGGGGTGTACAGTTTAACCATGTCCTGGATGTAGGAAGGGCCAGATCCATTCGCAGCATGGTACGCAAGTACCAGTGTATTGAAGTGGATTCTAGCAGTTACCGGAAGCCAGTGAAGGGAGCGGAGGAGCGGCGTGGTGTGGGAACATTTAGGAAGGTTGATGACCAGACGATGCATTCTGGATGAGCTGCAGAGGTCGGATGGCACATGCAGGTAGACCAGGCAGGAGGGAGTTGCAGTAGTCTAGGCGTGAGGTGACGAGAGCCTGGACCAGAACCAGCGTCGCTTTCTGGGTCAGCTGGGAACGTATCCTCCTGATGTTGAGTGTATCTACAGCAGCGGGTTGTTGCAGCGATGTTTGCAGTGAAGGACAGATTTTTATCTAGGGTCACACCCAGATTCCTTGCATTCTGAGTCGGGGAAACAATAGAGGTGCCGATGTTGATTGTTAGGTCAAGAGTGGGAAAATCTTTTCCTGGAAGGAAGAGCAGTTCGGTCTTGTCAAGGTTGAGCTTGAGGTGGTGAGCAGACATCCACCGAGAGATGTCTGCTAGGCAAGCAGAGATGCGTGCGACGACCTGGGTCTCTGAGCGGGGAAAGGACATAATTAATTGGGTGTCGTCAGCGTAGCAGTGGTATGAAAAACCATGCGGGCTAATGACAGACCCGAGCAAGTTTGTGTACAGGGAGAAGAGGAGGGGACCGAGAACAGAGCCCTGAGGGACCCCTGTAGTTAATTGGCAAGGGTCGGACTCCGACCCTCTCCAAGTAACCCTGTAGGTACGGTCTTTGAGGTATGAGGTGAGGAGGGAAAGTGCAGAGCCTGAAACTCCAAGTTCTTGGAGAGTGCGAGGGAGGATCTGATTGTTCACCGTGTCGAATGCAGCAGACAGGTCCAGAAGGATGATGACAGAGGAGAGGAAGGCTGCTTTAGCAGTGTGCTCACACAGGTCAGAGAGGCCCCATTGTCTTGTTATATCAGTCTTATGCCTAGTCACCTGGTTAGTTAAGACACATTATTACGTTATTGAGTTAAGTTTCCAGAGAAGAGGCCCACCCCTAATTATTAAGGGTGAGCAGAAGTACAAAGAGGCTCCATAGCTCAGTCGGTAGAACCTCAGGTTATAATACAGTTAAAGGTGGGGTAGGTAAGTTTGAGAAACCAGCTCGAGATACACTTTTTGTTATATTCCATGGAATGCTCTTAACATCCCAATAGCAATGAATATCTTAAGTGCTTTGACAAAAAATCCATAATAAAACTGTAAAAAGCACGACCAATCATTTTAGCCGGCCAGGCTAAAATAACTGGATGGCCTACCTGCCGGTCAGCCTTCCATCTGTGCACAAACTTATCTCGTGCCCTCATTGGTCATGTGCGCGTTTGTGTGTGTTGGAGGAGGGGCTCTGTAAGGAAGTGGCAGATTTTTCCCAGCTGTGTATTTTCAAATTCTAGCGCACTCAAGCTGGTTTCTCCAAAATTACCTACCCCACCTTTAAGTATTTGTTAGTTAAAGACGTCATGAGATAGTGACCTTTCGACATCTGAAACATATACAAGTATGGCATTCATAGGGGGAAATGTGTGTGTGTTCATTACAGTAGCTATATATGATTGTGTAAAACTGCTACTCGTTGGGGCATTTACGCGATTGCTTGCTGTTGAAGCAAGGTGATGTATTCCAATATTATTATTTGTTGTTGTGCAACTAAATATTGATTAATCCCAACCATATCTGTGTTTATGTTTTATTGATCTCTCTCGCTCTCTCTCTGTGTTAACTGAGAGAAGCCCAGAGTGTACAAAGCTGTCATCAAGGCAAAAGGGGGCTGCTTTGAAGAATCTAGAATAAAAATCACACTTTTTTGTTAACTAGATAATTCCATTTGTGTTCTTTCATAGTTTTGATGTCTTCAGTATTAATCTACAAAGTAGAAACACATTAAAATAAACTCAATTGAATGAGAAGGTGTCCAAACTTTTGGCTGGTACTAAAAACACACATATTTTAATATTATACAAGCGCAACTTTAAACATGTACAGCAGTAAAATGCAACATTCAAAATAATCAAACATCATGAATGAAACACTGACAGGGAACATTTTACTGCACC
Source organism: Harpagifer antarcticus (assembly GCA_902827135.1). Lineage (NCBI taxonomy): Eukaryota > Metazoa > Chordata > Actinopteri > Perciformes > Harpagiferidae > Harpagifer > Harpagifer antarcticus. Next base: position 321,342 of record CADEHL010001104.1, on the reverse strand, counting down.
TTCATTACTATGACATAAGAGGGTGCCGTAAAATATTCTGATAATACTTGCATACTTTTACTTAAATAAGGTTTGAATTAGGGCTGTGCAATTAACCGTATTTTAATCTCTTATTACGATTTTAGCTTGCAACGATTATGAAAACAACGTAATCGGAAAAAAAATGATTATTTTGCTGCATTCCCTTTCGCAATGATGCTCTCAATGTGTCTTGCGTTATACATCCTGCCCCCACCACCCCTTCTCCCTAAAAGCCCTCAGCCAGGTTGTGTTGTGACTTGCAGTCTGTTTAATGAATCCATATAAACACATCACAAGGGAAGCTTTAGTTGCCGTGTCTTTATCCTCCGGTCTCTAGCGTACAGTCAACTTTTACTAACTATCAATATTGACCAGAAATAATTGTGATTATGATCTTTGCCATAATCGAGCAGCCCTAGTTTGAATGCAGGGTTTTAATTTGTAACACAGTACTTTCATTCTATAATGTAGGCGTAGTGCAGGGCTATTCAATTGGTGGTCCGTGGGCAAAATCTGGCCCCGGGGGCATATTTGCTGGCCCTTTGAGTATAATGTTAAAGAGTAAGAGTGCCTTTATTCCAGAGAAGGTGTTAAATTGAGAGATAGAGGGGAAGACTCATATGTTCCAGATGTCGAAAGGTCATTATCTCATGACCTCTTTAGGTGTAATTCATACCCTGTCAGGATATGAACCACCTAACTAACAAGACTTAACTGTATTATCCTGAGGAGGGCCTCTTTGCACTTCTGCTCACCCCTAATAATTGCGGAAGAGACGATGGGCCTCTCTTCTCTGGAAACTGTAATTCAATAACATAACTAATTATATTGACTAGGTCCAAGACTGATATAACAGTGTGTTTCCTGTTTCCTGCAGATGTCCAGCAGCTGGTGGTGGTTAAAGAAGAGCCTCTCCCTGACCAGCAGGAGTGGAGCACCAGTCTGGACCAGGAGGACCCAGAGCCCCCCCCACACATTAAGCAGGAACAGGAGGAACTCAGGATCAGTCAGGAGGGAGAGCAGCTTCAGGAGCTGGAGGAGGCTGATATCACCAAGTCCACTTTCACTCCTGACCCTGTGAAGAGTGAAGATGATAAAGAGAAACCTCAGTCCTCACAGCCTCATCAAAGACAAACTGAACACATGGAAACAGAAGCTGATGGAGAGGACTGTCGAGGACCAGCAACAGCCAGGAACTCAGATCCAGAGAGCAGTTTACAACCAAAGACTGAGGACCACACTGGAGACTCTTCTGAAGACACTGATGACTCTTCTGAACCTGATGCTGAACACGGTGCTGATTGGAAGGAGACCAGAGAACCTGCCTCAGGCTCATACTCACTGAAAAATAGACCAGAATCTTTTAGTGATCCCCGACGTAGTGCTGAAAAGAAACCATTCAGCTGCTCAGTCTGTCAGAAAGCTTTAAGACATAGAAAAGATCTAAATCAACACATGAGAGTCCACACAGGAGAGAAAGCACACAGCTGCTCAGTTTGTAAGAAATCTTTTTCACAGAAGGAACATTTCAAGGCACACATGAGAATCCACACAGGAGAGAAACCATTCAAATGCTCAGTCTGTGAGAAAGCTTTTTCACACAGTGGAAATGTAAAGAAACACATGAGAGTCCACACAGGAGAGAAAGCACACAGCTGCTCAGTCTGTAAGAAAGCTTTTTCACAGAATATCAATTTAAAGACACACATGAGAATCCACACAGGAGAGAAAGCACACAGCTGCTCAGTCTGTAAGAAAGCTTTTTCACACAGTGGAAGTTTAAAGGAACACATGAGAATCCACACAGGAGAGGAAATATACAGCTGCAATGTTTGTGACAAAATATTTAAGTGGCGTGGTCAATTCAAAAGGCACAAGTGTGTTGGTCGTCAGTCCTCACAGCTTAATGAAATTCAAACTGAGGATAACAGAGAGGCAGAGCCTCCAATCAGCAGCTCAGCTGAACACATGGAAACAGAAGCTGATGGAGAGGACTGTCGAGGACCAGAACCAGCCAGGAACTCAGATCCAGAAAGCAGTTTACAACCAAAGACTGAGGACCACACTGGAGACTCTTCTGAAGACACTGATGATTCTTCTGAACCTGACGCTGAAGACAGTGCTGATTGGAAGGAGACCAGAGAACCTGCCTCAGGCTCAAACTCACTGAAAAATAGACAAGAATCTGTCAGTGATCCCAGTAGTGCTGAAAAGAAACCATTCAGCTGCTCAGTTTGTGAGAAAGCCTTTTCACTGAATATAACTTTAAATAGACACATGAGAATCCACACAGGAGAGAAACCATTCAAATGCTCAGTTTGTGAGAAAGCTTTTTCACGGAGGGAACATTTAGAGAAACACATGAGAGTCCACACTGGAGAGAAAGCACACAACTGCTCAGTCTGTAAGAAAGCTTTTTCACAGAGTGGAAGTTTAAAGACACACATGAGAGTCCACACAGGAGAGAAAGCACACAGCTGCTCAGTCTGTAAGAAGGCTTTTTCACAGCATGGAAATGTAAAGGCACACATGAGAGTCCACACAGGAGAGGAAATATACAGCTGCAATGTTTGTGACAAAAGATTTAAATGGCGTAGTGATTTTAAAAGGCACAAGTGTGTTGGTCGCCAGTCCTCACAGCTTAATGAAATTCAAACTGAAGATAACGGAGAGGCAGAGCCTCCAATCAGCTAGGGGTCGACCGATAGTGTTAGGGAACCATATTAATGATAAAATAAATCATTTTTAGGGGGGACAACTGTGGAGAGGAGCCTGAAAATTACTCTCCAGCACCCTGGAGAAGCAGGCTGCTTCATCTCACTTTATAACTCAGGAAAGGAGCTCGAATCGAATGATACAATGTTGGGAGAATAAGTGTATGCCCGGGAGTTGATGCTTTGGCGGTTAAGCATGAACAACAGTAAAGAGCTTAGTACCCGTATCCTCTGTCCCTTGCTTCATTAATGTCTTTTTACTAATACATAACACATGCATTGTTCCATCTGTCAAGCTAAGATATACAGTGTGGCAAAAAGGTATTTAGTCAGCCACCAATTGTGCAAGTTCTCCCACTTAAAAAGATGAGAGGCCTGTAATGTTCATCCTAGGTACACTTCAACTATGAGAGACAGAATGGGGGGAAAGAATCCAGGAAATCACATTGTAGGATTTTTAATGAATTAATTGGTAAATTCCTCGGTAAAATAAGTATTTGATCACCTTCAAACAAACAAGATGTCTGGCTCTCACAGACCTGTAACTTCTTCTTTAAGAGCCTCCTCTGTCCTCCACTCGTTAACTGTATTAATGGCACCTGTTTGAACTCGTTATCAGTATAAAAGACACCTGTCCACAACCTCAAACAGTCACGGTCTTTCAGCATGACAATGATCCCAAACACACCGCCCGGGCAACGAAGGAGTGGCTTCGTAAGAAGCATTTCAAGGTCCTGGAGTGGCCTAGCCAGTCTCCAGATCTCAACCCCATAGCAAATCTTTGGAGGGAGTTGAAAGTCCGTGTTGCCCAGCGACAGCCCCAAAACATCACTGCTCTAGAGGAGATCTGCATGGAGGAATGGGCCGAAATACCAGCAACAGTGAAAACCTTTTGAAGACTTACAGAAAACGTTTGACCTCTGTCATTGCCAACAAAGGGTATATAACAAAGTATTGAGATGAACTTTTGTTATTGACCAAATACTTATTTTCCACTATAATTTGCAAATAAATTCTTTAAAAATCAGACAATGTGATTTTCTTTCTCATTCTGTCTCTCAGAGTTGAAGTATACCTAGGATGAAAATGACAGGCCTCTCTCATCTTTTTAAGTGGGAGAACTTGCACAATTGGTGGCTGACTAAATACTTTTTTGCCCCACTGTACATACATATATCTTAGCTCTTAGCTTGACATGCTCGCTCAGTTAGCATACACACATATATATATATTATTTATGTATTCCATTCCTTTAAATTGAATATTTAAAATACAAATTAGCTAAATAAACACAATTACACTGCGCTAAACATCCAAACAACCGAGAACCTACATAGTGTGTAACTATATCTAAAACCAAAAGACGTTAATTACCTGTAGCCTACTCGGTGTGCCATATTGTTTGTCTGTTTTCTGTAAACCTCCATGGCCCCATCTCAGGTCGGTGAAATTAAATCCTTGCTTCCCTCACTTGCGTCGTTTCCCTGTGACTAGTCCCTCATACCAGGGAAGCATAGAGAGACGCAAGGAAACCACGAGAAGCATGGAAATTAGTTTTAAGAGCAAAGGGACGTCCTTTCCTCCGGAGTGTCACGTGAAGCGAGGTCCGTTTGTGATTCCTAGACTACTGCAACTCCCTCCTGGCTGGTCTACCTGCATGTGCCATCCGACCTCTGCAGCTCATCCAGAATGCAGCGGCTCGTCTGGTCTTCACCCTTCCTACATGTTCCCCCCCCCACTCCGCTCCTCCGCTCCCTCCACTGGCTCCCGGTAACTGCTAGAATCCACTTCAAGACAATGGTACTTGCGTACCATGCTGCGAATGGATCTGGCCCTTCCTACATCCAGGACATGGTTAAACCGTACACCCCAGCACGTGCACTCCGCTCTGCATCAGCCAAACGACTCGCTGCACCCTCGCTGTGAGGGGGACCCAAGTTCCCATCAGCAAAAACACGTGGGTTTGCTATCCTGGCTCCAAGATGGTGGAATGAGCTCCCCATTGACATCAGGACAGCAGAAAGCTTACACACCTTCCAGACTGAAAACTCATCTCTTTCGACTCCACTTCGAGCCATAGAATTACTAACAAAGCACTTATATACTAACAAAGGACTGACTTCTCTAAAGCCAGCTGAGTAGCACTTGAAATGTTTGGCTCTATGAAACCTGATGTACTTTATGATTCTGTTTTCTTCAAGGTTGTGTCTTCCTGGTCGAATGTACTTATTGGAAGTCGCTTTGGATAAAAGCCTCAGCTAAATGCAATGTAATGTGATGACGCTGCACAGCTGATCGTCTGACAGCGGCTCTGTCCCCGTTGTTTTCACAAACACCCCGCCTCTGTTAGTACACATTTACTGACACAAACATTTGTATCATCTGTTGTAGACCCAAATAAATAAAATAAAATAAGAACTCATCCTCAAAAAAGATAAACGCCATTCTTAAAATGTATAAACGAGCAATAGTTAGATTAATATTGATCAGAGTGCACAATAGAAATAAAATAATTGAGAGAAGAAAGAGAGAGATGTTATCTATCAAAACCCAGTTTAACATTAATTGGATTTCACACTTTGCTTGTTTGTGTGGATATGTAGCACATTAACATTTTAATATCACTGAATGACTGAATGGAAATGACAATAAATTAAAATGTAAAACGAAAAAAGCGATCATGAAAATGTTTCCAATAAATAAATACAATTATTTTTTGACCACTTTGTTGTTCAGATATTTCACATATTTGTAACTAAATGAAACAGGAATTGAAACAAAACACGGTATAAACTGAGGAGTGAGTCCCGTGAGGTTCATGTGTTTTCTTCACTCTGCTCTCATGTCAAGAAGCATCAGATCAGTGCATGCGCTGCATCGTCCAATCAGTGAGCGATACACAGTAAGGGGGCGGGGCGAGTATCTGAGGATTTCATCGGAGGATGGTCTGGTGGTTCCTCGGTTATAGCTCCTCCATTATCACTCCTCGCTCCTTGGTCCTCCGGCAGAAATAAGAGCGGTGGCCCTTTCTCATTTCTCTAACTCCCCTCCTCGACTCCCCTCCTCGACTCCTATCCTCCTCGATACTTAGTCCCGCCCACAGGAGATGCGAGCGGAGGAGCCGAGGAGGGGAGCCGAGGAGAGAGGAGGGGAAGCAGCAGGCGGTTAGAGAAATGAGAACTCCTCTCCTCTGAGCGGTCATTTTAAAGAGACGTCCATTAATGATGACAGGAGGCACAGCAGCCTCTGTCTGATGGACAGATGTGTTCATGACCACTTCTATATGTACTTTGATTCATTCACAGTGCGGTGTAATGAGACAACAACAGGCTGGAGGTGAGGACACACACACACACATATATATATGTATATTTCTATACATATATATACAATTTCAGAAGCAAACAGAGCACTCTCATAATAACGTAACACTATCAGAGATATATCCCCCCCCCCCCCCCCCCCCTCTCTGGTCGCTACAATGAGGAAAATAAATTACGGGCCAAAAGTTTTATTTACAAGTATTACAAGTAAGCAGAGGACACCAAACCAACTGAGACCTGTCTGTCCGCTGCATCTGCACACACTGTACCACACACACACACACACACACACACCTACACCACACCACACACACACACACACACACACATACGTTCCTAAAACAGGCTACAGCCGTTGTGTATTTTATTATGTGAAGCACTAAATGGTTTTAGAAAAATATCGACTCTTTGTTTGTAGATATCTACTAAACTAAAGCAAATAAAGAGAGTAGGCCTGTTCTACTGAGTGATATATATTATACACACTGCTCTGCTTTCTGCACGGACCTCACAGCTGTTCTCTCTGGAAACATCGCGTCGTGATGAAAGCAGTTAATAAAATAATATCCAGGGGATGCATGCAGAGCTGTCATTGGCTGAGATAAGTCCGGCTGAGAAAACGCCACTGCTCAGATTCCACAGCAACCAGAAGAACATACATACTGGCTGGTGATTTGATTAATCAGCTTTGTGATGGAATAGAAAATGCACAGTGCATGTCCTTAGCTGTGGGTGAGTCCACTGGCAATGCTCAGTTGCTGGTGTTTGTGAGTTGTTATGATGAGGCAAAGGGGGAGTTTGTTGAAGATGTGTTGGGCCTGACGAACCTCAGTGGACACACAAGGGGGAAGACATTTATAAAGCACTAATGGGAATGCTGAATGACAGAGGGTGCCGCTGCCTTTATTCATAACCGTGCAGCTCTGACACTGCGACTCTGAGGGGTCAAGCACAGACACAATGAAAACTGCTGCATACAGATTTTTGTTTTTGCAACCTGGTGTTAAGAATCTTGTTGCAATTGTTTAAAAGTTTGAATGACCGTAATAAACGGACCTTTGTCTTATTTAAATGTTTCTTTGGACCTTTAAGATTTGTATTTGAGTACCCCTGCTTTAAATTAACTGACGTCACACACGTCAAACCCAAGAGGCATTACAACGTACATTTTCGTTAAATAATACGGATAAATATGTGACGCTAACTAGCTAGCTGGACGTACTGCACTGTTGTTTACATTTATCTTTTAATTCAATTCAGAAGTTTACTAAAGTCATACAGACATCTTGGCTCTGTTATAGATAAGTTATACTTTATATTACATAAATAGACCAAAGTGGAAACATTTAGACCGGTAGAGCCTGCAGTACGGTGGGATTTAGAAAATGCTACCCTGACGTCTGCTGTTAGCTTTATTTATTTTTCTGACATGTTGCAATGTGTGATGCCCCTGTGGGTGCATCAGTAGAGAGGAGGTGGTGGTTGGTGATTGGTGATTGGTGATTGGTGATTGGTGATTGGTGATTGGTGTTTGCTGTGTGCATTTGATTGCAGTGGCTCAGGGCACCTGGGTCTGGTGTCCTGCAGCTATTTAGAGCCTCTCTGCTCCTCTCTGTGCTCTCTCGCTGTTTTCTCCTGCAGGCACCCGGCTCTGATGAGTATGCCCCGTACTTTGATTTGAACTGTTGGTGCAAATAAACACCTTTTTCTACCCGTTGACATGTTGTGTCTCCTTTTTGTTGCGGCCTTTTGAGCCAGGTCGCAACAAATGGGGGCTCGTCCTACGGGTTATTTGGTTAAAAGTTTGTGTAGTGCTCAGAGCACATGGTGTCATTTGAGCAGCTAATTAGTTGATGTGGTCCAGCTGTGTGCTGGCTCTGTACTGCTATTTTGGGGACACATCATGTTTTTTGGGTTTGAGGAAGCTTTAGTGTCGTCAGGTTTTGTGTGCTAATCAGAAGGTAAGATGTTGCTGCTTGTTACGCTTTTGTAAAGAGTTTTCCCCGCTAGGCTTAAGTGGCGTTTCCCTTTGGGTTGCGTCTGTTTGTTTTTTTTATAGTGTTGTGGCAACGTGGTTAGTGTCAGCTGTTTTCGGACAGCTGTCTCGGGGCACATCCGCGTGATTTCTTGGTGTTACCTGCGTGCAGGTCGCTCCATAACTCCGCCGGGTTCCAGTGCGTAATTACCCACCGCAAGCCACATGAAGACTAGGTGAGATTAGGAAGATTTTGTTTAGGCAGTTAGGGGGAAATTCTCTGTTGGGTTAATCTTATGCCCATGCGTGTTGGCAGTTTGGTACTTTGCTTTCTGATTGGCTAGTATGACTTCTTTGTCAGCGTTTGTGGATGCGCCCTCAGTGTCGTTCTTAGATAATTGCCAGAAGGCGCAGTTAGTCGAAATAGCAGAGCACTATGACATTGCTGTTGTGGGGAGCAAGCGGAAACATGACATTAAAACTGTCATTGTGTCATCTTTGTTTGAGCAGGGGGTGTTGCAGAAGAGTGAGTCTGGTGCGGCAGGGTTCGTGCCGGTAGTGGTTCAGACAGCTGGTTTGACGTTCGAGCAGCAAAAGGAGCTTTTGGCCATGCAGTTTGATCAAGAGAAGTTGAGGTTGGAGATGAGGGGTCGGCAGGAGAAGTTGCAGTTGGAGTTGAAGTTGGAGCAGGAGAAGTTGCAGTTGGAGATGAGGGGTCAGCAGCAGGAGGTAGAGAAGCGTTTAGAGGTGGAGAAGGTGCTGGAGGTGGAAAAGATGAAATGTGAGGTGGAACATGCTAGATTACGGCTGATGGGAGAGGGCAAGTTGTCTCCAAGGGAGGATGGTGGTGATACGTCGGCATCAGGCAGTGGCGATATCATTTCTTACTTGCGATTAGTGCCAAAGTTCAATGAACGTGACCCGGACATTTTCTTCACTCTATTTGAACGCATAGCAGAGGCAAGAAACTGGTCAGATTCGGACAGAGTACTGTTACTTCAGTGTGTACTCACTGGGCGAGCACAGGAAGCCTATTCAGCGGTTTGTGGCGAAAATGCTTTGGACTATGATGGAGTAAAATCAGCGGTGTTGAAGTCTTACGAACTGGTTCCGGAAGCGTATCGTCAAAGGTTCAGAAGTTGGGTCAAGGGAGATAAGCAGACACATATGGAGTTTATCCGTGATTTAACTTCTCATTTTCAGCGGTGGTGCGCGGCAGCAAAGGTTGCAAGTTTTGACGGCCTTTGTGAGCTCATTGTCTTGGAACAATTTAAAAACAGTCTCCCTCAGCGTGTGGCCACTTATGTGAATGAACAGAAACCTTCCACCGCGTTTAGAGCTGCTGAATTAGCGGACGATTTTGTGTTGACACATAAGGGCAGTTTTACTGAGAAGTATTCTAGGGTGATTGGAAACGGGAGAAGACAATGGCTATGCCCGCGGTGGTGCAAAGTTTTCACCAGGCTCCTCCCGTAGACTTGTAGGTACAGGGCGACCCGAGGGGGCCAAAGTGGACCTATGTCATTATTGTCGAGAAGAGGGTCATTGGAAGGGGCAGTGTCCGTTGCTGGAACCTGAGGGGAGGCCTCGTTCTTCACCACATGCTCCAGCCATGTGTTGTTCTGCCGTTTTGGTTAAAAAGCCGCAGGGTGTAGGATCGGGCATGGTGCCTGATAAGAAGCTGGTTTGTGCCGACTTGGATGTGGGTTCTGTTTTTGAGCCGTTCATAACGGAAGCCGTTGTGTCAGTAGTTGGTAGTGACAAGTATGTTCCGATTAAGGTGTTGCGTGACACAGCAGCTAGATACTCATTTATTGCTGAGTCAGTATTGCCTTTTTCATCAGAGACAGAGACTGGGGATGTTGTGCTGATGAGGGGCATGGAGATGGGCTTGATCCCTGTGCCACGGCATACAATAGTGCTGGATTGCGAGCTGGTGCGGGGAGTTGTGTCTATTGGCGTGCGTCCCGCGTTGCCACTTGATGGGATACAGATGATTTTGGGCAACGATCTCGCTGGTAGTGCTGTGTGGGCTGGTGTGCCACCGCCTGTGGTGGTTTCCAGGCCGTTGGCATCTGTGGAGCCAGATGAGAGCGGTTTGCAAGTTCCAAGTGTGTCGCCAATTTATACTGTTACGCGTTTGCAGAGCCGTAGGATGTCTACTGACCTACCTGTTTCAGAGTCTGGAGAATGTGGTCCAGCACGGTACCTTGAGATCGGGACAAAGAAGAAGGAGAGGACAGTCAAAGAGGTGAAGAACAAGAGGAGGCCGAACAAGAGGAGGCGGAAGAAGAGGAGGCCGAAGGAGGTCGGCGCGCCCAAGAGACCGATGAGCGCCTACATGCTGTGGCTCAACGCCAGCCAACCCAAGGAGGAGTGGGACCTAAAGGCAGTGGAGGCGAGGAAGCGGTGCGGGGTCGCGGGGCAGGAGTTCGGAGACAGTGGAGGAGGAGCGTCCTCCAGTCCTAAGAAGGGAAATAAAAAAAACTGGAGTTAAGAAGGAGGATATTGGGTTGTCGTGGATCCCTTTGGGGCCCCGTCTTAAGGGGGGGGCTGTGATGCCCCTGTGGGTGCATCAGTAGAGAGGAGGTGGTGATTGGTGATTGGTGATTGGTGATTGGTGTTTGCTGTGTGCATTTGATTGCAGTGGCTCAGGGCACCTGGGTCTGGTGTCCTGCAGCTATTTAGAGCCTCTCTGCTCCTCTCTGTGCTCTCTCGCTGTTTTCTCCTGCAGGCACCCGGCTCTGATGAGTATGCCCCGTACTTTGATTTGAACTGTTTGTGCAAATAAACACCTTTTTCTACCCGTTGACATGTTGTGTCTCCTTTTTGTTGCGGCCTTTTGAGCCAGGTCGCAACACAATGTTTTACTGTTTATTAAACTTTGGGACAAAATTACAACCTTTTTATTCAGCTCTGCTTTGAGGTAGGGCTAAAAGAAAAGCCTATTTTCAATATTTCCACCAGATTTGATCATCTTTTATTTAGGTTAAAGTGTATTTAATTTATCCTGATCCCATAATAATAAGACAATCACAAATAGACAGCAGCATTTTGCTTGATGTTAGTTTGTGCTGTCAAAGGGATGCAGGGTGTGACTGTCATTTCATCTCTTTAGTTTTTTATTTTATTTCAACAGGACCCAAAAACACAAGGGGTATACAATGGTAAATACATACTGTGATTGAACTCAAAAACATTATCTATTATTGACCTTTATAGCAAATTCAAAACATTATAAATGACACAAAACACCACCTTTTAGTATTAGACAGAAAATGGGTGACGAGACATTCTATTTATTTAGATTAGGCCACTGTGGTGAGAGTAATACATATAGCTTGTATTCCATTTGTTTTGAAAATGTATATTTATACTTTATAAACAAACTGGTTACCCTTTTTTTAAATTAGCATACAGAACTCAGGCTCATACCCTCAGAACACAGAAGAGGAAAAACTGCATAGATTCTCGTTTCATTTTGAAGGAGCTGCAGACCTAAAGTGTGTAGAAGACTTAAATGATTACAAAGGTAACAATCACATTAATAAAACTGTATTTAGGTTTTAGTTTCACTTTTACAAAACAGAGTTCCACATGTACTTTCTAGCATGTATGGCCATCTCCTCACTAGCCCTATGCTGCTGCTCCCGTGCCAGCTCTGTCTCTCCTTTATTCATCTTCTTCTTACAATAAGTAGAGATGTCTGTTGACTTTCTCTTCATTTTCTGCAAATTGACATTACACACAGCAGTGATTAATAGTAGCCTACGCATTACACCAGCCCAGCATACCGACATCAGCTAATGTTAGCTTAGCAAGCTAAACTAACGCTAACTAGGATAGCTGCCAAAGTGTGTTTACAGACAAATTATACCTGAAGTCAAGCCAGCCTTTACTGAGCCCCGAGCCTGTTTTCCAGGTCTTCCAGCGGTTTTCTCGTTTGAATGCCATTTAACACACATTTTGATCAGCATAACAGCTAAAGGTAAGCATATCTCCGTTTGTTGCTACCTAAAGCTAACACACTAAAGCCTAAAGTGTTGTGGGGCTTAACAGGCAACGCACGTATACGACTTACCTTCTAGAAGTCTGGTGGATTTTTGTCAACTTCAGTCCAGTCAGTAGAAATCAATCAATCAATCAATCAATCAATCAATCAATCAATGTTTATTTATATAGCCCAATATCACAAATGTTACATTTGTCTCAGTGGACTTCACAGTTTGTACAAAATATCAGTATGACAATACGACAGCCTCTGTCCTTAGACCCTCTGTCCTCAGACCCTCTGTCCTTAGACCCTCACATCGTACAAGGAAAAACTTCCGGAGAAAACCCACAGTTTAAAGGGAACATGGGAGAAACCTCAGGGAGAGCAGCAGAGGAGGGATCCCTCTCCCAGGACGGACAGACGTGCAATAGATGCCGTGTGTAAATTGAAAAGATAATACATTTGCAACATAGGTAATCCAAATGTTTGGAAATGCATGTGTGTGTAATAGGAAGATGAATCCAAGAGGATATCCATCCAGGACCTATGATCCAGGACCACAGCCACGACTCAAGATCCAGGGCTCGCGATGCAGGACACAGGACCGCAGGATCATCCATGACTCCGGATCCCAGCGTATATAGACACCAAAAAGAAAGAAATTTGGGGAAGCTGGGTTAATCGGAACATGGGAGTACACAGGTATAGACAGAGAGAAGGAAGAAGTAAGATGTCCCCCGACAAACTAAGCCTATATCAGCAAAACTAGGGGCTGAATCTAATCAGCCCTAACTATAAGCTTTATCAAAAAGGAAGGTCTTAAACACACTCTTAAAAACGGATAGGGTGTCTGCCGCCCGAACACAAACTGGAAGCTGATTCCACAAATGTGGAGCTTGATAAGAAAAGGCTCTGGCTCCCATTGTACCTTTAGAGACTCTAGGAACAACCAACAACCCTGCATTCTTGGAACGCAATGCCCTAGTAGGACAGTAGGGTATAATGAGTTCTTTAAGGTAAGATGGCGCCTGCCCATTAAGGGATTTGTAGGCGAGAAGAAGAATTTTAACTTCTATCCTGTGTTCTATAGGGAGCCAGTGTAAGGCAGCCAGAACAGGAGTAATGTGGTCCCTTTTCCTAACTCTGGTTAGTACACGAGCTGCCGCATTTTGAATCAGCTGAAGCGACTTGACTGACTTCTTGGTACACCCTGATAATAAAGAGTTACAATAATCCAGCCTTGAAGTAACAAATGCATGGACTAGTTTCTCTGCATCGTTTTGAGGCAAGATATGCCTGATTTTTGCAATGTTACGTAGATGGAAGTAGGCGGTCCTTGAAATTGATTTTATGTGCCCGTTAAAGGAGAAATCCTGATCAAATATAACACCAAGATTCCTTACAGTCTCACTGGAGGCCAAATTAATGCCATCCATAGTTAGTATATCTTTAGATAATTTGTTTAGTAGATTCTTCGCGCCAAGTACAATAACTTCAGTTTTGGTCGTGTTTAACATCAAAAAGTTTAAGGTCATCCACGTTTTTAAGTCCTTGAGGCAGTCTTGAATTTTATTTAGATGATTAATTTCATCAGGCTTGATTGATAAATATAGTTGAGTATCATCCGCATAACAATGAAAGTTTACAGAATGATTCCTTATAATATTCCCTAACAGAAGCATATATAATGTGAACAAAATAGGTCCGAGCACTGAGCCCTGTGGTACTCCATGGCTAACTTTGGTTTGCGTGGAAGATTCATCATTGACACGTACAAACTGAGAGCGTTCAGATAGATAGGACCTAAACCAGCCTAAGGCAGTTCCCTGTATGCCAACTAAGTGCTCTCGTCTTTGCAATAAGATATCATTGTCGATAGTATCAAATGCAGCACTGAGATCGAGCAAAACAACAATAGAGACAAGTCCCTTGTCAGAGGCTATTAGAATGTCATTTGTGACTTTAACCAGAGCTGTCTCTGTGCTATGATGTGTTCTAAAGCCAGACTGAAAATCTTCAAATAAATCATTGTTTTTTAAGTAATCACACAGCTGTTTTGCGACTGCTTTCTCAAGAATTTTTGAGAGGAACGGAAGATTAGAAATAGGTCTATAGTTGGCTAAAACCTCTAGATCGAGGTTGTGCTTTTTAAGAAGCGGTTTTTATCACTGCTACTTTGAATGATTGTGGAACATAGCCTGATAATAAAGACATATTCATAATATTTAATAAAGAAGTGCTAATTAATGGAAAAACTTCCTTCAACAGCTTAGTTGGAATTGGGTCTAACATACACGTTGATGGTTTAGAAGAGAGAATCATTGAATTTAATTGTTCAAGGTTTATGGCTGAAATGCATTCTAGTTTACTATCTAGTGTAATATTAGAACTTACGTTTCCGGGAGTTGATAACACTATACTGGTCAAAGGCAAGAGGTCATTAATTTTGTTTCTAAGAGTAACAATTTTATCGTTAAAAAAGCACATAAAATCATTACTACTGAGTGCTATGGGAATAGAAGGCTCCATGGAGCTGTGGCTCTCTGTCAGCCTGGCTACAGTGCTGAAAAGAAATCTTGCATTATTCTTATTCTCATCTATTAATGAAGAGTAGTAGGCTGCTCTCGCTTTACGCAGTGCTTTCTTATATTCATTGAGAGTAATATGCCAAATTAAATTCTTCAAGTTTAGTGGAACGCCATATCCTTTCAAGTTGTCTCGACTTTTTCTTTATTTTGCGTGTTTCGGCATTATGCCATGGAGCTAATCTATGTTGTTTTATTTTCTTCTTTTTCAAAGGAGCAACAGAGTCTAATTTTATTCGCAGCGCATCTGTAGCACTATCAACAACATGATCAATTTGGGGTGGTGGACATTTTGTATAAGTTTCCTCCCCTACATGCAGACCTGCTATCGAGTTAAGTATTGGTGGAATCTCTTCCTTAAATTTGGCTATAGCACTAACAGATAGGTTTCTGCTGCAGGAGCTTCTAATGCTTTGTAGTCTAGTAACAGTACTTCAAAAGTTACTAAGAAATGGTCGGATAAAGCAGGATTATGCGGTTCCACTAATAGTTGCTCAATTTCAATACCATAAGTCAGAACAAGGTCGAGAGTGTGATTATAGCAGTGGGTTGGTTTATTTACACTCTGACAAAAACCAACAGAATCTAATATAGAGTTAAATGCAACAGTAAGGCTATTTTTATCATCGTCAACATGAATATTAAAGTCACCTACGATAATTACTTTATCTGTTTTAAGAACCAAAGTTGATAAAAACTCAGAAAATTCTGATAAGAGTTCTGAATAAGGACCTGGTGCACGGTACACTATAACAAATAAGATTGGCTGCAAAGTTTTCCAGGTCGGATGCGTAAGACTAAAAACGAGACTTTCAAAGGAGGTATAATTTAATTTTGGTTTAGTATTGATAAGTAAACTTGAGTCAAAGATTGCTGCAACTCCACCTCCTCGGCCCACGCCTCGGGCAATATGAGTATTGATATGGCTGGGTGGAGTGGCCTCATTTATGCTGACATATTCTTCATGTCTCAACCAAGTTTCAGTGAGACAGCATATATCAATATTATAATCTGATATTAAATCATTTACCAATATTGCTTTAGATGCTAGAGATCTTATGTTTAAGAGACCACATTTAATATTCCTGTTTTGTTGCACTGTAGTAGTTGTTACATTGACTTTTATTAGGTTATTATGTATGACACCTCTATTAGGTTTTACTTTAAATTGTCCTTGGGCAGACACACACACCGCTAATATTGGGTATTTTATTGGGTTCGGGATTCCTATGGATGACTGCCTAGGAGAGAGCGCAGAGAAGCGTGTAAGACTGCAACTCCGCCTCCTGGTCTCAACTCCAGTTTGTCACATGGGTGTTGTTGAGATGTATCCATAGATTTAGTCCCTAATGTTGCTCTCAAAGTGCACCAGATTGATGCTTTTAACTTCAACATTTAAAAACAAATCTTCCCGGGGGAGCATGCCCCCGGACCCCCCCTGGAGGAGGTTCCCCAGCCGGCCCACACCCCCCGTCAAATTGTCCCACCCACATTGAGGATGCTTCCTACACCCATGCCTGAGACACAGTTTTGTGACTATTGTTGTGTTTTGCCCCCACGGGCAGGGGCATGGTTTAACAGGTTTTAAAGTATCCAATGTGTTAGTGATTTTGTATGTATTTTCCTTTAGAATGGCAGGAAATTAGTATTCAAATTTGTATTGAATTTTTGGTCCCCCCCAATGTTGACTCCATGAATACGGCCCTGCTGTAACCTGTCAGAATCGACACGAGGCAGTGCATTGAATCGCGTGAATGTACCGCGAACTAGTCAAGTGATTCATTCGGGAAATGAAGCAGTTGCTGCTTTGGACGTCACATGTCACGTGATTCGGACGTCATATGTCACGTGATTTGAAGCAAGCTTCGAAGCACTGCTTCTATGAAATAGGAAGTCCAGGGTTGAAGCTCCGTTCGAAGCTCCGTTCGAAGCTTCAGTGTCAAACTGCCATCACTAGTGTGAGCTCCAGCTCTACTGATCCATCATCTGTGTGTCTGGATAAACCTCTGAATGGACTGTGTGCTCTTTTTTCTGGAGCGTTTACCTCGGACTATAGGAGCTAGCTTAGCATGCTAGCTGGAAACACGGTAGCAACACTAGTCAGATTGAGAGTTTGACGGAGAGAGAAACGGTGTGTTTAACGGAGTCTGCAGGGAAAGGTGATCTAGGAAACATAAGTAAAGTCCAAATGCTGCTGTCGTTGAAGAAGCAGCGACTCACTGCTGCTGCTGAAGAGATATTTGCTCTGTTTGAACAAACGATAGCAGAGCACGAAGAGGAGCTGCTTCTTTCCAAAGAGGAGAACAAGAGACTCCAGAAACTACTGGACGCTGTTTCACAGCCTCAGCTTCGGATACACAGAGCAGGTCTGTTCCCTTTACTCTTCATTAACACTTTACACTCTTCAGTAACACTTTATTATCACATTAATAACACGTTAGACTCTTTATCAGCACTTGCTGCAGGTAGTAGATCCTGAAGTAAAAGTACAAACACCACACTGTGAAAATACTCCATTACAAGTTAAAGTACTGCATTCATATCTTTAAGTACAAGTATGTAAGTATTATGAGACAAATTTACTTAATTATAGTTTATCACGGAAGAGCAAACTTACCAAAGTAAATATGTTTTGAAAAATACATACATTGAATAATATGCCATTTAATGTACTGATTTAAATATTAACCATGCATGTAGGTACTAGTTGATTAAATGTGACATAAATCGATCATTCAGTTTTAATGTGCTCATTTATTCACCTTTTCTTTTTAAATGTGTAAAAAGCAATTTAAAAAACCACGTTGGATTAATTCTAATTGCGGGAGAATAATTCATTAAAAAATCAATAACAAATATGTTCAATAATTAAGTAAACACATCTAAAATGTTACTTGATAAAGAATAGGGGAACTAGTACAAAGGTCATGAAGTAATTCAAACATTAATATAAATGAATGTAAAATCTCATCAATCAATTATTGCCAACATGTATTTATAATATATTCTGTAACAAATCTCCACGTTCACTTTGAAATCTATAAAGAGAGACTTGGCCTTTATAATTTGGAATTGAAAAACGCACGACAATCGTTCTTCTCTGACATCATTACCAAAAACAACGCACGTGCCTTGTTTGCTACCGTCGACAGACTAACTAGCCCCCCAGTGTCAGTAGCCTCTGAATTTCTATCCACCAGGGCGTGCAATAATTTTGCCTTTTTCACTGACAAAATTCAGAAAATCAGACAAGCAGTCAGTGCCTCTGCATCAGGAACAGCAAATGTGTTGTCTCTGTGTCCACTTAACATCAATTCAAACACCATGACACAATTCCATCAGATTAATGATAAAAACCTAGAGGACATTATACAACTTCTGAAATCCTCCTCCTGCTGCCTTGATATTATTCCAACAGGATTTTTCAAAGATGTTTTTCGTTGCATGGCCTCAGATCTACTTCACATAGGAAACAAGTCTCTTCACTCAGGTATTTTTCCACAGGCCCTGAAAACTGCAGTCATTAAACCGCTCTTAAAAAAGAATAATCTAGATGCTTCAGTAATGAACAATTACAGGCCCATATCAAACCTCCCATTTCTAGGTAAAATCATTGAAAAAGTTGTTTTTCAACAGCTGAGTAACTTCTTGCATTTAAATAGTTGTTTCGATGTGTTCCAGTCAGGCTTTCGTCCAAACCACAGCACTGAGACTGCTCTTGTAAAGGTCTTTAATGACATCCACTTAAACACAGACAGTGGCAGAACTTCAGTGTTAGTATTATTAGATCTCAGTGCTGCGTTTGACACTGTTGACCACAGCATATTACTAGACCAACTGGAAAACTGGGTGGGACTTTCGGAAACAGTTCTAAATTGGTTTGAATCCTACTTAAAGGACAGAAACAACTTTGTTTCTATAGGTAAATACACATCTGAGTTGACAAATATGACATGTGGGGTTCCTCAAGGCTCCATCTTGGGGCCTCTTCTCTTTAATGTCTACATGCTACCACTGGCTCAGATAATGAAGAACAACAAAATAAGTTACCATAGCTATGCAGATGACACACAAATGTACGTAACAATTTCACCAGGAGACTATGCTCCAATTCAAACACTGAGTAAGTGCATTGAACAAATCAATGACTGGATGTGTCAGAACTTTCTCCAATTAAACAAAGATAAAACTGAGGTAATGGTTTTTGGAGCCAAGGCACAACGTATAAAAAGTTAGCGCTGAGCTTCAGTCTGCAATGTTCAAAACAACAGAGCCAGAAATCTAGGTGTAGTCATGGACTCTGACCTGAGTTTCAACAGCCACATTAAAACAGTTACTAAATCAGCCTACCATCACCTAAAGAATATATCTAGGATTAAAAGACTAATGTCACAGCAGGATTTGGAAAAACTTGTCCATGCTTTTATCTTCAGTAGACTGGACTACTGCAATGGTGTCTTCACAGGTCTCACTAAAACATCTATTAGGAAGCTGCAGCTGATTCAGAACGCCGCTGCTCGAGTCCTCACTAACACTAAGAAAGTGGATCACATCACTCCTGTTCTGAAGTCTTTACACTGGCTTCCTGTGTGTCAAAGAATATATTTCTAAATACTGCTGCTGGTTTATAAAGCTTTGAATGGTTTAGGCCCAAAATACATTTCTGACAGACCTCCTGCTAAATGATGAAGCATCCAGATCTCTCAGGTCTTCAGGGACTGGTCAGCTTTCTGTCCCCAGAGTCAGAACTAAACATGGAGAAGCAGCGTTCAGTTATTATGCTCCATCTGGAACAAACTCCCAGAAACCTGCAGGTCCGCTGCAACTCTGACTACTTTCAAATCCAGGCTGAAGACTTTTCTTTTTGTCGCTGCTTTTAATTGAACTATTCATATCTTAGACTGCACTGTAACTTTTATCCATGTATTTTTTTTCTTTTAATGTTTTACATTTAAACGTAATTAAACTCCATGACATTTATGAGAGGGACCGCTCGAAAGGAGGATATTTGGGATATCCGTCGTAGCCAGGGTTTACGATCAGTTTTTGGGTGATTTGTACTGAGGAACAAGTATCACATCACCGACGGGTGAAAAATAGTGTTTTGGTAACACGGGGTGTTCAGGTAACACTTAAAGACTTTGTTATGGAACGCAAAGCAGAGTAGGGGGCTAGTACACCCTCCTGAGGGTCCGATTGTGGATGTCATGCGAGCAAAACATGGTGAAAACAGTCTGTCTAAATTAAAAATCTGGACGGAAATGTTCGGATTTCCAAAGGGAGGTTCTTTGAGTAAATAAAAATCAAGAATATCTTAGACTGCACTGTAACTTTATCTTTTAATGTTTATTTTATTAGCATTTCTTTTTAATGACTGATTTTAAATGCCATTTTCTTAATGTCTTTCATTTTTAGTTTTTCTTTAAGGTTTCTTTATTATCTTTTACTGAATGTCTTTCATTTTTGTAAAGCACCTTGAATTGCCTGGTGCTGAAAGGTGCTATATAAATAAACTTGCCTTGCCTTGTATATTGTAGTGACGGGAGTCGGAGGCGGGGCATCAAAGGTACAAGCTAGACTTTTATTTAGCATTAACACACATGTAAACACTTCAAGCCCGGGAAGCAAGACCGGGTAAACAGGAAGTCCGGCTAACTCAAATGTCCGTGCGGAACAATACCCCAACCCATAGGTCCGTGGGTGAATAATGTCAATCACCACACAAGCCCCCCCAGAATTCACCCATAGTCAAACCCTCGCGTTTGGGAGGAAGTACCCGGTGCGTACGGACCACCGGGGCCGAGGAGGGCGAGGGCATGGGCGCCAATGAGGGCATCCCCACAGGGGGCGGGGGGCGGGACATGCGAGGAGGCCCCGACGTGGGGGCAGAGCCAACTTCAACCAGTGTTAATTTTGGCAGCTGTTTTTGATTTAGTCTTTAGACGAAAATGGTTATTAGTTTGTCACATTTTAGTCATTTCTATCCTTCATAGTCGACGAAAACTCAAAACGTTTTAGTCGATGAAAAATTACATTTTAGTCAACTTATAGTCAAAATGTGTTCTCTCTTTAAACCAGGGGTCGGCAACCCCTGGCACGCGTGCCAGCATTGGCACGCGGCACCGTAACCAGTGGCACGCTAGGAATAAGTGGAATAAGTGTGCAAAAATATTTAAATGGTATTTTGGGATCCTGAACGAGGCCGCCGCCAGAGCGCGTCTCCCTGTTACCCGCAGAAGGAAGCCATGCACACAACGCAGCCCCGCTCTCTTTATCTCCAGGTGACTTTCTGCCGCTTTCCTCCGTGGTGCTGATCGTTTCACCACAGAGGAAAGCACTTCACTAACTGCAGTTCCCATAAGGAGCTGTACAAATGCCGCAGTTTCTGCGTGGCTGTGTATTTAGTTGAAAGCCCAGTGGCGATCTGATCATCTCTCATTGAAATAATATGCTACAAAGGAGCGGACTGGCCATCTGTGTGTTGAACTTTCCTGTCGGCTCCCAGACCGTAGTCGAGGAGGGCAGACCTCTGTTTTTCTGCTTCCTCGTTTCACTTCCAGAAACATACACACTTCTCTCACTGTCGCTCTACCATCCACACACACGTATGCACAAGCCACACCTCTCTCTCTCTCTCTCTCTCAAAGGGACAGCGATCTCATCTCACTCTGCATGACCTTAATATCATAACATGTGTGTTCTGGAGAATCACAGAACGGACAATCGTCCTTATTATTATGCCGTTTAAACCAATTATTTAAATGTGTTTGTTAAATTCGACATCATGTAAGTTGCACTGACAGGTCCACACACTGCTTCCCCGCAGAGAGGCTCCCCCGCCCTCCTGCTGATAGTTGACAAGCGTCAAGCTCCTCACCCCCCCCCCCCCCCCCCCCCCCCCCCCCCCCCCCCCCCACTTGATAATTCTCGATCGTTGGCACGCTGATAACAATTTTTTTTTGAAAATGGCACTTCATATGAAAAAGGTTGCCGACCCCTGCTTTAAACCAATTCAGTTAGGCAAATACAGGTTTCTGAAATCGGAATCAATGGGACAGCATCAAGTGTTGAAATTTGTAAAGCAACATTTCACTCTCTTAACACTTTACTTGTGTAATATCTAGGGATGGGTATCGTTAAGGTTTTTTACAGTACTACTAGTCTTATCGATACTGCTTATCGATCCGGTACTTTAACGGTATTCTTGTATTTACTTTTTGTTCTTTTTTTAAAGGGAAAAACTAACAAATTGTTAACGGAATTAATTGCTTTATTTAAATGTGAAATAAATGAAATATATATAATTATATTGTACTGGAAAAGTAGGGAATTAGGGAAGGACTGTATAATGAAAGTTCCACTCGGAATGACGAACGCCTTGTGGTGTCGGTAAGAACACAGGAGTCTTGGTAGCGGTTAATTCCTTTTTACTGAAGATATCAACAGTCACAGTATTACAGCCTTGGAGCAGGTGTAGTGTATGTATATGTGTGTGGCAGGGCTCGAGCTTGAGGACGTCCCGTCGTCCCGGGCCGAAAAAAATAGTGTCAGGGAGGATAAAAAATAATTTTGGGACGAATTTGGGACGAGATCTCTAATAAAAATACCCTGCTAACTCTACTACAAACGGCGATGAAAATGAAACCGACTGCACGTTTTGTGTAGCACACAGTTATTAAACCTCCTTGTCAACATAAACACACACGCACAAAACATTTAGCAACCTGCAAAATACACACACACACAGTATGTAGCTACAGCTGTGCCGCTGGCTGTGCCCGCGAATTCCTGGCCCGCAAATTCGCGTGTCTAGCTATGTACTGAGTGTGTGCAGCGCAATATATCTATTATATGGCTCTGAGTGTGTGTATTTCGCGGGTTGAGTGATGTACAATGGCATCCCGTGGAGGAATTCTGAAATGTTTTACTATTAATCACAACAACGCACAGCAGAACCTGACACTGGAGCGGCGGCCTCTTTATTTACTTACTCCTCTTCATCCCCTATGGCAGGGATCACCAACTACATTTGTCCAAGGGCCAAAATGTATCCAATAGACACTATCGCGGGCCAGCGGGGGGGGGGGGGGGGTCTCCTGTTTGGTAAACAGGAGACACTTGTTTTACTGTTTTAATGGCTTATCAAGAACTCAAACACAACATCTTGGTGTCATTCTGGACAGCTCCCTCTCATTGGCACCCCACATAACAAACATCACCCGGACTGCATTCTCCTACTGTAAACCTTTCCTTAGAATATGTTATGAATTGTAAAGTGTCGTTGGGTGCTTTGGAAGGCGCCCCTAAATAGAATGAATTATCATTATTATTATTATCTGAAACGATGTAATAAGTTTTAAAACTTTTTCCAGTCACTTGCCCCATGCATTCAGCAGCAGCAGGCCATTCACTTTGATTTGATCCCGTTATAAAAATAAATGTCATCATTTCGACAATAAAGAAATGCTACATCAACGTTATCTTGCACATTTTATCTAACCATCTCCGTTTCTAACTTTCAATATATTTTAAAAGAGATCTCTCTCTCATCTGCGTGCGGGGAGGGGCGGGGCCTCACAGACACGCTGCATCTCTCTCTCTCAAAGACATGCTGCAGCGCTGTGCAGTGTGCACACAGTTCTGCCGGTAATGAATCTTACATTTTGTGAGGAAACTTTTCCACCAATAATTCCAATAAGTGTTCCAAAATGTATTCACTTCAAGTTTACGAAAGTAACTGTAATCAGATTACTCGTTTTTCAAATGTAACGCCAGCTGAATACAGTTAGCCTACTTGATTTTTGTATTCTGATTACGTAACGCCGTTACATATATTCCGTTACAACCCAACCCTGCTTCTAGGCTACTGTCCCGCAGCTCCTGCCTCTCTGTTGGACTCTGTTGCAGCGGGGCTGCTGTGGTGCGGAGCCGCAAAGCAGACTCTTCACAATGAAGGATCACTTCTTCTTCTTCAAGGAAGGGAAAGTTTCGCAGTACGCAGTCTACTGTCCCGCAGCTGCTGCCTCTCTGTTGGACTCCGGTACTGCACCTTACTCACGAGACGTTGTAAAAAAAAAATGGGTGGGGGGCGAACGCAGTAACCACTCCGCCAACGCCACAGTCACCCCCGTCGTGCGGGCCGGATGAGAATGTCTGGCGGGCCGGATGTGGCCCGCGGGCCGCCAGTTGGTGGTAACTGCCCTATGGGGCAAACAGTCACTACAGCAGCTGATGGACTGCTTAACGGAGATCAAATCCTGGCTGAGCAACAACTTCCTGACTCTTAACGAGGGCAAGACGGAGGTCATCTTTTTTGGACCACAACCTCCAGCCTCTCAGGTTGATATTCTGGGCTCCCTCCAACTAAACATCCTCCCCTCGGTCATGAACCTTGGCGTGACCTTGACGAACACTTTTAAATTCGATAAGCAGGTCAGCAGCGTAGTCAAATCCTGCTTTTTTAAAATAAGACTATTGGCCAAAACCAAGTCCTATTTATCTTTTAAAGACATGGAAAGGGTCATCAACGCCTTTGTTACCTCAAGGCCGGACTATTGCAACGCTCTGTATGTGGGTATGGACCACGCGTCAATTAAACGCCTGCAGCTGGTCCAAAATGCAGCTGCACGTTTGCTGACTGGACACAAAAAGCGCGACCACATCACCCCAATTCTGGCCTCACTACACTGGCTTCCAGTTCAGTTCAGAATTGATTTTAAAATCCTTTTATTTGTTTTCAAAGCTCTAAATGGGCTGGCTCCTTCCTATATAGTTGAACTCCTCCAGCGCTACACCCCAGCCAGAGCTTTAAGGTCTGCTGACCAGCTGCTGCTGGTAGTGCCGAAGACTAGGCTCAAAACCCGAGGGCACCGAGCCTTCGCAGCAGCTGGCCCGAGGCTCTGGAACACTCTGCCCCTCCATGTGAGGTCGGCCCAGACCCTAGGGGTTTTTAAATCCTCTCTCAAAACACACTTCTTCTCTCAGGCTTTCTAGCTAGAGCAGAGCACGACTTCTGACATTTCCCTGTGTATTGTTTTTATATTTGCTGTTGCTAAATGACTGTCTCTTGTTACAATTGCACTGCAGTAAAATGTTTTTATTACATGTACAGCACTTTGGCTCGACCAAACATCGTTTTTAAATGTGCTCTATAAATAAAACTTGATTTGATTTGATTTGATGGGTAATAAGGCTGAGATGAGAACCCTCCATCGTATTTAGTCCTTAGCAATATCCTGCGCCTCTCCCCATGTCGGGATGGGTACCGAGCCCCGGTATTAAACGGGCCCCCGGCCGGAATTATTAAAGACAGTGGTAACGTTAAGCTCCGACGTTATCTGACTTTTTATCGGTACTGGAGACATTTAAAAAATAGATGTCATATGTATTATTGCTACATAAACATTGTATCGCAGTTTTAGTTTCGTGAACTCCGTTTCTAATATGCAATATTAAGATTATAACATGCGTCTATGATGTATTTTCGAGCTTTCCAATCCAGACGAGATCTCTCTCTCCCGTCTGTGTGCGAGGGGGCGGGGCCGTTTGTAAAGGTCTCCTGACTGTGTTACAGACTGTCATCCTGTTAGTGGTTACTCTGGGTTCTGTCTTCAGGACAGTGTTGGATTTTTTTGTTAATTGGATGGGACTTGATTGGATTCAATATTAGAGTAATTTTCTCGTGTGTTTGTTTAAATATATTTGGCCTTTGTTTATGTGATTGACTGATTTACTCAAATAAAAAGGTTGATGAATTATCATCTAATGATTTGTATGATGTTTTATTTATGTTAAAGGTCACTTTGAATGATTTTAACTAATGATAATGTAGAAAAACTAATATTTTAAATTCGGGACGCTCCACATTAATTTCGGCT
The DNA here is from genome assembly GCA_902827135.1 of Harpagifer antarcticus. NCBI lineage: Eukaryota > Metazoa > Chordata > Actinopteri > Perciformes > Harpagiferidae > Harpagifer > Harpagifer antarcticus. Next base: position 295,853 of record CADEHL010001104.1, on the reverse strand, counting down.
TAGATTGTATTTCGGGACGGTTCCGAAAGGATAGTGAAAAAAGTTAGTCGAGAGCCCTGGTGTGTGGTCTATAAGAGAGAAATATAATTAGAATCTATAATTCCAATATATTATACAGTGAAAATATGTATAACTTTCGCATTAACAGTACTAAATGACATATTCTACCAGGCTAATTGACTGCTCAACAGGCAGGTTCTAATATAACCCTTCCACATAGAAATGAAATATACTGCACAGATAATTCCTTTAACTTACAGTATAAAAGGTTAATATGCCATCTAAACATTAGACATTGCCAACAGGGTCAAACATAACATTTCAGATGGAGAAAAGTACAGCTACATAGTGCTAACATTAGCTTTATTAGCTTAGCTCAACTTGTTGATAATAAACTGAGTTAGCAAACTCCAAAACAACTAATATGCCGTGAAAGGACTGTCCAGTCCCATGTGAGTAACATTAACTTACTATTGGTCAGCGACGCACAAAGCTCACACACACTAAGCTGCCACTAAAGGTCCAGGCTGCGCGAGGTCAACATGACTTGCTTCTCTCTCTTTCTCCTAACAGCTGTGCTCCATGTGCTTGATAGATACAATTGCGCATGCCGCCAACAGAGGGCGTTGAGTAACAGTCAGCAGGCTTTCCAACAGTACTGTACTTGAGTAAAATGTTGAGGTACTTTACTGGAGTATTTAAATGTTTTGCTACTGTGTACTTCTACTCCATTACAGTTCAGAGCTACATGGTGTACTTCTACTCATGTATTTAATACCTTTAGTTACTTCACAGATGTGGATGAATGATGTGAAATATAATCAAGTGTTAAATCAGACTTTAGTTCCACCTGGAGTAAATCCACCAGCTACCCTGCAGTCTACAAAGCCATTCAGACTAGCTGCACCTTTACCAGCTTTGAGAACACTTTCATGATCAATCATTATAAAACATATCATATATATTATTCTGAAATGGAGAAAACGAGTTAAGGAAGTTGAAAATTGTGCATTTCTCCGACTGAATACGACGCCTTTTGGCTGACTGTTTGGACAGACTACTCTACTCGTGTCAATGCGCTAACGCAAAAACACTAATGGCAAACGAGCTTTGTCCACATCGAGCCTTGTAGAGTGTCTCTATACTTCTGAACGCTCCATCCCCAGCAGGTCTCTGTGTGCCGCTGCAGCGTGTCTGTTTGGCCCCGCCCCCCGCACACAGAGAGACACAGGGAGATCGCTCTTCTGGAGTGAAGAGAGCAGAAATAATGATATTGCAAGTTAGAAACGTAAGATGCATTTTGACAGACAAGACGGACGGGGAGGAATTAGGGGGGAAAATACCCTGCATTTTTAATGTCCAATAGTCCACCATTAACACCTTAGTCTCGTCAACGAAAACGAAATATACATTTCGTCAAAGTTTTATTTATCAAGAAACTATTTTTTAGCTCGCCATCATCTCGTCTTAGTCATGTGAAAAAGGTCGTTGACGAAAATTTTTCGTCATAATTTTCGTTGACGAAATTAATACTGACTCCAACGGCCTGGAAACGTCCACGTGAGCAGACTTAATCCGAACTGACACTTCACCGGGTTGAGAATCAGGCCGTGTTGGTTGAGCCTCGCGAAAAGGACACGGAGATGTGCCTGGTGCTCTTCAGAGGAGGAGCTGGCGACAAAGATGTCGTCTAAATAGATGAATGGCATGTCTCTGAGCGCTGAATCCATCAGCCGCTGAAAGGACTGAGCTGCGTTCTTAAGTCCAAACGGCATACGCAGGAACTCGAAAAGCCCAAACGGCGTAATCACCGCAGTTTTGGGGAGGTCCGAGGGGTGCACTGGAACCTGGTGGTAGCCCCGCACCAGATCCACCTTGGAGAAGACCAACTTGCCCGCCAGGTGTGCAGAGAAGTCCTGGATGTGAGGAACCGGGGTAGTGGTGTTGTTAAGGCGGCGGTAGTCACCACACGGTCGCCAGCCACCGGCTGATTTAGGGACCATGTGGAGCGGCGAAGCCCAAGGGCTGTCTGAGTGGCGGATTATGCCCAGACGCTCCACAATGACGAACTCCGACTTGACGACTGCCAGCATGTCAGGGTTGAGGCGCCGGGCCCTAGCGTAGACTGGGGGGCCTTCAGTGTCAATGTGGTACTCTATCCCGTGTTTGGGAGTGGCAGCGGAAAAGGTGGGCTGCGTCAAGCCGGGAAACTCACTGAGAAGGTGCTGAAACTTGTCACCCTGTGAGAGTGAGCAGGAGAGCCCGCTGAATGACGCCTCGCCGCGGGTACATACGAACGAGGCAAACGTCAGAGCGTCCACCAGGCGGCTGTTCTTGACGTCCACCAGCAGTCTGTGAGCGCACAGGAAGTCTGCGCCGAGGAGGGCGAAGGAGATGTCAGCCGTGACAATCTCACTTAAACCGCCGACCCCCGAAACGCAGGTCCACTGTCTTTGTGCCATAGGTGGGAATAGGGGTGTCGTTAGGGAACGTTAAAGGTGGGCCGTGGCCCCCACCGGCGGCGTCCGCCACCGTAGCCGGCAGGACACTCCGCTGGGCTCCTGTATCACGTCGGGGTCACCAATGTAGTGCCGAGAGACTGGAGTCGGAGGCGGGGTATCAAAGGTACAAGCTAGACTTTTATTTAGCATCTGAACACACATGTAAATACTTCTGGCCAGGAAGCATGACCGGGGTAAACAGGAAGTCCGGCTAACTCAAATGTCCGTGCGGAACAATACTCCAACCCATAGGTCCGTGGGTGAATAATGTCAATCAACCCCACATTTTTTTTATATATAAATATAAAATGTGGGTGTGTGTTCATTACAGTAGCTATATATGCCTGTGTAAAACTGCTACTCGTTGGGGCATTTCCGCGATTGCTTGCTGTTGAAGCAAGGTGATGTACTCCAATATTATTATTTGTTGTTGTGCAACTAAATATTGATTAATCTCAACCATATCTGTGTTTGTTTTATTGATCTCTCTCTCGGTGTTAACATTTAAAGTTCGTGAGCCATTAATTGCACTAACATCCTCGTGAAGCTGACTGAGAGAAGCCCAGAGTGTGCAAAGCTGTCATCAAGGCAAAAGGGGGCTGCTTTGAAGAATCTAGAATAAAAATCACACGTTTTGTTAACTAGATAATTCCATATGTGTTCTTTCATAGTTTTGATGTCTTCAGTATTAATCTACAAATTAAAATAAACAAAAACCATTGAATGAGAAGGTGTCCAAACTTTTGACTGGTACTGTATATAAAAAAACACACATATTTTAATATTTAGCAGGTTCCCTAATCTATAATCATTTATACAAGCACAACTTTAAACATGTACAGCAGTACATTGCCTACATACAAAATAATCAAGAAACATCATAAATGAAACACTGACAGGGAACATTTTACTGCACCATCATTACTATGACATAAGAGGGTGCCGTAAAATGTTCTGATAATACTTGCATACTTTTACTTAAATAAGGTTTGACTTAGGGCTGTGCAATTAATTGTATTTTAATCTCCATTACGATTTTGGCTTGCAACGATTATGAAAACAACGTAATCTAAATTAATTAATTGCACTAGCATCCTGACAAAGAGATAATTCCATATGTGTTCTTTCATAGTTTTGATGTCTTCAGTATTAATCTACAAAGTAGAAACACATTAAATAAACTCAATTGAATGAGAAGGTATGCAAACTTTTGACTGGTACTCCATATAAAAAAACACACATATTTGAATATTTAGCAGGTTCCCTCATCTATAATCATGTATACAAGTGCAACTTTAAACATGTACAGCAGTAAAATTCAACATTCAAAATAATATAAAGAGAACATTCAAAATAATATAAAGAGATAAATAAAAGAATAAAGAAACATCATAAATGAAACACTGACAAGGAACATTTTACTGCACCATCATTACTATGACATAAGAGGGTGCCGTAAAATGTTCTGATAATACTTGCATACTTTTACTTAAATAAGGTTTTAATTAGGGCTGTGCAATTAATCGTATTTTAATCTCTATTACGATTTTAGCTTGCAACGATTATGAAAACAACGTAATCGGAAAAAAAATGATTATTTTGCTGCATCCCCTTTCGCCATGATGCTCTCAATGTGTCTTGCTTTATACATCCTGCCACCCACCCCCCCACTCCCTAAAAGCCCTCAGCCAGGTTGTGTTGTGACCTGCAGTCTGTTTAATAAATCCATATAAACACGTCACAAGGGAAGCTTTAGTTGCCGTGTCTTTATCCTCCGGTCTCTAGCGTACAGTCAACTTTTACTAACTATCAATATTGACCAGAAATAATCGTGATTATGATCTTTGCCATAATCAAGCAGACCTAGTTTGAATGCAGGGTTTTAATTAGTAACACAGTACTTTCATTCTATAATGTAGGCGTAGTGCAGGGCTATTCAATTGGTGGCCCCAGGGGGATATTTGCTGGCCCTTTGAGTATAATGTTAAAAAGTGAGAGTAAGAGTGCCTTTATTCCAGAGAAGGTGTTAAATTGAGAGATAGAGGGGAAGACTCATATGTTCCATATGTGGAAAGGTCATTATCTCGTGACCTCTTTAGGTGTAATTCATACCCCGTCAGGATATGAACTACCTAACTAACAAGACTTGACTGTACTATCCTGAGGAGGGCCTCTTTGCACTTCCGCTCACACCTAATAATTGCGGAAGAGACGATGGGCCTCTCTTCTCTGGAAACTGTAATTCAATAACATACCTAATTATATTGATTAGGTCCAAGATTGACATAACGGTGTGTTTCCTGTTTCCTGCAGATGTCCAGCAGCTGGTGGTGGTTAAAGAAGAGTCTCTCCCTGAGCAGCAGGAGTGGAACTCCAGTCTGGACCAGGAGGACCCAGAGCCCCCCCCACACATTAAGCAGGAACAGGAGGAACTCAGGATCAGTCAGGAGGGAGATCAGCTTCAGGAGCTGGAGGAGGCTGATATCACCAAGTCCACTTTCAGTCCTGACCCTGTGAAGAGTGAAGATGATAAAGAAAAACCTCAGTCCTCACAGCCTCATCAAAGACAAACTGAACACATGGAAACAGAAGCTGATGGAGATGACTGTCGAGGACCAGAACCAGCCAGGAACTCAGATCCAGAGAGCAGTTTACAACCAAAGACTGAGGACCACACTGGAGACTCTTCTGAACCTGACGCTGAGCACAGTGCTCATTGGAAGGAGACCAGAGAACCTGCCTCAGGCTCAAACTCACTGAAAAATAGACAAGAATCTGTCAGTGATCCCCGACGTAGTGCTGAAAAGAAACCATTCAGCTGCTCAGTTTGTAAGAAAGCTTTTAGATATAGAAAATATGTAAATCGACACATGAGAATCCACACAGGAGAGAAACCCTTTCGCTGCTCAGTTTGTGAGAAAGCTTTTTCACAGAATATACATTTAAAGACACACATGATATTCCACACAGGAGAGAAACCATTCAAATGCTCAGTTTGTGAGAAAGCTTTTTCACTGAATACAACTTTAAAGACACACATGAGAATCCACACAGGAGAGAAACCATTCAAATGCTCAGTCTGTAAGAAAGCTTTTTCAAAGAGTGGAAGTTTAAAGGAACACATGAGAGTCCACACAGGAGAGAAACCATTCAAATGCTCAGTCTGTAACAAAGCTTTTTCCGTGAATATGAATTTAAAGACACACATGACAGTCCACACAGGAGAGAAAGCACACAGCTGCTCAGTCTGTAAGAAAGCTTTTTCACAGAGTGGAAGTTTAAAGAGACACATGACAGTCCACACAGGAGGGGAAATATACAGCTGCAATGTATGTGACAAAAGATTTAAATGGCGTAGTAATTTCAAAAGGCACAAGTGTGTTGGTCGTCAGTCCTCACAGCTTAATGAAATTCAAACTGTGGATAACGGAGAGGCAGAGCCTCCAATCAGCAGCTCAGCTGAACACATGGAAACAGAAGCTGATGGAGAGGACAATGAATAAGTCTTATGACAGTTCACACGTGAGAGAAATCTGTCTGACTGGATTAACATTGTTGTACAACATCCATATAAGACTTAAATGAACTCCATCTTTATCAACATAAGTGGACAATATGTTTAATATTTTTGTCATTCTGATGTATACGTTAACCACTGACTGTTGATGAACCATTTTATTTGGATTGAGGGCTCCAAGTTTCCATATAGAGATATTTGATGTATTGTTCTTTATTTCTAAATGTTTTGTATCATTGCTATCCTATTAATGAGCCCTGTTTTACATAAATGTACCTGTTATCGGAGTGTTTTTGCTTCTGTAACTGTAAGGGAATACATTTTCCTATTTTGTATCCTGATGACCTCATGCCGTTACATGTAATACGTTACTCCCTAAGCCTGTTTTCACCCATCTGCAACCGATTCACTAATAATCACAAATGTTCATTTATTCGACCCCTTGACTCGACTATTTATTATTTAATAATCGTTACATCTCCTCAGGACCAAGTTCCCGTGTCCTGCCTTTCACCTGCCGATCACCCACTGCTCATTTAAGGTGGACTGACCTTTACAATGGACCAGCTAGTTTTAGTGTCTTAATGCAAACGTTTTGTAAAATGACGCTAGACCAAAAACGTGCTGTTGGGTTGTGTGCTCTCTGCAGGACGGTGTCTGGACTCAAAGATTGTTTATGGTATGAGAGCTTCACTCTTTTGTTGCCCAAACGACGCCAACAGAGCGATACGTCTTCTTTCCAGCAGATGGCATACATGTTACATCATCCACATATTAATGATTAAAAACAGCAATGTGTGAACTATGGCTAGTAATTGACTCACAATTTCAACAGAATGTGAAGAGGTGGTGCGGTTATGTCCAAGATGTTGTTTTTTGTTGTTTTAAGAGATAATAGGGATTGATGCAGAAACTAACCAGAAGATAGTCTGGATAGAGCCTTCAAAGAACCAGAAAGGGTTTTGAAGATTATCAGGGATATAGAAAGAATACAAATATTACAAATAATTATACTTTCTGCAGTGTCAACATCTAAATACCAAATGTAAAAGTACTCATTTATTAATAAATCATATTTATGTCATAATTATGTATTTATCAATTTGTTTATCACCTTAATATTCAAGCTGATAAAGTTGGAACTATTTTTAATAACATTATTGGCTATGCTGCTTGGTAGTTTATTTTTTGTTGAAATACGAAATAATTTGCGAGTTGATTTTATTTTGTACAAAAATCTGAATCTGTAAAATAAGCTTTAAAGTAAAAATTGTGCCACAAAAAGTTCTATATTTTCCTCTGAGATATAATGTTAAGGTGTTAAGTAGCAGAAAACATAAATATAATAAACAATTAGGTATAGTATAAGTTCCTCTAGTAAATAATACAGCAATTGAAGTGTGTACATGTAGAAGAATATACCATGAATCCTCCCACAGAGGGGAAATGTACATTCTGCAAACCACCTCTCTAGCAGGCACTAAACATGGGTGTAAAAGTTCCCGGCACTAAGTTCTCTTTTTGGTGTGAACGCAACATAAGGGGTACTAACAGAACTAAAGGGGAAAAGTACTCCGTGTGAACGCGGCAATTAAGGATGTTTGAACCCAAGCCAATACAGTGCAGACGATGTTGTAAGTTTGGTCACAGTTCTTTGGTCTGAAGACATGCCTTGGTGATTTGTGGCAAATATAGGGATAAGTTGTGCAGCGGTAGAAACTGAGAAGGAACCAAAGTATAGTCAGTGTGGGGGGAATCACAAAGCATGGCGATCAGATTGTCCAAAGAGAGAGATTAAAATAACCAAGAATAGGTCCAACAAAACAATGCATGAGGAAGAAGAACCAAAGCAAGGGAAGTGTTGGAGCCATAATGTATCTTATTTGTTTTAATTGTATCTGCACACGCTGAATGTATAATGCAGTTCCAACATTGAACACAGGATAGAGCATTCAACTTATGAGTGCATATAAGTAATCACCGGGTGATCAGATTCAGGTGTGTGGGACGGAAGCAAACAGTGTTTTGACCGTAGAGGCTTCTCAATACTCAAATGTCCCCTCCTCGACTCCTCGGTCCTCCGTTAATAAAAGTAATTTACTGTATTTTTATGGTATTTACACTTAATATAGAAAAACAAGAAAGGTCTGTAAAATAATACAGTACATTTCTGTGAAAAAACTTCTTTTTTTTACAATGTAGGCTACAGTGTGTAGGTGTGTGTGTGGTACAGTGTGTAGGTGTGTGTGGTACAGTGTGTCGGTGGGTGTGTGTGGTACAGTGTGTAGGTGTGTGTGGTACAGTGTGTCGGTGTGTGTGGTACAGTGTGTAGGTGTGTGTGTGGTACAGTGTGTAGGTGTGTGTTGTACAGTGCGTAGATGCGGCAGACAGACGGGTTGGTCAGTTGGTTTGGTGTCCATACTTTTAATACTTGTAAATACAACTTTTGGCCCGTAATTTCAATTTGAGAGAAATGGTTATTTTGTGTATATAGAAAATGTTTTAGATCTTTGAGTTCATCTCATGAAAAATGGGAGCAAAAACAAAAGTGTTGCGTTTATATTTTTGTTCAGTGTACCCGGTATATACTTGTCTTTTTAGCTTTGGAAAAGAGCATTACCTTGGTTTTATACACATTTAAAAGAAACTTTAGTTCAGAGAGCTGAGTCTGAATAATGTTAGAAACAGCCTGTAATTTAACACCAGCCTCCTGAATGGAGGGACCTGCACAGTACATCACGGTATCATCCGCATAGAAATGTAAAGGAGCTTCGGAAAGGGACACATATTGACTGTATAAATGTAAACTCATTGTGCCTGACTCAATAAAAAAAGGTTGTTGGTAATGTATTAGCGACCCCCACAGATGTATGATGTCACTGCATCCGTGGGAGCTCAGACCCCATTGCCTCACAGTCACACTTAACTCGAGCCCTGCATTTGGCGTCTCGTCGCTACGGTTCTCTCTCTGTGTTCCTGAGAAAGTGTGTGTGAGCTCCAGCTCTACTGATCCATCATCTGTGTGTCTGGATAAACCTCTGAATGGACTCTGTGCTCTTTTTTCTGGAGCGTTTACCTCGGACTATAGGAGCTAGCTTAGCATGCTAGCTGGAAACACGTTAGCAACACTAGTCAGATTGAGAGTTTGACGGAGAGAGAAACGGTGTGTTTAACGGAGTCTGCAGGGAAAGGTGATCTAGGAAACATGAGTAAAGTCCAAATGCTGCTGTCGTTGAAGAAGCAGCGACTCACTGCTGCTAATGAAGAGATATTTGCTCTGTTTGAACAAACGATAGCAGAGCTCGAGGAGGAGCTGCTTCTTTCCAAAGAGGAGAACAAGAGACTCCAGAAACTACTGGACGCTGTTTTACAGCCTCAGCTTCGGATACACAGAGCAGGTCTGTTCCCTTTACTCTTCATTAACACTTTAAACTCTTCAATAACACTTTATTATCACATTAATAACCCTTTAGACCAGGGGCGCTGGAAGGGGGGTGCTGAGGGCGCTGCAGCACCCCCTAGCGTCAGGCAGGCGGAGCTCCTCTGTCTGCACATTTAATTTTCTGATATATATTTTTTGATTACATTTCATTGTGCCTGAGATATATTTTTATATTATTATTCAAATGATAATTTTAAACTATATAATACATTATTTAGCTTCAGGGAAGAAAAATGTTTTTAGTTAGTTTTTAGTCGGATACTTTTAACGTGACGCACAACACAAGTGACGAGTAACTGACATGGCACAAAAAAGTATCTCGGAATTCTTTCTCACTAAAAACACTAAATCTGCTGAAAAGATTGAAATAGAAGATGCAGGGGCAGGGCATTATTACGCAGAATCTGTGTAATATGTAGCCAGGAATTAGCAATGCCTTGATACAGATGTAGCGCTCTAGAACAGACTCCAGCCAACAGCTTCCTGCCAAAGACCCAACGGATCCCAGCGGCTGGGAAGGTTAAGCCCTCCCACTATTTTCCAAGAGGGCGTTGCCAGATTTTCAATTTCAGGATTTAACCATTAGATGGCGCTTCATTCACAAATACAGAAAGACAAGTTTCATGGACTTTCAGTACTTCAGTACTTCAGTTGTGTTTTGAAGAGCATTTGAACACATATTTGTTATGGTTTTCACAGGCTACTACAGTATAACGAAAACACATCAATATTTTAGATCAAATAAAGTATATCTAATCTTGTAATTCAATAATATATAGTCTTCATATATTAAATAATAATAATGTAAATGTTTACATTACACTTCTTTATTTGTTATGCTCATACTTTTACCTTTACAATCGTTTGCTTTAATATGCAGTATATTTTTTGTAATATTTTGTTGTTGTTTGCTTCCTCCTGCTCCCTTTCGGACACATACTGTATGATTTATTATTATTATTATTAATATGAAGATATTATTAAGATAAGATGTTACTTTATTGATTGAACATTTTTGTTTAGAGTTCTCTGGCTCACATTCCGACCATTATTTAAACAATAGGTGTTTTCACGCCGTCTACAGTTTGATTTGCATAGAGGGAGCTGTGGCTGAATGGCCGGCGATTAGGTGTGGCGCATTTATCATTAGGTGATCATTACATTTTTTTACATTACATTTCATTTAGCTGACGCTTTTATCCAAAGCGACTTACAATTACCAATTACAGGGACATTCTCCCTGGAGTAACTAAGGACTAAGTGTCTTACTCAAGGGCACACTAGTGGTGGTGTTCCTGGCAGGATTTGAACTCACAACCTTCCGATCTTCAGCCCACCTCACTATCCATTAGACCACCACTATCCCTACTATATGATCAGAGCTAACTGCCGTCAGATTTCATTTAAAAAACAGGTCTTGACTTTGTTTAAAATCCAAGGGTGTAACTTTGGTTTGAGAAGTGGGGTTAAGTTGCTTAACGAAACACAATTAAACATTTTTCCGATTTAATTCAATTTCCTGCATTTCTACAAATATATTAGGGACTATGGTGTTAACAAATCCAAGAAAAATGTGTAGTGTAGGGTTGGGAGGGTTACTTTGTAAATGTAATCAGTTACTGATTACTGAATACAGTAAAACTCCTGTCCTGGCAGGACATGAATTAAAATGTCGAACTCAGACTTCATTTTAAGGACATTTCGGCCAGGGGTGTAGAGCTATATTTGTTTAAGCCTATTGTATGATAACTGTGTGATTAGCCTACTATTTCTTTTCAAATGCATATATGCCACCCATTTATACCGCTCTTCCCGTCAAGAATTGGAATTTGAATAGAATTTAGTTTCTGGATCTCACGGAGAACACTGTCCAGCTTCATTGTAGGATTTCTGCCTTGTCTCCACTTTATAAATAAGTAATTAGATAGACTACCTTACCATTAGGCTACTGCGCTCATAAAGTGCCGGCGTGATCAGATCACATGACCTGTTCAAGCCGGTGCCGCATAAGAACAACAGTCTGGACAAGTACTGGCTTGAAACTATATGCCAGTCTTTGTTTCATGCAAAAAGATGGAAGCCCTTTTTGATCAGTAACAAATTAAGCAGTTGAACATAAAAGTAAACATAAAAGCCTCGATGAACTGGCATAGTTTTCTGGGTGTAGATGTCAGGCAGCTCACAATAATGACTGCTGTCTAATCCAGCCACATGCAGGTCAGAAACCAGCCTGGCAACCACTTTTAAAAGTTAGCGTTGAGCCCTGACAAGCATCCAAAACACACACCATGTTCCCTCAAGAAAGCGATGTTCTCACTATGAGCCTTTCTTTCCAGTTGAAAACACAGATCCAGTATATGTCCACCTCCACAAAACAGGCAAACACTTGTACCTAGTGAGCCTCTCTCCTTCATTCTTATTTCAGGTTCCACTTTCTCTTCCGCTGTCGTAATAGTAGTAGCAAAGCTGCTTCCCCTCATCCTTGAACGAGGTTCAAACTGAGCTTTCCTCACATCTTTGTTGGCTGCTGGTGGAGTATCCTGTATATCTCCAAACAGTGGATCGCTCACAATATCCACCTGTCTTTCAATGAAGTTAACAATATCCATGAATGTAGGTCTCCGGCCCTGCCTTTTCTGTAAGTCATAGGCCAGAGTTTTCCATTTGTCCCTATATTTGTAGGGCAACTTTTTTATGATGGCTAGCATATTGCTAGGCATGTTCAACTGGCACATGTATTCAAACTCTTCCATGACGTTGTAGCATCCTCTCAGAAAGAGACCGTAAGCTTGCAGAGCTCGCACATCTTCTACTCTTATTGGCTGCCATGAAAGAGCCTTTTCCATGTAGGCCGAAACAATTCTCTGTGCATTATCAAAATGCTCCTGTAGCAAAGCCTTTGCTTTGGCATATCCTCTGTCATGGGCCTTATGCTGACAGCTTCTTACAAGCTCCAAAGGCTGCCCCCTGGTGTACTGTTCGAGAAAATACAGGCAGTCTTTAGGGTTGTGAGTCTGTGCTCAAAAGCTCTTATGAATGCTTGATATTGAAACGGAGAGCCATCAAAAATCTGAATTTCTCTTTAAGGCAGAAAAGGTTACCCGGCTTAACTAACCCTAACAAACGCGATCTCGCTAAGCGGTCCTACGAAGCTGGTTAACAAAGTTAAAGTTAAGATAAAGCCTTTTATTGTCATTATACACAGAGTATAACGAGATTCAGAGTGCAACTCTGTCCCGGAGTGCAACAAATACAAACACGTACATAACACTAAAAAACACGGCAACAGGACAGACAACATAAACAATCATACGGGGGGATAAATAGTTTAAAAATATTGATATAAAAATAGTAAATATAGTGCATTAAAAGTGTGTGTGTGTGTGTGTGTGTGTGTGTGTGTGTGTGTGTGTGAGAATGGTTATTGCATTGTGTGGTGGTTGAGCAGCCTGACGGCCCAGGGGTAGAAACTGTTTTTGAGTCTGTTTGTCTGTGACTTGAAGCTCCTGTCTCTCCTCTCAGAAGGCAGGAGAGAGAACCGTCTGTGACCTGGGTGAGAGCTGCCCTTTATGATTTTGTTAGCTCTGCTGCGGCAGCGGGAGGTGGAGATGTGTTCCAGAGAGGGCAGGGGGCAGCGGGAGGTGGAGATGTGTTCCAGAGAGGGCAGGGGGCAGCGGGAGGTGGAGATGTGTTCCAGAGAGGGCAGCGGGAGGTGGAGATGTGTTCCAGAGAGGGCAGGGGGCAGCCGATGGTTTTCTCTGCCATCCGTATCACTCTCTGCAGGGCTTTCTTGTCCACAGCTGAACATCCTGCATACCACCCCGAGATGGAGTATGACAGCACGCTCTCGATGGTCGCTCGGTAGAAGGACACCAGCAGCTTCTTGTTCAGTCGGTTCCTCCGTAGCACCCTCAGGAAGTGTAGTCGCTGCTGGGCCTTCTTAACTGCTGCAGTGGTGTGTGCTGTCCAGCTGAGGCTCTCCGAAATACCCCCAGGAACTTAAAGGTGGAGACCCTCTCCACTCTCTCTCCATTGAGGTGAAGGGGGGTGGGTTCTGGACGGTGCTTTCTGAAGTCTATGATGATTTGTTTTGTTTTGCTTGTGTTCAGATGTAGGTTGTTAGCTGAACACCACGCAGACAGCTTCAGGATCTCCTCTCTGTATGCCGACTCGTCGTCTCCCTTATATATTTGGCCGACCATAGTGGTGTCATCTGCACATTTTATAATGGAGTTGGAGGGGTGAATGGGAGAGCAGTCGTGTGTGTAGAGTGTGTAGAGTAGCGGGCTCAACACGCAGCCCTGCGGGGAGCCAGTGCTGAGGGTGCGGGTGGAGGAGCAATAAGGGCCTATTTTCACTGTCTGAGGACGGTCTGTAAGGAAATGATTTATCCAGGCGCATAAGATGGAGGGGAAACCTAGGCGTGATAGTTCTTCCACGAGTATGTCAGGTATGATGGTGTTAAAAGCTGAGCTAAAATCAACAAACAGCATCCTTATATAGTTGCCTGGGCCTTCTAGGTGGCTCACAGCTGTGTGATCAACTCAGTAAATCAACCAGGGTTTCTCTGTCCGGCTGAGAGCGCGTTCACGTGAAAGGGACGGGGTTAGCAACATTTGACCAATCACAAACATGGAGAAGCGTGCTGACAGCGCAGCGTCATACTTCATGAATGAATAGTAAATAGCAAATCCTGCTTCGTAGTACAGGCCACTGGTGCCGCAGAGATTTCATAAAGTGAAGGAGGTTTTCCTTCTATAAAACAGCTGTGGGCAGCAGATACTGTGAGTCACAGACAGGAATTCATAGATCAAAGCAGACTGGTTTACAGACTCTTCTGTTTTGTGAATCCGGTGCTTAAACAATTAGTTCTAAACCCCTGGGCAAAATGTCCCTAAATGAAGTCAGAGTTTGAAATATATCTCAAATAATGTGTGCACTGCCATTTCTCCACATAAACATAACAGTCTGCAAAGAAACGGTGGTCTCCTCTGTGCTCCACTTCCTACTTGGCCCACCGGTAACTTTCTCGTGCAGACTAAGTACATCGTGCGCACAAGATACTTTTTTTTTCTCTCCATGAACCTTTGGGGCTCCGTATATACACTAGTATTAGACGTAGTCAAAAGTTTGGACACATCTTCTCATTCAAAGTTCTACATTGTAGAGTAATACTGAAGACATCAAAACTATAAAACAACACATATGGAATTATTATAGCGTTCTGTGGTTTTTGTGAGTGCACTTGAGGATACATTCAAAGTTCTTGACATTTTCCGGGACGACTGGCCTTCATTTCTTAAAGTGATGTCATTTCTCTTCACTGAGTTGAGTAATATGGATTACAACAGTAGTCTAATAGGGCTCTCCACTGTGCACTAACCCTACCTCAAACACATTAAGAAAGCAAGTAATTCCACAAATGGACTCTTTACATTACATTGCATTTAGCTGACGCTTTTATCCAAAGCGACTTACAATAAGTGCGTTCGACCAACAAAATACAAACTTGAAGAAAACAGAATAATATAAATGTACATCAGGTTTCATAGAGCCAAAACATTTCAAGTGCTACTCAACTGGCTTTAGATAAGCCAGTCCTTTATTATTATATATATATATATAAGTGCTTTGTTAGTAATTCTCGAAAGAGATGAGTTTTCACTCTGCGCCGGAAGGTGTGTAAGCTTTCTGCTGTCCTGATTTGAATGGGGAACTCATTCCACCATTTTGGTGCCAGGATAGCAAACCCACGTGTTTTTGCTGATGGGAACTTGGGTCCCCCTCGCAATGAGGGTGCAGCGAGCCGGCTGATGCAGAGCGGAGTGCACGCGCTGGGGTGTACAGTTTAACCATGTCCTGGATGTAGGAAGGGCCAGATCCATTCGCAGCATGGTACGCAAGTACCAGTGTATTGAAGTGGATTCTAGCAGTTACCGGAAGCCAGTGAAGGGAGCGGAGGAGCGGCGTGGTGTGGGAACATTTAGGAAGGTTGATGACCAGACGATGCATTCTGGATGAGCTGCAGAGGTCGGATGGCACATGCAGGTAGACCAGGCAGGAGGGAGTTGCAGTAGTCTAGGCGTGAGGTGACGAGAGCCTGGACCAGAACCAGCGTCGCTTTCTGGGTCAGCTGGGAACGTATCCTCCTGATGTTGAGTGTATCTACAGCAGCGGGTTGTTGCAGCGATGTTTGCAGTGAAGGACAGATTTTTATCTAGGGTCACACCCAGATTCCTTGCATTCTGAGTCGGGGAAACAATAGAGGTGCCGATGTTGATTGTTAGGTCAAGAGTGGGAAAATCTTTTCCTGGAAGGAAGAGCAGTTCGGTCTTGTCAAGGTTGAGCTTGAGGTGGTGAGCAGACATCCACCGAGAGATGTCTGCTAGGCAAGCAGAGATGCGTGCGACGACCTGGGTCTCTGAGCGGGGAAAGGACATAATTAATTGGGTGTCGTCAGCGTAGCAGTGGTATGAAAAACCATGCGGGCTAATGACAGACCCGAGCAAGTTTGTGTACAGGGAGAAGAGGAGGGGACCGAGAACAGAGCCCTGAGGGACCCCTGTAGTTAATAGGCAAGGGTCGGACTCCGACCCTCTCCAAGTAACCCTGTAGGTGCGGTCTTTGAGGTATGAGGTGAGGAGGGAAAGTGCAGAGCCTGAAACTCCAAGTTCTTGGAGAGTGCGAGGGAGGATCTGATTGTTCACCGTGTCGAATGCAGCAGACAGGTCCAGAAGGATGATGACAGAGGAGAGGAAGGCTGCTTTAGCAGTGTGCTCACACAGGTCAGAGAGGCCCCATTGTCTTGTTATATCAGTCTTATGCCTAGTCACCTGGTTAGTTAAGACACATTATTACGTTATTGAGTTAAGTTTCCAGAGAAGAGGCCCACCCCTAATTATTAAGGGTGAGCAGAAGTACAAAGAGGCTCCATAGCTCAGTCGGTAGAACCTCAGGTTATAATACAGTTAAAGGTGGGGTAGGTAAGTTTGAGAAACCGGCTCGAGATACACTTTTTGTTATATTCCATGGAATGCTCTTAACATCCCAATAGCAATGAATATCTTAAGTGCTTTGACAAAAAATCCATAATAAAACTGTAAAAAGCACGACCAATCATTTTAGCCGGCCAGGCTAAAATAACTGGATGGCCTACCTGCCGGTCAGCCTTCCATCTGTGCACAAACTTATCTCGTGCCCTCATTGGTCATGTGCGCGTTTGTGTGTGTTGGAGGAGGGGCTCTGTAAGGAAGTGGCAGATTTTTCCCAGCTGTGTATTTTCAAATTCTAGCGCACTCAAGCTGGTTTCTCCAAAATTACCTACCCCACCTTTAAGTATTTGTTAGTTAAAGACGTCATGAGATAGTGACCTTTCGACATCTGAAACATATACAAGTATGGCATTCATAGGGGGAAATGTGTGTGTGTTCATTACAGTAGCTATATATGATTGTGTAAAACTGCTACTCGTTGGGGCATTTACGCGATTGCTTGCTGTTGAAGCAAGGTGATGTATTCCCAATATTATTATTTGTTGTTGTGCAACTAAATATTGATTAATCCCAACCATATCTGTGTTTATGTTTTATTGATCTCTCTCGCTCTCTCTCTGTGTTAACTGAGAGAAGCCCAGAGTGTACAAAGCTGTCATCAAGGCAAAAGGGGGCTGCTTTGAAGAATCTAGAATAAAAATCACACTTTTTTGTTAACTAGATAATTCCATTTGTGTTCTTTCATAGTTTTGATGTCTTCAGTATTAATCTACAAAGTAGAAACACATTAAAATAAACTCAATTGAATGAGAAGGTGTCCAAACTTTTGGCTGGTACTAAAAACACACATATTTTAATATTATACAAGCGCAACTTTAAACATGTACAGCAGTAAAATGCAACATTCAAAATAATCAAACATCATGAATGAAACACTGACAGGGAACATTTTACTGCACCTTCATTACTATGACATAAGAGGGTGCCGTAAAATATTCTGATAATACTTGCATACTTTTACTTAAATAAGGTTTGAATTAGGGCTGTGCAATTAACCGTATTTTAATCTCTTATTACGATTTTAGCTTGCAACGATTATGAAAACAACGTAATCGGAAAAAAAAATGATTATTTTGCTGCATTCCCTTTCGCAATGATGCTCTCAATGTGTCTTGCGTTATACATCCTGCCCCCACCACCCCTTCTCCCTAAAAGCCCTCAGCCAGGTTGTGTTGTGACTTGCAGTCTGTTTAATGAATCCATATAAACACATCACAAGGGAAGCTTTAGTTGCCGTGTCTTTATCCTCCGGTCTCTAGCGTACAGTCAACTTTTACTAACTATCAATATTGACCAGAAATAATTGTGATTATGATCTTTGCCATAATCGAGCAGCCCCTAGTTTGAATGCAGGGTTTTAATTTGTAACACAGTACTTTCATTCTATAATGTAGGCGTAGTGCAGGGCTATTCAATTGGTGGTCCGTGGGCAAAATCTGGCCCCGGGGGCATATTTGCTGGCCCTTTGAGTATAATGTTAAAGAGTAAGAGTGCCTTTATTCCAGAGAAGGTGTTAAATTGAGAGATAGAGGGGAAGACTCATATGTTCCAGATGTCGAAAGGTCATTATCTCATGACCTCTTTAGGTGTAATTCATACCCTGTCAGGATATGAACCACCTAACTAACAAGACTTAACTGTATTATCCTGAGGAGGGCCTCTTTGCACTTCTGCTCACCCTAATAATTGCGGAAGAGACGATGGGCCTCTCTTCTCTGGAAACCTGTAATTCAATAACATAACTAATTATATTGACTAGGTCCAAGACTGATATAACAGTGTGTTTCCTGTTTCCTGCAGATGTCCAGCAGCTGGTGGTGGTTAAAGAAGAGCCTCTCCCTGACCAGCAGGAGTGGAGCACCAGTCTGGACCAGGAGGACCCAGAGCCCCCCCCCACACATTAAGCAGGAACAGGAGGAACTCAGGATCAGTCAGGAGGGAGAGCAGCTTCAGGAGCTGGAGGAGGCTGATATCACCAAGTCCACTTTCACTCCTGACCCTGTGAAGAGTGAAGATGATAAGAGAAACCTCAGTCCTCACAGCCTCATCAAAGACAAACTGAACACATGGAAACAGAAGCTGATGGAGAGGACTGTCGAGGACCAGCAACAGCCAGGAACTCAGATCCAGAGAGCAGTTTACAACCAAAGACTGAGGACCACACTGGAGGACTCTTCTGAAGACACTGATGACTCTTCTGAACCTGATGCTGAACACGGTGCTGATTGGAAGGAGACAAGAGAACCTGCCTCAGGCTCATACTCACTGAAAAATAGACCAGAATCTTTTAGTGATCCCCGACGTAGTGCTGAAAAGAAACCATTCAAGCTGCTCAGTCTGTCAGAAAGCTTTAAGACATAGAAAAGATCTAAATCAACACATGAGAGTCCACACAGGAGAGAAAGCACACAGCTGCTCAGTTTGTAAGAAATCTTTTTCACAGAAGGAACATTTCAAGGCACACATGAGAATCCACACAGGAGAGAAACCATTCAAATGCTCAGTCTGTGAGAAAGCTTTTTCACACAGTGGAAATGTAAAGAAACACATGAGAGTCCACACAGGAGAGAAAGCACACAGCTGCTCAGTCTGTAAGAAAGCTTTTTCACAGAATATCAATTTAAAGACACACATGAGAATGCACACAGGAGAGAAAGCACACAGCTGCTCAGTCTGTAAGAAAGCTTTTTCACACAGTGGAAGTTTAAAGACACACATGAGAATCCACACAGGAGAGGAAATATACAGCTGCAATGTTTGTGACAAAATATTTAAGTGGCGTGGTCAATTCAAAAGGCACAAGTGTGTTGGTCGTCAGTCCTCACAGCTTAATGAAATTCAAACTGAGGATAACAGAGAGGCAGAGCCTCCAATCAGCAGCTCAGCTGAACACATGGAAACAGAAGCTGATGGAGATGACTGTCGAGGACCAGAACCAGCCAGGAACTCAGATCCAGAAAGCAGTTTACAACCAAAGACTGAGGACCACACTGGAGACTCTTCTGAAGATACTGATGATTCTTCTGAACCTGACGCTGAAGACAGTGCTGATTGGAAGGAGACCAGAGAACCTGCCTCAGGCTCAAACTCACTGAAAAATAGACAAGAATCTGTCAGTGATCCCAGTAGTGCTGAAAAGAAACCATTCAGCTGCTCAGTTTGTGAGAAAGCCTTTTCACTGAATATAACTTTAAATAGACACATGAGAATCCACACAGGAGAGAAACCATTCAAATGCTCAGTTTGTGAGAAAGCTTTTTCACGGAGGGAACATTTAGAGAAACACATGAGAGTCCACACTGGAGAGAAAGCACACAACTGCTCAGTCTGTAAGAAAGCTTTTTCACAGAGTGGAAGTTTAAAGACACACATGAGAGTCCACACAGGAGAGAAAGCACACAGCTGCTCAGTCTGTAAGAAGGCTTTTTCACAGCATGGAAATGTAAAGGCACACATGAGAGTCCACACAGGAGAGGAAATATACAGCTGCAATGTTTGTGACAAAAGATTTAAATGGCGTAGTGATTTTAAAAGGCACAAGTGTGTTGGTCGCCAGTCCTCACAGCTTAATGAAATTCAAACTGAAGATAACGGAGAGGCAGAGCCTCCAATCAGCTAGGGGTCGACCGATAGTGTTAGGGAACCATATTAATGATAAAATAAATCATTTTTAGGGGGACAACTGTGGAGAGGAGCCTGAAAATTACTCTCCAGCACCCTGGAGAAGCAGGCTGCTTCATCTCACTTTATAACTCAGGAAAGGAGCTCGAATCGAATGATACAATGTTGGGAGAATAAGTGTATGCCCGGGAGTTGATGCTTTGGCGGTTAAGCATGAACAACAGTAAGAGCTTAGTACCCGTATCCTCTGTCCCTTGCTTCATTAATGTCTTTTTACTAATACATAACACATGCATTGTTCCATCTGTCAAGCTAAGATATACAGTGTGGCAAAAAGGTATTTAGTCAGCCACCAATTGTGCAAGTTCTCCCACTTAAAAGATGAGAGGCCTGTAATGTTCATCCTAGGTACACTTCAACTATGAGAGACAGAATGGGGGGAAAGAATCCAGGAAATCACATTGTAGGATTTTTAATGAATTAATTGGTAAATTCCTCGGTAAAATAAGTATTTGATCACCTTCAAACAAACAAGATGTCTGGCTCTCACAGACCTGTAACTTCTTCTTTAAGAGCCTCCTCTGTCCTCCACTCGTTAACTGTATTAATGGCACCTGTTTGAACTCGTTATCAGTATAAAAGACACCTGTCCACAACCTCAAAACAGTCACGGTCTTTCAGCATGACAATGATCCCAAACACACCGCCCGGGCAACGAAGGAGTGGCTTCGTAAGAAGCATTTCAAGGTCCTGGAGTGGCCTAGCCAGTCTCCAGATCTCAACCCCATAGCAAATCTTTGGAGGGAGTTGAAAGTCCGTGTTGCCCAGCGACAGCCCCAAAACATCACTGCTCTAGAGGAGATCTGCATGGAGGAATGGGCCGAAATACCAGCAACAGTGAAAACCTTTTGAAGACTTACAGAAAACGTTTGACCTCTGTCATTGCCAACAAAGGGTATATAACAAAGTATTGAGATGAACTTTTGTTATTGACCAAATACTTATTTTCCACTATAATTTGCAAATAAATTCTTTAAAAATCAGACAATGTGATTTTCTTTCTCATTCTGTCTCTCAGAGTTGAAGTGTACCTAGGATGAAAATGACAGGCCTCTCTCATCTTTTTAAGTGGGAGAACTTGCACAATTGGTGGCTGACTAAATACTTTTTTGCCCTACTGTACATACATATATCTTAGCTCTTAGCTTGACATGCTCGCTCAGTTAGCATACACACATATATATATATTATTTATGTATTCCATTCCTTTAAATTGAATATTTAAAATACAAATTAGCTAAATAAACACAATTACACTGCGCTAAACATCCAAACAACCGAGAACCTACATAGTATGTAACTATATCTAAAACCAAAAGACGTTAATTACCTGTAGCCTACTCGGTGTGCCATATTGTTTGTCTGTTTTCTGTAAACCTCCATGGCCCCATCTCAGGTCGGTGAAATTAAATCCTTGCTTCCCTCACTTGCGTCGTTTCCCTGTGACTAGTCCCTCATACCAGGGAAGCATAGAGAGACGCAAGGAAACCACGAGAAGCATGGAAATTAGTTTTAAGAGCAAAGGGACGTCCTTTCCTCCGGAGTGTCACGTGAAGCGAGGTCCGTTTGTGATTCCTAGACTACTGCAACTCCCTCCTGGCTGGTCTACCTGCATGTGCCATCCGACCTCTGCAGCTCATCCAGAATGCAGCGGCTCGTCTGGTCTTCAACCTTCCTACATGTTCCCCCCCCACTCCGCTCCTCCGCTCCCTCCACTGGCTCCCGGTAACTGCTAGAATCCACTTCAAGACAATGGTACTTGCGTACCATGCTGCGAATGGATCTGGCCCTTCCTACATCCAGGACATGGTTAAACCGTACACCCCAGCACGTGCACTCCGCTCTGCATCAGCCAAACGACTCGCTGCACCCTCGCTGTGAGGGGGACCCAAGTTCCCATCAGCAAAAACACGTGGGTTTGCTATCCTGGCTCCAAGATGGTGGAATGAGCTCCCCATTGACATCAGGACAGCAGAAAGCTTACACACCTTCCAGACTGAAAACTCATCTCTTTCGACTCCACTTCCAGCCATAGAATTACTAACAAAGCACTTATATACTAACAAAGGACTGACTTCTCTAAAGCCAGCTGAGTAGCACTTGAAATGTTTGGCTCTATGAAACCTGATGTACTTTATGATTCTGTTTTCTTCAAGGTTGTGTCTTCCTGGTCGAATGCACTTATTGGAAGTCGCTTTGGATAAAAGCCTCAGCTAAATGCAATGTAATGTGATGACGCTGCACAGCTGATCGTCTGACAGCGGCTCTGTCCCCGTTGTTTTCACAAACACCCCGCCTCTGTTAGTACACATTTACTGACACAAACATTTGTATCATCTGTTGTAGACCCAAATAAATAAAATAAAATAAGAACTCATCCTCAAAAAAGATAAACGCCATTCTTAAAATGTATAAACGAGCAATAGTTAGATTAATATTGATCAGAGTGCACAATAGAAATAAAATAATTGAGAGAAGAAAAAGAGAGATGTTATCTATCAAAACCCAGTTTAACATTCATTGGATTTCACACTTTGCTTGTTTGTGTGGATATGTAGCACATTAACATTTTAATATCACTGAATGACTGAATGGAAATGACAATAAATTAAAATGTAAAACGAAAAAAGCGATCATGAAAATGTTTCCAATAAATAAATACAATTATTTTTTGACCACTTTGTTGTTCAGATATATCACATATTTGTAACTAAATGAAACAGGAATTGAAACAAAACACGGTATAAACTGAGGAGTGAGTCCCGTGAGGTTCATGTGTTTCCTTCACTCTGCTCTCATGTCAAGAAGCATCAGATCAGTGCATGCGCTGCATCGTCCAATCAGTGAGCGATACACAGTAAGGGGGCGGGGCGAGTATCTGAGGATTTCATCGGAGGATGGTCTGGTGGTTCCTCGGTTATAGCTCCTCCATTATCACTCCTCGCTCCTTGGTCCTCCGGCAGAAATAAGAGCCGTGGCCCTTTCTCATTTCTCTAACTCCCCTCCTCGACTCCCCTCCTCGACTCCTATCCTCCTCGATACTTAGTCCCGCCCACAGGAGATGCGAGCGGAGGAGCCGAGGAGGGGAGCCGAGGAGAGAGGAGGGGAAGCAGCAGGCGGTTAGAGAAATGAGAACTCCTCTCCTCTGAGCGGTCATTTTAAAGAGACGTCCATTAATGATGACAGGAGGCACAGCAGCCTCTGTCTGATGGACAGATGTGTTCATGACCACTTCTATATGTACTTTGATTCATTCACAGTGCGGTGTAATGAGACAACAACAGGCTGGAGGTGAGGACACACACACACACATATATATATGTATATTTCTATACATATATATACAATTTCAGAAGCAAACAGAGCACTCTCATAATAACGTAACACTATCAGAGATATATCCCCCCCCCCCCCCCCCCCTCTCTGGTCGCTACAATGAGGAAAATAAATTACGGGCCAAAAGTTTTATTTACAAGTATTACAAGTAAGCAGAGGACACCAAACCAACTGAGACCTGTCTGTCCGCTGCATCTGCACACACTGTACCACACACACACACACACACACACACCTACACCACACCACACACACACACACACACACACACACATACGTTCCTAAAACAGGCTACAGCCGTTGTGTATTTTATTATGTGAAGCACTAAATGGTTTTAGAAAAATATCGACTCTTTGTTTGTAGATATCTACTAAACTAAAGCAAATAAAGAGAGTAGGCCTGTTCTACTGAGTGATATATATTATACACACTGCTCTGCTTTCTGCACGGACCTCACAGCTGTTCTCTCTGGAAACATCGCGTCGTGATGAAAGCAGTTAATAAAATAATATCCAGGGGATGCATGCAGAGCTGTCATTGGCTGAGATAAGTCCGGCTGAGAAAACGCCACTGCTCAGATTCCACAGCAACCAGAAGAACATACATACTGGCTGGTGATTTGATTAATCAGCTTTGTGATGGAATAGAAAATGCACAGTGCATGTCCTTAGCTGTGGGTGAGTCCACTGGCAATGCTCAGTTGCTGGTGTTTGTGAGTTGTTATGATGAGGCAAAGGGGGGTGTTTGTTGAAGATGTGTTGGGCCTGACGAACCTCAGTGGACACACAAGGGGGAAGACATTTATAAAGCACTAATGGGAATGCTGAATGACAGAGGGTGCAGCTGCCTTTATTCATAACCGTGCAGCTCTGACACTGCGACTCTGAGGGGTCAAGCACAGACACAATGAAAACTGCTGCATACAGATTTTTGTTTTTGCAACCTGGTGTTAAGAATCTTGTTGCAATTGTTTAAAAGTTTGAATGACCGTAATAAACGGACCTTTGTCTTATTTAAATGTTTCTTTGGACCTTTAAGATTTGTATTTGAGTACCCCTGCTTTAAATTAACTGACGTCACACACGTCAAACCCAAGAGGCATTACAACGTACATTTTCGTTAAATAATACGGATAAATATGTGACGCTAACTAGCTAGCTGGACGTACTGCACTGTTGTTTACATTTATCTTTTAATTCAATTCAGAAGTTTACTAAAGTCATACAGACATCTTGGCTCTGTTATAGATAAGTTATACTTTATATTACATAAATAGACCAAAGTGGAAACATTTAGACCGGTAGAGCCTGCAGTACGGTGGGATTTAGAAAATGCTACCCTGACGTCTGCTGTTAGCTTTATTTATTTTTCTGACATGTTGCAATGTTTTACTGTTTATTAAACTTTGGGACAAAATTACAACCTTTTTATTCAGCTCTGCTTTGAGGTAGGACTAAAAGAAAAGCCTATTTTCAATATTTCCACCAGATTTGATCATCTTTTATTTAGATTAAAGTGTATTTAATTTATCCTGATCCCATAATAATAAGACAATCACAAATAGACAGCAGCATTTTGCTTGATGTTAGTTTGTGCTGTCAAAGGGATGCAGGGTGTGACTGTCATTTCATCTCTTTAGTTTTTTATTTTATTTCAACAGGACCCAAAAACACAAGGTGTATAAAATGGTAAATGCATACTGTGATTGAACTCAAAAACATCATCTATTATTGACCTTTATAGCAAATTCAAAACATTATAAATGACACAAAACACCACCTTTTAGTATTAGACAGAAAATAGGTGACGAGACATTCTATTTATTTAGATTAGGCCACTGTGGTGAGAGTAATACATATAGCTTGTATTCCATTTGTTTTGAAAATGTATATTTATACTTTATAAACAAACTGGTTACCCTTTTTTTAAATTAGCATACAGAACATTATGAAAACAAACTTGACTAACGGTCGGCTCATACCCTCAGAACACAGAAGAGGAAAAACT
Source organism: Harpagifer antarcticus (assembly GCA_902827135.1). Taxonomy (NCBI): domain Eukaryota; kingdom Metazoa; phylum Chordata; class Actinopteri; order Perciformes; family Harpagiferidae; genus Harpagifer; species Harpagifer antarcticus. Next base: position 270,317 of record CADEHL010001104.1, on the reverse strand, counting down.
GCATAGATTCTCGTTTCATTTTGAAGGAGCTGCAGACCTAAAGTGTGTAGAAGACTTAAATGATTACAAAGGTCACAATCACATTAATAAAACTGTATTTAGGTTTTAGTTTCACTTTTACAAAACAGAGTTCCACATGTACTTTCTAGCATGTATGGCCATCTCCTCACTAGCCCTATGCTGCTGCTCCCCTGCCAGCTCTGTCTCTCCTTTACTCATCTTCTTCTTACAATAAGTAGAGATGTCTGTTGACTTTCTCTTCATTTTCTGCAAATTGACATTACACACAGCAGTGATTAATAGTAGCCTATGCATTACACCAGCCCAGCATACCGACATCAGCTAATGTTAGCTTAGCAAGCTAAACTAACGCTAACTAGGATAGCTGCCAAAGTGTGTTTACAGACAAATTATACCTGAAGTCAAGCCAGCCTTTACTGAGCCCCGAGCCTGTTTTCCAGGTCTTCCAGCGGTTTTCTCGTTTTAATGGCATTGAACACACATTTTGATCAGCATAACAGCTAAAGGTAAGCATATCTCCGTTTGTTGCTACCTAAAGCTAACACACTAAAGCCTAAAGTGTTGTGGGGCTTAACAGGCAACGCACGTATACGACTTACCTTCTAGAAGTCTGGTGGATTTTTGTCAACTTCTGTCCAGTCAGTAGAAATCAATCAATCAATCAATCAATCAATCAATCAATCAATCAATCAATGTTTATTTATATAGCCCAATATCACAAATGTTACATTTGTCTCAGTGGACTTCACAGTTTGTACAAAATATCAGTATGACAATACGACAGCCTCTGTCCTTAGACCCTCTGTCCTCAGACCCTCTGTCCTTAGACCCTCACATCGTACAAGGAAAAACTTCCGGAGAAAACCCACAGTTTAAAGGGAACATGGGAGAAACCTCAGGGAGAGCAGCAGAGGAGGGATCCCTCTCCCAGGACGGACAGACGTGCAATAGATGCCGTGTGTAAATTGAAAAGATAATACATTTACAACATAGGTAGTCCAGATGTTTGGAAATGCATGTGTGTATAATAGGAAGATGAATCCAAGAGGATATCCATCAGGACCTATGATCCAGGACCACAGCCACGACTCAAGATCCAGGACCTATGATCCAGGACCACAGCCACGACTCAAGATCCAGGGCCTATGATCCAGGACCACAGCCACGACTCAAGATCCAGGGCTCGCGATGCAGGACACAGGACAGCAGGATCATCCATGACTCCGGATCCCAGTGTATATAGACACCAAAAAGAAAGACATGTGGGGAAGCTGGGTTAATCGGAACATGAGAGTACACAGGTATAGACAGAGAGAGGGAAGAAGTAAGATGTCCCCCGACAAACTAAGCCTATATCAGCAAAACTAGGGGCTGAATCTAATCAGCCCTAACTATAAGCTTTATCAAAAAGGAAGGTCTTAAACACACTCTTAAAAACGGATAGGGTGTCTGCCGCCCGAACACAAACTGGAAGCTGATTCCACAAATGTGGAGCTTGATAAGAAAAGGCTCTGGCTCCCATTGTATTTTAGAGGCTCTAGGAACAACCAACAACCCTGCATTCTTGGAACGCAATGCCCTAGTAGGACAGTAGGGTATAATGAGTTCTTTAAGGTAAGATGGCGCCTGCCCATTAAGGGCTTTGTAGGCGACAAGAAGAATTTTAAATTCTATCCTGTGTTCTATAGGGAGCCAGTGTAAGGCAGCCAGAACAGGAGTAATGTGGTCCCTTTTCCTAACTCTGGTTAGTACACGAGCTGCAGCATTTTGAATCAGCTGAAGCGACTTGACTGACTTCTTGGTACACCCTGATAATAAGGAGTTACAATAATCCAGCCTTGAAGTAACAAATGCATGGACTAGTTTCTCTGCATCGTTTTGAGGCAAGATATGCCTGATTTTTGCAATGTTACGTAGATGGAAGTAGGCGGTCCTTGAAATTGATTTTATGTGCCCGTTAAAGGATAAATCCTGATCAGATATAACACCAAGATTCCTTACAGTCTCACTGGAGGCCAAATTAATGCCATCCATAGTTAGTATATCTTTAGATAATTTGTTTAGTAGATTCTTCGCGCCAAGTACAATAACTTCAGTTTTGATCGTGTTTAACATCAAAAAGTTTAAGGTCATCCACGTTTTTAAGTCCTTGAGGCAGTCTTGAATTTTATTTAGATGATTAATTTATCAGGCTTGATTGATAAATATAGTTGAGGATCATCCGCATAACAATGAAAGTTTACAGAATGATTCCTTATAATATTCCCTAACAGAAGCATATATAATGTGAACAAAATAGGTCCGAGCACTGAGCCCTGTGGTACTCCATGGCTAACTTTGGTTTGCGTGGAAGATTCATCATTGACACGTACAAACTGAGAGCGTTCAGATAGATAGGACCTAAACCAGCCTAAGGCAGTTCCCTGTATGCCAACTAAGTGCTCTCGTCTTTGCAATAAGATATCATTGTCGATAGTATCAAATGCAGCACTGAGATCGAGCAAAACAAGAATAGAGACAAGTCCCTTGTCAGAGGCTATTAGAATGTCATTTGTGACTTTAACCAGAGCTGTCTCTGTGCTATGATGTGTTCTAAAGCCAGACTGAAAATCTTCAAATAAATCATTGTTTTTTAAGTAATCACACAGCTGTTTTGCGACTGCTTTCTCAAGAATTTTTGAGAGGAACGGAAGATTAGAAATAGGTCTATAGTTGGCTAAAACCTCTAGATCGAGGTTGTGCTTTTTAAGAAGCGGTTTTATCACTGCTACTTTGAATGATTGTGGAACATAGCCTGATAATAAAGACATATTCATAATATTTAATAAAGAAGTGCTAATTAATGGAAAAACTTCCTTCAACAGCTTAGTTGGAATTGGGTCTAACATACACGTTGATGGTTTAGAAGAGAGAATCATTGAATTTAATTGTTCAAGGTTTATGGCTGAAATGCATTCTAGTTTACTATCTAGTGTAATATTAGAACTTACGTTTCCGGGAGTTGATAACACTATACTGGTCAAAGGCAAGAGGTCATTAATTTGTTTCTAAGAGTAACAATTTTATCGTTAAAAAAGCACATAAAATCATTACTACTGAGTGCTATGGGAATAGAAGGCTCCATGGAGCTGTGGCTCTCTGTCAGCCTGGCTACAGTGCTGAAAAGAAATCTTGCATTATTCTTATTCTCATCTATTAGTGAAGAGTAGTAGGCTGCTCTCGCTTTACGCAGTGCTTTCTTATATTCATTGAGAGTAATATGCCAAATTAAACGAGATTCTTCAAGTTTAGTGGAACGCCATATCCTTTCAAGTTGTCTCGACTTTTGCTTTATTTTGCGGGTTTCGGCATTATGCCATGGAGCTAATCTATGTTGTTTTATTTTCTTCTTTTTCAAAGGAGCAGCAGAGTCTAATTTTATTCGCAGCGCATCTGTAGCACTATCAACAACATGTTCAAATTGGGGTGGTGTACATTTTGTATAAGTTTCCTCCCCTACATGCAGACCTGCTATTGAGTTAAGTATTGGTGGAATCTCTTCCTTAAATGTGGCTATAGCACGAACAGATAGGTTTCTGCTGCAGGAGCTTCTAATGCTTTGTAGTCTAGTAACAGTACTTCAAAAGTTACTAAGAAATGGTCGGATAAAGCAGGATTATGCAGTTCCACTAATAGTTGCTCAATTTCAATACCATAAGTCAGAACAAGGTCGAGAGTGTGATTATAGCAGTGGGTTGGTTTATTTACACTCTGACAAAAACCAACAGAATCTAATATAGAGTTAAATGCAACAGTAAGGCTATTTTTATCATCGTCAACATGAATATTAAAGTCACCTACGATAATTACTTTATCTGTTTTAAGAACCAAAGTTGATAAAAACTCAGAGAATTCTGATAAGAATTCTGAATAAGGACCTGGTGCACGGTACACTGTAACAAATAAGATTGGCTGCAAAGTTTTCCAGGTCGGATGCGTAAGACTAAAAACGAGACTTTCAAAGGAGGTATAATTTAATTTTGGTTTAGTATTGATAAGTAAATATCAAAGAAATAAACGTTTTGCTGCAACCTGCTGCTGTCTGTGCGAATCTCAGTGTCAGAGTGGTGCGCTGAGTATCAGAGTGTTACAATGGTAGCAGAGGGAGAGGGAGGGGCTGCAGTATGAGCGTTGGAAGCTCAAATCAAGCAACTCGCTGGCTGTGTATTTGTTGTTAAATATCAGATAAACTACTACGCATACGTGACTGGTGAGGCGGTGTGTGTGGTGGGGGGGCCAACAAATATATCAGGGTGGCCATGGCCCCCCTGGCCCCCCCTGCTGGCGCCACTGAGGCTAGACCATCTCATTTCGTAGGCCGCTCGGTCCAGCCTACGCGGTCTCGTCGGCCGCATCCTGCGTCGACCGCGTAGGCTGCGTACCCCGAAAGATACAACCCCTGAATTGAGACACAGCCCATGTATCCTTAAGTATCCTTGCGTCAGGTATCACGTGTTGGGCGCGCTCTCTTCTGACCATATTTGGAAGTACAGCTTCCTACAGGTTCAACCTCCACCGACTGGCTGTGGCTGCAGCTGGACCCGTCTCCTTTTTCTGGAGCATTTACGTCGGACTATAGGAGCTAGCTTAGCATGCTAGCTGGAAACACGTTAGCAACACTAGTCAGATTGGGAGTTTGATGCAGAGAGAAACGGTGTGTTTAACGGAGTCTGCATGGAAAGGTGATCTAGGAAACATGAGTAAAGTCCAAATGCTGCTGTCGTTGAAGAAGCAGCGACTCACTGCTGCTAATGAAGAGATATTTGCTCTGTTTGAACAAACGATAGCAGAGCTCGAGGAGGAGCTGCTTCTTTCCAAAGAGGAGAACAAGAGACTCCAGAAACTACTGGACGCTGTTTCACAGCCTCAGCTTCGGATACACAGAGCAGGTCTGTTCCCTTTACTCTTCATTAACACTTTAAACTCTTCATTAACACTTTATTATCACATTAATAACACTTTAGACTCTTTATCAGCACTTGCTGCAGGTAGTACATCCTGAAGTAAAAGTACAAACACCACACTGTGAAAATACTCCATTACAAGTTAAAGTACTGCATGCATATATTTAAGTAAAAGTATGTAAGTATTATGAGACAAATGTACTTGATTATAATAATTATAGTTTATCACGGAAGAGCAAACCTACCAAAAATAAATATATTTATAAAAATACATACATTGAATAATATGCCATTTAATGTACTGATTTAAATATTAACCATGCATGTAGGCACTAGTTGATTACATTTAACATAAATTGATCATTTAGTTTGAATGTGCTCATTTATTCACCTTTTCTTTTTAAATGTGTAAAAAGCAAATAAAAAACATTTTTGGATTAATTCAAATTGCGGGAGAATAATTCATTAAAAAAATCAATAACACATATGTTCAATAATTAAGTAAACACATCTAAAATGTTACTTGATAAAGAACAGGGGAACTAGTACAAAGGTCATAAAGTAATTCAAACATTAATATAAATGAATGTACAATCTCATCAATCAATTATTGCCAACATTTATTTATAATATATTCTGTATATTGTAGTGTCGGGAGTCTGAGGCGGGCATCAAAGGTACAAGCTAGACTTTTATTTAGCATTAACACACATAAACACTTCCGTGATAAACAGGTCCGTGGGTGAATAATGTCAAGCACCACACAAGCCCCCCCAGAATTCACCCATAGTCAAACCCTCGCGCCTGGGAGGAAGTACAACCCGGCACGTACGGACCACAGGGGCCGAGGAGGGCGGGGCCACAGGCGAGGGCAGGGGCGCCAACGAGGGCATCCCCACAGGGGGCGGGACATGGGAGGAGGCCCCGACGTGGGGGCAGAGCCAACTTCAACCAGTGTTAATTTTGGCAGCTGTTTTTGATTTAGTCTTTAGACGAAAATGGTTATTAGTTTTAGTAACATTTTAGTCATTTCTATCCTTCATAGTTTTAGTCTAGTTCTAGTTAAACACATCTAAAATGTTACTTGATAAAGAATAGGGGAACTAGTACAAAGGTGTGTGTGTGTGTGTGTGTGTGTGTGTGTGTGTGTGTGTGTGTGTGGTGTGTGTGTGTGTGTGTGTGGTGTGTGTGTGTGTGTGTGTGTGTGTGTGTGTGTGTGTGTGTGTGTGTGTGTGTGTGTGTGTGTGTGTGTGTGTGTGTGTGTGTGTGTGTGTGTGTGTGTGTGTGTGCTGTGTGTGTGTGTGTGTGTGTGTGTGTGTGTGTGTGTGTGTGTGTGTGTGTGTGTTGTGTGTGTGTGTGTGTGTTGTGTGTGTGTGTGTGTGTGTGTGTGTGTGTGTGTGTGTGTGTGTGTGTGTGTTGTGTGTGTGTGTGTGTGTGTGTGTGTGTGTGTGTGTGTGTGTGTGTGTGTGTGTGTGTGTGTGTGTGTGTGTGTGTGTTGGTGTGTGTGTGTGTGTGTGTGTGTGTGTGTGTGTGTGTGTGTGTGTATTCCGGCAGGACATTAAGATTACACTAATTTCTTTCACTTGGGAATACACATATAACTATGGAGAACCAGATGTGTGTAAATTACTGTTCGTGGTAAACAAATGCCGGTGTCGGACACACAAACACCGAACACAGAGCGGAGCTGAGCACAAACACACACACATCATGCGCCCTGGTGACCGGACATCTCCTTCATGAAACGAGTAATAGGGGGAATAATCGGGCAGTTCGATAGAGGTGTGTGTGGTTAAACGTAGCAGCCTCGATCTCTATCAGCTGTTCTAATGAAGGGAAACACAGTGAAGTAAACAGTAAAAGGCACAGCTCTTTGCAGCTGGTGCTGCTCTTCTCAGATTCTGCTGAGTTACACGTTACTGCCTCCAGTGCCCTGTACGACGAAGCCAGTTTAACAGACCCTGGATATGTTTGAGTTACCCGGCTTAACTAACCCTAACAAACGCGATCTCGCAAAGCGGTCCTACGAAGCTGGTTATCAACTCAGTAAATCAACCAGGGTTTCTCTGTCCGACTGAGAGCGCGTTCACGTGAAAGGGACGGGGTTAGCAACATTTGACCAATCACAAACAGGGAGAAGCGTGCTGACAGCGCAGCGTCATACTTCATGAATGAATAATAAATAGCAAATCCTGCTTCGTAGTACAGGCCACTAGTGTCACAGAGATGTCATAAAGTGAAGGAGGTTTTCCTTCTATAAAACAGCTGTGGGCAGCAGATACTGTGAGAGTCATGGACAGGAATTTATAGATCATTTTGTGAATCCGGTGCTTAAACAAATAGCTCTAAACCCCTGGGCAAAATGTCCCTAAATGAAGTCAGAGTTTGAAATATATCTCAAATAATGAATGCACTGCCATTTCTCCACATAAACATAACAGTCTGCAATGAAACGGTTGTCTCCTCTGTGCTCCACTTCCTACTTGGCGCACCGGTAACTTTCTCGGCAGGCAAAATAACGGATTCAAAATAATTCGAATGACTGGAAAAAACAGCGTTTTCGTCGGATTTAGTGTGATAAGACATTAGTTTTATATATGCTATTACACATATGCCATTTCGATTTGCAAGCAACCTCTTGTGGGCCAGAAAAAAGTTCTGAAGGGCCTGTTTCGGCCCGTGGGCTGCTAGTTGAATAGGCCTGCTTTAGGGGCTCCGTATATACACTAGTATTAGACGCAGTCAAAAGTTTGGACACATCTTCTCATTCTCATTCGTTCTACATTGTAGATTAATGCTGAAGACATCAACACTAAAAAACAACACATGGAATTAGTATAGCGTGATAGCGTTCTGTGGTTTTGTGAGTGCACTTGAGGATACATTCAAAGTTCTTGACATTTTCTGGATCGACTGGCCTTCATTTCTTAAAGTGATGATTGACGGTCATTTCTCTTCACTGAGTTGAGTGGGTCTTGCCATAATATGGATTACACCAGTAGTCAAATAGGGCTCTCCACTGTGCACTAACCCTACCTCAAACACATTAAGAAAGCAAGTAATTCCACAAATTGACTCTTGACAAGGCACATGTGTTAATGGAAAATCATTCCAGGTGACGACCTTGTTATGGCAGATTCCTTATTACAGCATATTTCTCGCTTATTCATTAAGGTCACACAGGTCAGAGAGGCTCCATCGTCTTGTTATATCAGTCTTATGCCTGGTCACCTGGTTAGTTAAGACACATGTGTTTATTGAGTTAAGTTTCCAGAGAAGAGGCCCCATCGTCTCCCCAGTAATTATTAGGGGTGAGCGGAAGTACAAAGAGGCTCCATAGCTCAGTCGGTAGAGCCCCAGGTTATAATACAGTTAAGTCTTTGTTAGTTAAAGACGTCATGAGATAATGACCTTTCGACATCTGAAACATATACAAGTATGGCATTCATAGGGGAAAATGTGTGTGTGTTCATTACAGTAGCTATATATGCCTGTGTAAAACTGCTACTCGTTGGGGCATTTCTACGATTGGTTGCTGTTGAAGCAAGGTGATGTACTCCAATATTATTATTTGTTGTTGTGCCACTAAATATTCATTAATCTCAACCATATCTGTGTTTGTTTTATTGATCTCTCTCTCTGTTAACATTTAAAGTTGGTGAGCCATTAATTGCACTAACATCCTCATGAAGTTGACTGAGAGAAGCCCAGTGTGTGCAAATCTGTCATCAAGGCAAAAGGGGGCTGCTTTAAAGAATCTAGAATAAAAATCACACTTTTTTGTTAACTAGATAATTCCATGTGTTCTTTCATAGTTTTGATGTCTTCAGTATTAATCTACAAAGTAGAAACAAATTAGAATAAACAAAAACCATTGAATGAGAATGTGTCCAAACTTTTGACTGGTGCTGTATATAAAAAGCACAAATATTTTAATATTTAGCAGGTTCCCTCATCTATAATCATTTATACAAGCGCAACTTTAAACATGTACAGCAGTAAAATGAGTAAAAATCGAGTGGGCGGGGCACAATGAGGGCACGAGATACATTTGTGCGTGCACGAGATGGAAGGCTGACAGACAGGGCGGCAATCCAATCCATTTAGCCGGCCCGGCTACACGGATTGGTTGTACTTTTTACAGTATTACGGGTTCCACAGATGACATTTTTTTATGGATTTTTTGTCAAAGCACTTATACAAGATATTCATTGCTATCGGGATGTTAAGAGCATTCCATGGAATATAACAAAGTGTATCTCGAGCCGGTTTCTGAAACTTACCTACCCCACCTTTAAATAAGGTTTGAATTAGGGCTGTGCAATTAATCGTATTTGAATCTCTATTACGATTTTGGCTTACAACGATTATGAAAACAACGTAATCGGAAAAAAAAAACGATCATTTTGCTGCATTCCCTTTCGCAATGATGCTCTCAATGTGCCTTGCGTTATACATCCTGCCCCCACCACCCCCCCTCCCTAAAAGCCCTCAGCCAGGTTGTGTTGTGACTTGCAGTCTGTTTTAATAAATCCATACAAACACGTCACAAGGGAAGCTTTAGTTGCCGTGTCTTTATCCTCTGGTCTCTAGCGTACAGTCAACTTTTACTAACTATCAATATTGACCAGAAATAATCGTGATTATGATTTTTGCCATAATCGAGCAGCCCTAGTTGGAATGCAGGATTTTAATTTGTAACACAGTATTTTCATTCTATAATGTAGGCGTAGTGCAGGGCTATTCAATTGGTGGCCCGCGGGCCAAATCCGGCCCCGGGGGGATATTTGCTGGCCCTTTGAGTATAACGTTAAAAAGTAAGAGAGTAAGAGTGCCTTTATTCCAGAGAGGGTGTTACATTGAGAGATAAAGGGGAAGACATTGCCTGAAAACTTGGGCGGGCTCGGGTTTCGAACCCACCTAATAGCTACTGTAGTGACAACTCCTGTCATTTATTGCATCTCTGTGTGAATGATTAGATAAATTCACCTAAATCAAATTAAATGATGTTAAATTAGCTTCACATGTATGTAGGCCTACTGAGTTCTGAACTTAGCATTTAGATCTATAAAGGCCTTGGGGCTATGTTGTTTGATTGAATTAAACACAATATATGCACTCCACTATGCTGTTGTACTGTATCTGAAGCTCTTAATATGATTGCTCATATTTCAAGTTATCTTTTTCCCGGCCCCTTGCTTTGGATCATTTTCATCAACCGGGCCCCATTCCAAACTTGAATAGCCATGGCGTAGTGTATCTGTGAACAATCCCAAATACAATTAATTGTTTACATTGCGGCTATTGCTAAACCTGAAGGAAAAAAACTCTTTTTAATTTTTAACTGTGAGTGGAAAGGGGCTGGGCTATATGAGGTGAATTGAGCAAACATAATTAGACCATTTTTTCTGACTGTGTTGTTGTGGCAATTCAGCACTCACAGAAGGAAAGAATAAAAACAGAGAGGAATCAATAAAACACAGATATAGTTGATTCATTATTATTTAGTTGTACAACAAACAATAATAATGAGGAAACATTACCTTGCACACAAAAAGTCAATAGTGGTAATGCTCCAATGAGTACAAGTCTTTCACATCATATATAGAAGCTGTAATGAACGCACACACAATTTCCCTTACATTAGCCAACACACCCACATATGTTCCAGATGTCGAAAGGTCATTATCTCGTGACCTCTTTTGGTGTAATACATACCCTGTCAGGATATGAACCACCTAACTAACAAGACGTAACTGTATTATCCTGAGGATGGCCTCTTTGCACTTCCACTCACCCCTAATAATTGCGGAAGAGACGATGGGCCTCTCTTCTCTGGAAACTGTAATTCAATAACATACCTAATTATATTGACTAGGTCCAAGACTGATATAGCAGTGTGTTTCCTGTTTCCTGCAGATGTCCAGCAGCTGGTGGTGGTTAAAGAAGAGCCTCTCCCTGACCAGCAGGAGTGGAGCACCAGTCTGGACCATGAGGAACCAGAGCCCCCCCCACACATTAAGCAGGAACAGGAGGAACTCAGGATCAGTCAGGAGGGAGAGCAGCTTCAGGAGCTGGAGGAGGCTGATATCACCAAGTCCACTTTCACTCCTGACCCTGTGAAGAGTGAAGATGATGAAGAGAAACCTCAGTCCTCACAGCCTCATCAAAGACAAACTGAACACATGGAAACAGAAGCTGATGGAGATGACTGTCGAGGACCAGAACCAGCCAGGAACTCAGATCCAGAGAGCAGTTTACAACCAAAGACTGAGAACGACACTGGAGACTCTTCTGAAGACACTGATGACTCTTCTGAACCTGATGCTGAACACAGTGCTGATTGGAAGGAGACCAGAGAACCTGCCTCAGGCTCAAACTCACTGAAAAATAGACAAGAATCTTTCAGTGATCCCCGACGTAGTGCTGAAAAGAAATCATTCAGCTGCTCAGTCTGTAAGAAAGCTTATAGAGATAGCACAGTTCTATATCGACACATGAGAATCCACACTGGAGAGAAATCCTTTCGCTGCTCTGTTTGTGAGAAAGCTTTTTTACGGAAGGAAAATTTAAAGGAACACATGAGAGTCCACTCAGGAGAGAAAGCACACAGCTGCTCAGTCTGTAAGAAAGCCTTTTCACAGAATACACATTTAAAGACACACATGAGAATCCACACAGGAGAGAAAGCATTCAAATGCTCAGTTTGTGAGAAAGCTTTTTCACGGAAGGAAAATGTAAAGGCACACATGAGAGTCCACTCAGGAGAGAAAGCACACAGCTGCTCAGTCTGTAAGAAAGTGTTTTCACAGAGTGGAAATTTAAAGACACACATGAGAGTCCACACAGGAGAGAAAGCACACAGCTGCTCAGTCTGTAAGAAAGCTTTTTCACACAGTGGAAGTTTAAAGACACACATGAGAATCCACACAGGAGAGGAAATATACAGCTGCAATGTTTGTGACAAAAGATTTAAATGGCATGATTATTTCAAAAGGCACAAGTGTGTTGGTCGTCAGTCCTCACAGTTTAATGAAATTCAAACTGAGGATAACGGAAAGGCAGAGCCTCCAATCCGCAGTTCAGCTGAACACATGGAAACAGAAGCTGATGGAGAGGACAATGAATAAGTCTTATGACAGTTCACACATGAGAGAAATCTGTCTGTGGACAATATATTTAATGTTTTTGTCATTCTTATTTATACATTAACCACTGACTGTTGAAGAACCACTGCTCAATTAAGGTGGACTGACCTTTACAATGGATCAACTAGTCTTAGTGTCTTAATGCAAACGTTTTGTAAAATGACGCTAGACCAAAAACGTGCTGTTGGGCTGTGTGTTCTCTGCAGGACGGTGTCTGTACGCAAAGATTGTTTTAGGTATGAGAGCTTCACTCTGTTTTTTTGTCCGAACGAGCGATACGTCTTCTTTCCAGCAGATGGCATAAATGTTACATCATCCAGTTCAACTGTCATCCACATATTAATGATTAAAAACAGCAATGTGTGAGATATGGCTAGTAATTGACTCACAATTTCAACAGAATGTGAAGAGGTTACAGTCTTGCGGTTATGTCCAAGATGTTGTTTTTTGTTGTTGTAAGAGATAATAGGGATTGATGCAGAAAATAACCAGAAGATAGTCTGGATAGAGCCTTCAAAGAACCAGAAAGGGTTTTGAAGATTATCAGGGATATAGAAAGAATACAAATTAGTATACTTTTTGCAGTGTTAACATCTAAATACCAAATGTAAAAGTACTCATTTATTAATAAATCATATTTGTCATAATTATGTATTTATCAATTTGTTCATCACCTTAATATTTAAGCTGATAAAGTTGGAGCTATTTTTAATAACATTATTGGCTATGCTGCTTGGTAGTTTATTTTTTGTTGAAATACGAAATAATTTACGAGTTGATTTTATTTTGTATAAAAATCTGAATCTTTAAAATAAAAATTGTGATACAAAAGGTTCCATATTTTCATCTGAGATATGATGTTGAGGTGTTAAGTAGCAGAAAACAATTATATAATAAACAATTAGGTATAGTGTAAGTTCCTCGGGTAAATAATACAGCAATTGAAGTGTGTACATGTAGAAGAATATACCATGAGTCGTCCCACAGAGGGGAAATGTACATTCTGCGTTTCACCTATCCTAGTGTTAGGAGCAGTGGGCTGCCATATGTACTGCCCGGGTATCAGTGTCGTCAAAGGTGCCTTGCTTAGGGACACATCGGCTGCATTTGGTCTTTCGAGGACTCGTACCGGTGACCTTCTATTTCCCAAGCCAAGTCCCAATGGACTTCGGTGCTGGACGAAGTATTCCTGGATCAGTTTATTCCCACCCTTTTATTTTATTTGTATTGTTTTTTTTTAAATTAATTCTACCGTGTTGTGTAATGTTTTATACTTTTCATGCTCACTGCCTGTAGCACTTCAGGATTTGAAGTCAAATATGAAGTGCTTTATAAATGAAACCCATTATTGAGGATGTTTGAACCCAAGCCAATACAGTGCAGACGATGTTGTAAGTTTGGTCACAGTTCTTTGGTCTGAAGACATGCCGTGGTGATATGTGGCAAATATAGGGATAAGTTGTGCAGCGGTAGAAACTGAGAATGAACCAAAGTTTAGTCAGTGTGGGGGGAATCACAAAGCATGGCGATCAGATTGTCCAAAGAGAGGGATTAAAATAACCAAGAATAGGTCCAACAAAACAATGCATGAGGAAGAAGAACCAAAGCAAGGGAAGTGTTGGAGCCATAATGTATCTTGTTTGTTTTAATTGTATCTGCACAAGCTGAATGTATAATGCAGTTCCAACATCAAACCCAGGATGGAGCATTCAACTTATGAACCACTGAGACCTTTCAATGCAAAGGTCTCAGTGGTTCCTGTAAAAATAAACCAAAACAACACATTTTAACGCACTGTTAAACATAATCAGCAACGACGCATGCAACAGCGCACAAGATGCATCAACGGATTAAAGGAGAGCTTGTTAGAGTGCAAGTTGGGGCTGTCATGTAGAATTCAGCTATAAGCTCATCAAGCCCCAGACTTTTATTCCTCCCCAGGCCTCTGATGTGGAGGTTTACCTGCTGGTGCTGTGGATGCTAACTAACTAGCATAACTCTTTCCAGACTTCTCTAACTATCACACTAACAAGTGATAGTCTGACATCGTGGGGTCTTGCATCCATTCCTGAACGCAGGACAGGAGCTCTGTCCGGTCTTATCCCCCAAGATTGATCTTCTTCTCCGGACCAAGGCCCGGTGTGTTTTCCTGTCTCTCAATTGTACACAAGTCATTGAAAGTCCCACTCGTCTTAACACCAGGTGTCTAAAAAAAATCATCTCTTATCAACCTTTTAATTACTAATAAACCCCATATATATACTGCAACCGGGGTATTTGCTAATGAACTAAGTGATCATTGTCTAGTTGGTGCTATTAGGGATACCAAAACCCCCTGTATTAAGCCCTGTGTTGTTCTGAAAAGAAATGTTAAGCACTTTATAGAGCAAGCCTTTCTTCATGACTTAGTTCATTTTAAATGGGATCATATTTTATTGATTGGTGATGTTGACCATGCTTGGAAGTATTTTTATGACAGTTTTAGTTATTTTTTAGATAAATATGCTCCGTTTCGCGGGTTCAGGGTGAAGGGCCGTGATACCCCCCGGTTCACTTCTGATCTGGCAGTCCTCTTACGCAAGAGGAATCTGCTTTGGGCTGCTGCAAGGAAGAGAGGCTCTGAGGCTGACTGGTGATTAGTGATCCCATGGTGATGAATAATTACAGACCAATTTCCAAGCTCTCTATTTTAGCTAAAGTACTTGAAAGGTTGGTGAATGATCAAATCAAAGAATATTTAAGCTTGAACAACATTCTATCTCCTCACCAGTCAGGCTTTAGGAAGCAGCACAGTACAGTAACGGCTGCTTTGAAAGTAGTGAATGACATTGTTGAAGGCTTTGACGCAAAGACCTACTGTGCTGCCCTTTTTATAGACTTATCCAAGGCATTTGATACTGTGGACCATGAAGCTATCTCATATAGGCCCGTCTGACCAAGCTGTTGGTTGGTTTGCAAACTATCTTTCAAATCGCAAGCAATGTGCAAAATTCAGCGGTCTCTCCTCAAGCTTTCTTAATGCGCCCAGAGGTGTTCCTCAAGGTTCGGTCTTGGGACCGACCCTTTTTACTATTTATATAAATGATGTGGGTCAAAGTATTGATGCCTCTGTACATCTATATGCAAATGATACTGTTGTGTACTGTTGTGCTAGCACTGTTGCCCTTACATTTGAACGTCTGCAGTCTGCTTTTGACACTTTTTAGTCACATCTGTTCCACCTTAGGTTGGTGTTAAATTCAGATAAGACAAAAGTCATGTTGTTTTCCAATAAGAAAAAGTGACCAACTCTTCTTCCCTGCATCATGTCTGCACAGCATAACCCCATTGAAGCTGTTAACACCCACAGATACGTAGGCATCACTATAGATGAAAATCTCTGCTTCAAACCACATATTGACAATCTCTGGAAATTGAAATTAAAACTGGGATTCTTTTTTTAGAAATAAGGCCTGTTTCTCCACAACTTCGAGGAAACGGCTTGTAGCTGCCACATTTTTGCCGCTCTTGGACTACGGGGATGTTGTGTACATGAACGCCTCAGCTCACTCCCTTCATCTGCTGGACGCTGTTTACCATGGGGCTCTGAGGTTCATAACCAACTGTAAACCCCTCACACACCACTGCACGCTGTACGCTTTAGTCAACTGGACATCATTATCAATGCGCAGATCATTGCACTGGTACAAACTAATCTATACCGCTATTCTATACCGCTATGCTTGGACTGCTGCCCCTCTACATATCCACAACACACAAACAGTACAGCTATAGACTACGATCTCAAAATGACATCACTCTGTCCGTCCCCTCAGTACGCACGGTGCTTGGGAAAAAAGCCATATCGTACTCTGCCCCGTGGAACACGCTTCAGCAGGAACTTAAGCTGACTAGTTTGATACCCATCACGGATTTTAAACTCATTTTAAAAAAGCTGGAGAAATCATCCGTGGGGTTTTGCACCTGCTATATCTGACTACTGTATATGGATTTCAATGACTATTTTTTTTACGATGTCGTGTGTCCTGGATCCTCTATCCTGAGTACTGGATCTGAGTCCTGGACTTCGAGTCGTGGCTGAACCAGTCTCTGTGGTCCTGCCTGACTCTCATCATACTACTTCCCTGATGACTCCCACATGATTATTGACATCCTCGTGGATTCATCTTCCTATTATAGACACATGCATTTCCAAACATTTGGATTACCTATGTTGCAAATGTATTATCTCTTGGATTTACACACGGCATCTATTGCACGTCTGTCCGTCCTGGGAGAGGGATCCCTCCTCTGTTGCTCTCCCTGAGGTTTCTCCCATGTTCCCTTTAAACTGTGGGGTTTCTTCGGAAGTTTTTCCTTGTACGATGTGAGGGTCTAAGGACAGAGGGTCTAAGGACAGAGGGTCTAAGGACAGAGGGTGTCGTATTGTCATACTGATATTCTGTACACACTGTGAAGACCACTGAGACAAATGTAACATTTGTGATATTGGGCTATATAAATAAACATTGATTGATTGATTGATTGATTGAAATAACCCTCTCTGGAAAATCCTAAATTGTGGAATACTTTGGCCATTAAAATGCTTTTTGATTCGATTTCTGGCGAGAAGTTTATATTGTACTCTTAGAATCCACGTCCAGTCGATGTGTAGGATCTATAGTTTGATAGATATTACGAAGATGATTTGAGGTCTCGCCAGGAAAACGTGTATGCCGCTTCCATGTAAAGTTAGCGTGGGTGAAAACAGCTTTTCCGGTCTCGAAGTTTTCATAATAAAACCGGATATATTCCCCTCACTGTCAAATTACACAGTGATATCTGCCTTACTCATCCACTAAAAAACATCAGTTTATGCTTGTTAATTACACAATATTGATTGGTTTAAATTGTGTACAATGCTTTTGTGTTTTTAACCTTCGATTCAGAGAAACAAATAGTTTTTTCGGAATTTAGACACTACAGTTTCCGAAGACACTACACCACCCAGGATCCCCAGTTATCGTTTGGGAGTACAATTCCCGCCGTGCTTTACAAACCCTGTGATTAGTCATCAAACCCTGTGATTAGTCATCAAGCCCTGCGATTGGATGTTGGAGTAGCAGTGCGACAAGGTTACGCCGAGCGTCAACAGCTCTATGAAATGGAACCACGGCCCCCGGCTCCAGCCACCCCCCCCCCCCCCCCCAACTACACATGCTGGCTATTGTGTGTTTCGCTAAAACATGTTCAATGGCACGTCTCTTTATAAGACGTTTTCGTATTTCCCACAATTAGAAGTTGCCAGTATTAAACAGTGTACACCCTGGAGGTTTAGGGGATATGAAACACAGTGGTGTTATCAAATGTAAAACATATAATTAATAAATGGGTGAATTCATATTCCCATATGACACCTAAGGTCAGAAGAGCTTTATTTAACAGCTGGTCTTATGTCTGTGACCCCTCCTGTTGTTCATTGATAAGCCTGAAACATGCACTTGTCAAGGTTCAGAGGCCAATTTTGCAAATATGGCAGCAGCCATCGATCATCTTAAAATAAGATAAGATATACTTTATTGATCCCAAGTTGGGAAATGTTTTTGTTACAGCAGCATACTACTTTGTTCTACTCCACTACAATTCAGAGGTTAACCTGGTATTTTTACTCCACTGCATTTATTTGAGTTACTTTGCAGATTCTGATTAATGATGTGAAATATAAACAACCCTTAAATCAGACTTTAGTTACAGCTGAGTCAAATTCAGGGAAGGTGATTGTCAAGTGCCAAAATAAACTATGCAATATATTGGACATTAAGTACTTTGTCAGACTTCATATTTATCTGTGGATAACCCCAACGTTTTTTTCTTATTCAAAAGAAGACCTTAACTTAAAGTATTCTTTAATGTTTAAATTCAGCCTTATCAGTTTGTCTGTTTTTTGCACATCCTCCTGTTAATGTCTTTGGACGTCCTGCACTAAACCGTTTTATTGTAGAGATCACTACAGTATCTTCTTGATCTTTTCTATTCTATATTTCTATCATGCCTTCCCCAATTTTGTATGTAGGCTACTCTTAATATTTAAATGTTTTCAACAAATAAAACTGATTCAACAACAAAATTCAATAACATGCTTTAACCACTAGGCGGCGCGGGTTAAAAAAAACAGTGGTGTAGTTAATAAAACATAATAATATCAAACATAACATGACTATTAACTTTATTGTGAAATTAAAACAGAACGGTAAAGGAAAATATAGTTTCAGTCTCTCGATTTGAAGCTTATGCATTGTTCCATGAACCTGTATAGACCTGTAACAGTCAACTGCATGAGGAGTTAGAAAGGTAGTTCAGTAAATAATATCTTTAAAAACTACAAAAAATCCCTTTCTATCAGCTGTGCACCGTTATGGTGTAAATATAAACTATCTACCAATTGGATCAAATATAAAAGTCAGCCGAATTAGTGTTGATACTGCAAGGAGACGTATTGTGTGAAAAGAAATGGAAGATGTTGTTTAATTGCTAATATATTTATGATTCACGTCACATATTCAGTTTTGGCGGCATCTCTTCCAGTTTGTCAAGAGGTCTTCTGATCTGGGATCTATAAATAAATATCTACGGCAGATATGTAATATTTAATGCAGCCGAACCATGTATTACAATGCCGTTATGTGATGACTTCCAAATATAAAAGCAAGAACACTCGGAATAAAGTATTATTTAATTTTTTTAAAATGTTTTTCCGATTTCATATCATATAAACACCATCTCCCAACATGCATTGCGGCTTGACAGGTACCTATCCTGTGAGCTGTGACAATGTTTAAAATAAATTGTCAGTCGGACTCAGAGTTTTTGAAGATGGACATAAGAAAACATTTTCTTAAAAAGACGACAATTCTCAAGTGGTGGCTCACACAACAACCCCAGAGCCACTTGAGCCAGGTGAACAAGGAATGTAAATGTCAGTAAACTTCCAAGCTATGCAAACATGTAAGCAAAGCATAAATTACAGCTACGTTGACGTTACTTTGAATTGCGCGGGTAAGCCAAACCGTTAGCAAGTAGCTATAGCTAGCCAGATATATTAAATAAACACTTTGTCATACAATCTAAATGTTGTGTTTTTTAGCGTTACCTGGTGATTTCAAAGAAAGCTCTCTGGGAAATGTTGACTTACTGTTCGACATGAAGCTAGAAGCTACCTTACAGTACACAGTTGATCCTGAGTCCTGTCAGTTAAAGTGTTTCATAGTTAGCTTAGCTAAGCATCAACCTAGCACTGAAATATATGAATGTTATGTGACAGTATTTCTGAGGAAAAGTCAGCTGAAATGGTGGCATAGTTGCCACTGCTTTAGTGTCGACAGCATGTTTGAACGTATTAGCAGCAGTACATGTGGCTGTTTGGCCACTGACGTTGCCATAACAACACCTGAATTTAAATGTGCAACCTCTTTTTGTGACAGATGTTTGCATGAAATTATAATTCTTCTGAATGATATTCCTATTGAAAGCTAGTTTCTATGTGAACATTATGAGATGGACAGCCAGAGAGAATAAATGAAAAACAGTTGACATACAGTTGAAATACTATATGACAGTAAAACAAGAATACAGTTTAAGTGATTTGTAAAATATCCATAAAGAAAAATCTGTTTACAGTTCTGTTTCATATGGGTGTTGAGAGATGTATCCATAGATCTCTTAATGTTGCTCTCGAAGTGCACCAGATTGATGCTTTGAACTCTTCCCGGGGGAGCATGCCCTCGGACCCCCCTAGAGGAGGTTAGGTCCATATTATGTATACAATATGTGTGCTTATGCTAAAATCATAAGACAAAATTGGTTCCGTGTTGTGTGTAGTGAGAACGCACTAGAGGGTGCCCCCCAAGCCAAAGCTCGCTTAGGGCCGGCCCTGCATTCAGGGAAAAGTCAGCAGTGATCAACAGAATAATGAGCACCTTAAGAGCCAGGCTGAAATAGTATTGTGCTTTGGCAGCATGTCTGTAGTAGCAGCAGAGTGTTTTTATAACAATTGATTGCATCCTCGCTGCTGCGCCAGTCGACAGAGCGTGCGTGTGACATAATTCAGTAGCAGGATGTGCACTGAAAAATAGGGCTCCCCGAAAGCAAATGGGTAATTCGAACATTGGACACATGCATTATTTGTGATTAAAATAATGGTTGTTGGTAATGTATTAGCGACCCCCACAGATGTATGATGTCACTGCATCCGTGGGAGCTCAGCCTCAGACCCCTCCGCTCCCATTGGCTCACACATAACTCGAGAGCCTTGCCCCTCCTTGTGGGAGCTCAGCTTCCATTGGCTCACACATAACTCGAGCCCTGCATGCTGCGTCTCGTCGCTACGGTTCTCTCTTGTGTTCCTGAGAAAGTGTGTGTGAGCTCCAGCTCTACTGATCCATCATCTGTGTGTCTGGATAAACCTCTGAATGGACTCTGTGCTCTTTTTTCTGGAGCGTTTACCTCGGACTATAGGAGCTAGCTTAGCATGCTAGCTGGAAACACGTTAGCAACACTAGTCAGATTGAGAGTTTGACGGAGAGAGAAACGGTGTGTTTAACGGAGTCTGCAGGGAAAGGTGATCTAGGAAACATGAGTAAAGTCCAAATGCTGATGTCGTTGAAGAAGCAGCGAGTCACTGCTGCTTCTGAAGAGATATTTGCTCTGTTTGAACAAACGATAGCAGAGCACGAGGAGGAGCTGTTTCTTTCCAAAGAGGAAAACAAGAGACTCCAGAAACTACTGGACGCTGTTTTACAGCCTCAGCTTCGGATACACAGAGCAGGTCTGTTCCCTATACTCTTCATTAACTCTTTAAACTCTTCAGCAACACTTTATTATCACATTAATAACACTTTAGACCCTTTATCAGCACTTGATGCAGGTGTTACCGAATAACTTGTGGGACGAACAACTGGGGATATTCTATAACGGCAGACAGATGCATCAGGGGCGTGGCCTTTGTCGAATAACCAGGAAAGACACATTTCGATCGCTTCTTCTGTCGTTTACATTCCTCTTTTGGTATATTTGGCTGGATAGGAACACTTTGATGCACATTCAGTAGGCTACCAGTGTGTGAGGTTGTGGTTGCGATGCCGATATCCGGACGAGTACAGCGTGGACTACAAAAAGACACATGAGGTGACTTCAAAACATTGCAAGCTTGAATAAATCATTTACACCTTTTATTTTTGCCAGACTTAGCCTATTACCGAATATCGTTCTTAATGTGATACCAAGTCCATCTGAGACCTGTGTACACCTTCAGAAAGCCTACAAGTGAAGCACACGTTGTTTACTCACAGTTTGAAAGCAGCATGGAGAAGTCTTCAGCTGTGGAGAGATCCGCCCAGGATAAATTGTGATGCGACTCCTGTGGCTTGTTCTTTTTGTCAGACTTATATTTTGATCATATATCGTTATTAATATGATGTTGATTTGAGACCCGTTTATACTTTCATAGAGTCTGTTAGTGAAACATACAGTCTGTCTGAGTTGTTTACACCCATCTCCAACGCAGCGTGGAGAGCTGTGGTAAACTGTGATACGCTTAGATTAAACTGTGATACGACTTCTCTGGCTATCAACCAGCGATCATGTTTAATATTAAAGACTACACACATTTATCTCTTATCAAAACGGTATTCTGCACTTTGCCGATCTTATCCAGATAAAATGTGACTTGATAAAGAATAGGGGAACTAGTACAAAGGTCATAAAGTAATTCAAACATTAATATAAATGAATGTAAAATCTCATCAATCAATTATTGCCAACATGTATTTATAATATATTCTATATATATATACATACACAGAATATATAGTTTGAGAGAGATATACATTAGACGCAGTCAAAGGTTTGGACACATCTTCTCATTCGAAGTTTTTTATTTATTTAAATTGGTTATACATTGTAGATTAATACTGAAGACATCGACACTATAAAACAACACATGGAATTATTATAGCATTTGGTGGTTTTTGTGAGTGCACTTGAGGATACATTTCCCGAATCGACTGGCCTTCATTTCTTAAAGTGATGATAGACGGTCGTTTCTCTTCACTGAGTTGAGTGGGTCTTGCCATAATATGGATTACAACAGTAGTCAAATAGGGCTCTCCACTGTGCACTAACCCTACCTCAAACACATTAAGAAGGCAAGTAATTCCACAAATTGACTCTTGACAAGGCACATGTGTTAATGGAAAACCATTCCAGGTGACAACCTTGTTATGGCAGATTCCTTATTACAGCGTATTTCTCGCTTATTCATTAAGGTCACACAGGTCAGAGAGGCCCCATCGTCTTGTTATATCAGTCTTATGCCTAGTCACCTGGTTAGTTAAGACAAATGTGTTATTGAGTTAAGTTTCCAGAGAAGAGGCCCCATCGTCTCCTCAGTAATTATTAGGGGTGAGCGGAAGTACAAAGAGGCTCCATAGCTCAGTCTTTAGAGCCTCAGGTTATAATACAGTTGAGTCTTTGTTAGTTAAAGACGTCATGAGATAGTGACCTTTCCACATCTGAAACATATACAAGTATGTCATTCATAGGGGAAAATGTGTGTGGGTTCATTACATTAGATATATGCCTGTGTAAAACTGCTACTCGTTGGGGCATTTCCGCGATTGCTTGCTGTTGAAGCAAGGTGATGTACTCCAATATTATTATTTGTTGTTGCGCAACTGAATATTGATTAATCTCAACCATATCTGTGTTTATGTTTTATTGATCTCTCTCTCTGTGTGTTAACATTTAAAGTTGGTGAGCCATTAATTGCACTAACATCCTCATGAAGCTGACTGAGAGAAGCCCAGAGTGTGAAAAGTTGTCATCAAGGCAAAAGGGGGCTGCTTTGAAGAATCTAGAATAAAAATCACACTTTTTTGTTAACTAGATAATTCCATATGTGTTCTTTCATAGTTTTGATGTCTTCAGTATTAATCTACAAATTAAAATAAACAAAAACCATTGAATGAGAAGGTGTGTCCAAACTTTTGACTGGTACTGTATATAAAAAACACACATATTTTAATATTTAGCAGGTTCCCTCATCTATAATCATTTATACAAGCACAATTTTAAACATGTACAGCAGTAAATTGCAACATACGAAATAATCAAGAAACATCATAAATGAAACACTGACGGGGAACATTTGACTGCACCATCATTACTATGACATAAGAGGGTGCCGTAAAATGTTCTGATAATACTTGCATACTTTTACTTAAATAAGGTTTGAATTAGAGCTGTGCAATTAATCGTATTTTAATCTCTATTACGATTTTGGCTTGCAACGATTATGAAAACGACGTAATCTAAAAAAAAATCCCTTTTCGCAATGATGCTCTCAATGTGTCTTGCGTTATACATGCTGCCCCCTATCTGTGAACAATCCCAAATACAATTCATTGTTTACATTGCGGCTAGTGCTAAACCTGAAGAAAAAAACCTTTTTCATTTTTAACTGTGAGTGGAAAGGGGCTGCGCTACATGAGGTGAATTGAGCCAACATAATTAGACAATTCTTCTAATTTTTCTGACTGTGTTGTTGTGGCATTTCAGCACTCGCAACAGAAAAAATAAAAACAGAGAGGAATCAATAAAACACAGACATAGTTGATTAATTATTATTTCATTGTACAACAATCAATAATAATGAGTCAATAGTGGTAATGCTCCAATGAGTACAAGTCTTTCACATCACATATTGCAGCTGTAATGAACGCACACACAATTTCCCTTACATTAGCCAACACACCCACATATGTTCCAGATGTCGAAAGGTCATTATCTCATGAGCTCTATAGATGTAATTCATACCCTGTCGGGACATGAACCACCTAACTAACAAGACTTAACTGTATTATCCTGAGGAGGGCCTCTTTGCACTTCCGCTCACCCCTAATAATTGCGGAAGAGACGATGGGCCTCTCTTCTCTGGAAACTGTAATTCAATAACACAACTAATTATATTGAATAGGTCCAAGCCTGATATAACAGTGAGTTTCCTGTTTCCTGCAGATGTCCAGCAGCTGGTGGTGGTTAAAGAAGAGCCTCTCCCTGACCTGCAGGAGTGGAGCACCAGTCTGGACCAGGAGGACCCAGAGCCCCCCCCACACATTAAGCAGGAACAGGAGGAACTCAGGATCAGTCAGGAGGGAGAGCAGCTTCAGGAGCTTGAGGAGGCTGATGTCACCAAGTCCACTTTCACTCCTGACCCTGTGAAGAGTGAAGATGATGATGAAGAGAAACCTCAGTCCTCACAGCCTCATCAAAGACAAACTGAACACATGGAAACAGAAGCTGATGGAGATGACTGTCGAGGACCAGAACCAGCCAGGAACTCAGATCCAGAGAGCAGTTTACAACCAAAGACTGAGGACCACACTGGAGACTCTTCTGAAGACACTGATGACTCTTCTGAACCTGACGCTGAGCACAGTGCTGATTGGAAGGAGACCAGAGAACCTGCCTCAGGCTCAAACTCACTGAAAAATAGACAAGAATCTGTCAGTGATCCACGACGTAGTGCTGAAAAGAAACCATTGAGCTGCTCAGTCTGTAAGAAAGCTTTTAGACATAGAAGAGATCTAAATCCACACATGAGAATCCACACAGGAGAGAAACTCTTTCGCTGCTCAGTTTGTGAGAAAGCTTTTTCACAGAATATGCATTTATATATCACTCCTCCTCCTCGGTCACTGCTCCTGGCTATCCCTTTCATGGCTGCCCCTCCTCCTCCTCCTCCCCCTCCTCCTCCTCTTCGGACACTACTCCCGGCTGTCCCTCTCATGGCTTCCCCTGCTGCTCAGCCTCCTCTTCGATCACTGCTCCTGGCTGGCCCTCTCATGGCTGCCCCTGCTGCTCAGCCTCCTCCTCTCCGTGTGCCGAGGACAACGGCCTACAGGAAGAGGAAGGCGGCAGAGGCTGATGCTGCAAGGGGTGGGCCGTCGCACTTGAGCAAAGCCCGTCAGCAAACGGGTCAGTACACCTGCAGCAAGTGTGGCCAGGCCAAAAGGATCGACACTGGCCACACTCGCATTGCAGGTGTGTCTTACTGTGCGGCTGCCGGCGGGAAAGCTGTGGAAGAATGGCGGGAGGAGATGAAAAAACTAAAAAGGGACCGAGATGGGGAATGATGGCACTTTTTTACTTTTATCTTAATTTTTTTAGATCTATTTTTGTTGTTAAAATAAAACTCTGAACTGAACTTTGTGTGGAAACTTTATTTAGAATTCATTTCACAACGTCTGCACAACATGGTGCATAAATAAGCACAGTAGAGATGATGAGATGATACATATATATATATATAAAATATAACGTGCATCATAATACAGCTCTGTAGTACAAACCTTTCTGTAATCAAATCAGTGTTATTGATTCAGATGTTATCTCACAGCACTTTACAGATACTATACCGTACTCTTTGTAGTTTATTACAATCATCCTCATTCACCAAAAACCCTGTTTCAGAGTCACTGTGTGTCAGTCAGTGCTGGCTGTTATGGCTGAGAGGGGAGCTCTCCCTCATCTCTGCCACAGCTGGGGATCGAACCGCGGACCTTCAGGGCCCACTTTCCTCATGGAGCCTCCTGCATCCCCCCTTCTTCTTGACCCTCTTCTATCCCAGGTGTGAAAGCCTCATCTCTCTCATCATCTGAACCCCCTGAACTCTCTGGTGCAGGAAATGTCTGCTTCAGTTCCGTCTCCTGCAGCGATATTGAGTCATAAAGTCCATGAAGACGTCCTGGCGTCCTCTAGGATGCACATTTATAAAAGAGCTGTTATTTGAAAACTTGAATTATATAATTGCTTTCGGAACTAATCATATAGTTCCTCACATGTTAATAAACAAGAACATATTTGATTTTCATGGTAAAAATTACAATTATTCAACAATATTTGACTTCTCCTACTGCTTCTATAACATGTTGTTTTTGGTATGCCAGCCATATTCGATGAAAAGAAAGAGGAACTTCCCAGCATGCAATTTTAACCAATGACATATCACTGGAAAGACCAGGATGTCCTCTGTACAGCACATCAGGGACTGATAGAGTAGCTCAAAAGAGTAAAAGGAGATGCATGTTAACAAAATGTCCACTACAGTGGGCTGGGTCCCAGGAGGACATTGGTGGTCTGATTGGTGCTTACATGTCAGATCAGATTTGGATTTTGGGTAGTTCAAAACCAAAAAACAGGATTAGGATAACTTTGATATCCGATCAGATCAGGAAATCCAATCCAAGCTTTAATCTGGATCAAATCTTCAAAACGGGTAGTTCAAACCGACAACACAGGGTTGGGATCAGTTTGATCCCAAACAACTGGATGATCCTGATCCCACCAGAGGGATGGGTTTCCAGTGGATTACCAGAGCAAAATGTACTGTACCATTTATTTAAATTTATTTAAAAATATGTTTCAATTTAAATTAGATGGCAAAGTTTGTTAACTGAAATAATACACCATTTTTAGCCTTCATGGCAAATACATTTTATTTATTTTTTTATATTTGTTGCTCACGTTTGTGGCCTATTTTGTTTTCAAAGCAAATGATGACATAAATGTTTATGCTCATAAAAGTATCACAACAAAGATTGTCAATCATAAATGTAATTTAGATTAAAGAAAAAATATCTTCAACCAAAAACAAGTCCATCATCTGTCATCACCTTTCAAATTTAAAATATAATTAGACATTATAGATGTCTCTGCAATGTGGTCCCTTGTCTTCCTTGTATTATTTTTCATATCCACTAGAGCAGTGGTTCCCAACCTTTTTCCCCAGAGCTCCCCCCACACACACACAAGGGGGGGGGGCACAACAGCTGTAATTAAAGTTTAAAAGTCTCAAAATGCTACAACTACTGTCTCAAACTGGATGAATGTGAAGTATGTTGTTAAAGGAGGATGAAGGCGTAATCAAGGAGCACTATGGAGTGACTTTGATGGTTATTGGACATTTGGATTCCCGCTGTATGAAGGAATGAAAGGACGGCGCAAGTGGAAACAATTCACAAAGTAAGCCGGATTTTGCCGATGTGTTTATGTGGATTCAAAAGTCGTAAATAATCTACAAAATGGAGGAGACCGATCTGATCGGAGCAACTGACAAATAATCCAACTGAAACCGGCATGGACAATGACTATGTTTTAAAAATGCGCTTATCCAGACAAGCCCGGTTTGGACACTTTACGGGCAGAAGAAACATTTCTATTAAAGAAAGAATTATACATTTCTATATTTGTATGCCTTTAATAGCTACTAGCTTTCATTTTAATTCAAATGAATTGATCAATAATTGTTTATATTGTAATGTAGAGACAAGACTTTTAGCGACAATCATGTATTGCGTTACAATTATATGTAAAAAAATAATTTAAAATTAATTTAAAAAAAGAGTCTAAATATGATATTTGGCCTCAAATCATGTGAGGCCTGGCACACCCCCTGCGATCTTCAGCGCACCTCCTAGGTTGGGAACCACTGCACTAGATGGAGATCAGTAAAGCACTGATATTCAGGATCTAGTAATCTTGAAAAGTCTGAATCTGGATCAGGGTGATCCTATCCTGAATTGCTTTGAACTACAGGGACAAAATCTGTCCGAGTTGTCTGATCCTGGATCACAAAAAATAGGATTTCAAAATCTAGTCGGATCTGATTGAGATTAAAAGTGTTGAACTACTGGGCCCTGGTTATTTTCTGCATCAATCCCTATTATCTCTTACACAAAACAAACACATCTTGAAAATAACCGCAAGACTGTAACCTCTTCACATTCTGTTGAAATTGTGAGTTGATTACCAGCCATATCTCACACATTGCTGTTTTGAATCATTACTATGTGGATGACAGTTGAACTGGATGATGTAACATTTAGGCCATCTGCTGGAAAGAAGACGTATCGCTCTGTTCAGGGTTCCTGTCGGTTTCGCCAACTCAAATGTAAGACCACTTTGAATAGAATTTAAGACCTATTTCACGGCAAGAAAGTACAAAGGAAAATTGCTTTGAAAGAAGAAATACATCCCATAATTACTTACAAAGTAAATGTATTCATGTTCAACATAAGAACAGTGACTGAACATAACAGCTTAACAGTACAAAGAACTGTGTTAGCGTGTTAGACAAAAAGTGTGTGTTAGGGTTGTGCAATTAATCGCAATTATGATGTTGGCCTGCCACATATACGAAAACAACATAATAAAAAAAAACGATTATTTTGCTTTGCTAGGTTGACAAAATATTTGATCTAATTCATTTTAGTCTAATTTCTTTTTAATCACCATATTTATGTTTAGTAGCTTGAGGAAGTGCGCTCCAAAATATTTGTTGATCTTGTTTATTGGTATTTATTATTTTGATATTATTTATTTAAATGCATCATTTATTAGGGCCCGAACACGGAGCGCGAGGACCCGACGGCATCCTAGCACGAAGTGCGAGGAACCTATTGTTATTGGTGGTATTATTAGGGCCCGAGCACGGAGCGCTATTCCATTCAGAAAACACGAATTTCAAAAGGTTCTTCGCCTGACGTCTGTCTGCAGACTTGTCAAAGCATTAATTCATGGTTCTTACTAACCGGTATCAGTATGTTGTTACTTCGGCATCATTTAGAAACGTGTATTACAATGAAATCACGGTCAAATATGTTCATCTTGTTGTAGTTGTAGCCCCCTTGCCAGCGATTCTCTCTCTAGTTTAGCATACTCAGCCCGACTCAGCATGGTTGTTGGCCCGCTAAGAACCTCGATTTTATGGGGCCAGAAAAACTGTGAAATAGTACCCACTAGCCGGAGCTATGCCTAGTGGAAACGCAACCAAAAACGGGCCGTGCACGGCACGCTTAAACCGCACTGTAGTGGAAATGCGCCATAAGACTAGCTGTGCAAAAACGTTTGCATTAAGACACTAAGACTAGCTGGTCCATTGTAAAGGTCAGTCCACCTTAAATGAGCAGTGGGTGATCAGCAGGTGAAAGGCAGGACACAGGAACTTGGTCCTGAGGAGATGTAACGATTATTAAACAAGAAATAGTCGAGTCAAGGGGTCAAAGAAATGAACATTTGTGATTATTAGCGAATCGGTTGCAGATGGGTGAAAACAGGCTTAGGGAGTAACGTATTACATGTAACGGCATGAGGTCATCAGGATACAAAATAGGAAAATGTATTCCCTTACAGTTACAGAAGCAAAAACACTCCGTTAACAGGTACATTTATGTAAAACAGGGCTCATTAACAGGATAGCAATGATACAAAACATTTAGAAATAAAGAACAATACATTAATTCATCCTATATCTCTATATGGAAACTTGGAGCCCTCAATCCAAATAAAATGGTTCATCAACAGTCAATGGTTAACGTATAAAACAGAATGACAAAAACATTAAACATATTGTTCACTTATGTTGATAAAGATGGAGTTCATTTAAGTCTTATATGGATGTTGTACAACAATGTTAATCCAGTCAGACAGATTTCTCTCACGTGTGAACTGTCATAAGACTTATTCATTGTCCTCTCCATCAGCTTCTGTTGCCTTGTGTTCAACTGAACTGCTGATTGGAGGCTGCCTCTCCATTATCCTCAGTTTGAATTTCATTAAGCTGTGAGGACTGACGACCAACACACTTGTGCCTTTTGAAATAACCATGCCATTTAAATACTTTGTCACAAACTTTGCAGCTGTATATTTCCTCTCCTGTGTGGACTCTCATGTGTTTCTTTAAATTTCCACTCCGTGAAAAAGCTTTCTTACAGACTGAGCAGCTGTGTGCTTTCTCTCCTGTGTGGACTCTCATGTGTTCCTTTAAATGTATATTCCTTGAAAAAGCTTTCTTACAGACTGAGCAGCTGTGTGCTTTCTCTCCTGTGTGGACTTTCATGTGTTCCTTTAAATTTTCACTCCTTGAAAAAGCTTTCTCACAAACTGAGCATTTGAATGGTTTCTCTCCTGTGTGGACTCTCATGTGTGTCTTTAAACTTCCACTCAGTGAAAAAGCTTTCTTACAGACTGAGCAGCTGTGTGCTTTCTCTCCTGTGTGGACTCTCATGTGTGTCTTTAAATTGATATTCTGTGAAAAATCTTTCTTACAGACTGAGCAGCTGTGTGCTTTCTCTCCTGTGTGGACTCTCATGTGTTTCTTTACATTTCCACTCCGTGAAAAAGCTTTCTTACAGACTGAGCATTTGAATGGTTTCTCTCCTGTGTGGATTCTCATGTGTCGATTTAGATCTCTTCTATGTCTAAAAGCTTTCTTACAGACTGAGCAGCTGAATTGTTTCTTCTCAGCACTATGTCGGGGATCACTGAAAGATTCTTGTCTATTTTTCAGAAGTGAGTTTGAGCCTGAGGCAGGTTCTCTGGTCTCCTTCCAATCAGCACTGTCTTCAGTGTCAGGTTCAGAAGAGTCATCAGTGTCTTCAGAAGGGTCTCCAGTGTGGTCCTCAGTCTTTGGTTGTAAACTGCTCTCTGGATCTGAGTTCCTGGTTGGTTCTGGTCCTCGACAGTCATCTCCATCAGCTTCTGTTTCCATGTGTTCAGTTTGTCTTTGATGAGGCTGTGAGGACTGAGGTTTTTCTTTATCATCTTCACTCTTCACAGGGTCAGGGGTGAATGTGGACTTGGTGATATCAGCCTCCTCCAGGTCCTGAAGCTGCTCTCCCTCCTGACTGATCCTGAGTTCCTCCTGTTCCTGCTTAATGTGTGGGGGGGGCTCTGGGTCCTCCTGGTCCAGACTGGTGCTCCACTCCTGCTGGTCAGGGAGAGGCTCTTCTTTAACCACCACCAGCTGCTGGACATCTATAGGAAACAGGAAACACACTGTTATATAAGTCAACATAATTAGGTATGTTATTGAATTACAGTTTCCAGAGAAGAGAGGCCCATCGTCTCTTCCGCAATTATTAGGGGTGAGCCGAAGTGCAAAGAGGCCCTCCTCAGGATAATACAGTTAAGTCTTGTTAGTTAGGTGGTTCATATCCTGACAGGGTATGAATTACACCTAAAGAGGTCATGAGATAATGACCTTTCGACATCTAGAACATATGTGGGTGTGTTGGCTAATGTAAGGGAAATTGTATGTGCGTTCATTACAGCTGCTATATATGATGTGAAAGACTTGTACTCGTTGGAGCATTACCACTAATGACTGCTTGTGTGCAAGGTAATGTTTCCTCATTATTATTGATTGTTGTACAACGAAATAATAATGAATAAACTATATCTGTGTTTTATTGATTCCTCTCTGTTTTTATTCTTTCCTTCTGTGAGTGCTGAATTTCCACAACAACACAGTCAGAAAGAATTGTCTAATTATGTTGGCTCAATTCACCTCATGTAGCCCAGCCCCTTTCCACTTACCGTTAAAAATGAAAAAGGTTTTTTTCCTCAGGTTTAGCACTAGCCTCAATGTAAACAATGAATTGAATTTTGGATTGTCCATTACGCAGTGCTATTCAATTAGTTTGGAATGGGGGCCGATTGATGAAAATTATCCAAATTAAGGGGCCGGGAAAAAGAAGGCTTGAAATATGAGCAAATCATATTAAGAGCTTCAGATACAGTACAACAGCATAGTGGAGTGCATATATTGTGCTTAATTAAATCACACAACATAGCCCCTAGGCCTTTATAGATCTAAATGGCAAGTTCAGAACTCAGTAGACCTACATGTGAAGCTAATTTAACCATCAACATCATTTAATTTAATTTAGGTGAAATCTAATCATTCACGCAGAGATAGAATAAATGACAGGAGTTGTCACTACAGTAGCTATTAGGTGGGTTCGAAACCAGAGCCCGTCAAAGTTTTCCGGCAATGTCTTCCCCTCTATTCCAGAGAGGGTGTTAAATTGAGAGATAAAAGGCACTCTGGCCCAAAAAAAAAACCTTTAAACCTTTAAAATTATTTAAAAATCTAAAGTCGATTACTTTTTAACATTATACTCAAAGGGTTAGCAAATATCACCCCGGGCCGGATTTGGCCCGCCGGGCCGCCAATTCAATAGCCCTGCACTACGCCTACATTATAGAATGAAAATACTGTGTTACAAATTTAAATCCTGCATTCAAACTAGGGCTGCTCGATTATGGCATTGATTTTTTTCGATTACGTTGTTTTCATAATCGTTTCAAGCTAAAATCGTAATAGAGATTAAAATACGATTAATTGCACAGCCCTAATTCAAACCATTTTTAAGTAAAGGTATGCAAGTACTATCAGAACATTTTACATGATGTTTCTTGATTGTTTTGAATGTTGCATTTTACTGCTGTACATGTTTAAAGTTGTGCTTGTATAAATGATTATAGATGAGGGAACCTGCTAAATATTAAAATATGTGTATTTTTTATATACAGTACCAGTCAAAAGTTTGGACACCTTCTCATTCAATGGTTTTTGTTTATTTTAAATGTGTAGATTAATACTGAAGACATCAAAACTATGAAAGAACACATATTGAATTATCTAGTTAACAAAAAAGTGTGATTTGTATTCTAGATTCTTCAAAGTAGCCCCCTTTTGCCTTGATGACAGCTTTGCACACACTGGGCTTCTCTCAGTCAGCTTCATGAGGATGTTAGTGCAATTAATGGCTCACCAACTTTAAATGTTAACACAGAGAGAGAGATAAAAAAAAACATAAACACAGATATGGTTGAGATTAATCAATATTCAGTTGCACAACAACAAATAATAATATTGGAGTACATCACCTTGCTGCAACAGCAACCAACCGCGAAAATGCCCCAACGAGTAGCAGTTTTACACAGACATACAGGACTGTCTCAGAAAATTAGAATATTGTGATAAAGTTCTTTATTTTCTGTAATGCAATTAAAAAAACAAAAATGTCATACATTCTGGATTCATTACAAATCAACTGAAATATTGCAAGCCTTTTATTATTTTAATATTGCTAATTATGGCATACAGCTTAAGAAAACTCAAAAATCCTATTTCAAAAAATTAGAATAGTTCCTCAGACCAAGTAAAAAAAAAAGATTTATAACAGCAAAACACAATCAAACATTTGAAAATGTCCATTAATGCACTCAGTACTTGGTTGGGAATCCTTTTGCACGGATTACTGCATCAATGCGGCGTGGCATGGAGGCAATCAGCCTGTGGCATTGCTGAGGTGTTATGGATGCCCAGGATGCTTCAATAGCGGCCTTTAGCTCATTAGCATTGTTGGGTCTGGTGTCTTTCAGCTTCTTCTTCACAATACCCCACATATTCTCTATGGGGTTCAGGTCAGGGGAATTTGCAGGCCAATCGAGGACAGTAATGCCATGGTCAGTACACCAGTTACTGGTGGTTTTGGCACTGTGGGCAGGTGCCAGATCATGCTGGAAAATGAATTCCTCATCTCCATAGAGCTTTTCAGCAGACGGAAGCATGTAGTGCTCTAAAATCTCTTGGTACACAGCTGCATTTACTCTGGGCTTGATGAAACACAGTGGACCAACACCAGCAGCTGACATGGCTCCCCAAACCATCGCTGACTGTGGGAACTTCACACTGGATTTCAAGCAACTTGGATTTTGCTCCTCTCCAGCCTTTCTCCAGACTCTGGCGCCTTGACTTCCAAATGAAATACAAAACTTGCTTTCGTCTGAAAAGAGGACTTTGGACCACTGTGCAACTGTCCAGTGCTTCTTTTCCTTAGCCCAAGTCAGACGCCTCTTCCGTTGTCTTGAGTTCAGAAGTGGCTTGACCATAGGAATACGGCTATTGTAGCCCATTTCCCGGACACGTCTGTGAACAGTGACTTTTGATACCTGGACTCCAGCTTCAGTCCACTGTCTTTGAAGCTCCCCCAAATTCTGGAAGCGACTCTTCTTCACAATGCTGTTAAGGCTGCGGTCATCTCTCTTGGTTGTGCAGCGTTTCCTGCCACATTTCCCCCTTCCAACAGACTTTTTGTGGATGTGCTTTGAAACTGCACTCTGTGAACAGCTTGCTCTTTGAGAAATTTCTTTTTGTGTCTTACCCTCCTGATGGAGGGTGTCAATGACGGTCCTCTGGACAGCAGTCAGATCAGCAGTCTTCCCCATACTTGTGATTTAGTTTACTGAACCAAGCTGAGTGTTTTTCAAGGCTCAGGAAACCCTTGCAGGTGTTTTGAGTTAATTAGACGATTCAAGTGATTCGTTGAACACCCTACTAGTATACTTTTTCATGATATTCTAATATTTAGAGATAGGATATTTGAGTTTTCTTAAGCTGTATGCCATAATCAGCAATATTAAAATAATAAAAGGCTTGCAATATTTCAGTTGATTTGTAATGAATCCAGAATGTATGACATTTTTGTTTTTTTAATTGCATTACAGAAAATAAAGAACTTTATCACAATATTCTAATTTTCTGAGACAGTCCTGTATATAGCTACTGTAATGAACACACACACACACACACACACACATTTCCCCCTATGAATGCCATACTTGTATATGTTTCAGATGTGGAAAGGTCATTATCTCATGACGTCTTTAACTAACAAAGACTTAACTGTATTATAACCTGAGGCTCTACCGACTGAGCTATGGAGCCTCTTTGTACTCCCGCTCACCCTTAATAATTACTGGGGAGACGATGGGGCCTCTTCTCTGGAAACTTAACTCAATAACACATTTGTCTTAACTAACCATGTGACTAGGCATAAGACTGATATAACAAGATGATGGGGCCTCTCTGACCTGTGTGACCTTAATGAATAAGCGAGAAATACGCTGTAATAAGGAATCTGCCATAACAAGGTCGTCACCTGGAACGGTTTTCCATTAACACGTGTGCCTTGTCAAGAGTCAATTTGTGGAATTACTTGCTTTCTTAATGTGTTTGAGGTAGGGTTAGTGCACAGTGGAGAGCCCTATTTGACTACTGTTGTAATATTATGGCAAGACCCACTCAACTCAGTGAAGAGAAACGACCGTCCATCATCACTTTAAGAAATGAAGGCCAGTCGATCCGGAAAAGGTCAAGAACTTTGAATGTATCCTCAAGTGCACTCACAAAACCACAGAATGCTATAATAATTCCATGTGTTGTTTTATAGTTTTGATGTCTTCAGTATTAATCTACAATGTAGAACCAATTTAAATAAATAAAAAACCTGGAATGTCCAAACTTTTGACTGCATCTAATACTAGTGTATATCTCTCTCAAAATATATATATTGTGTGTATATATATATATATATATATATATATACATATATATATAGTATATATACATATATATATACAGAATATATTATAAATAAATGTTGGCAATAATTGATTGATGAGATTGTATATTCATTTATATTAATGTTTGAATTATTATTATTCTTCTCCCGCAATTTGAATTAATCCAAAGTGTTTTTTTATTTGCTTTTTACACATTTAAAAAGAAAAGGTGAATAAATAAGCACATTAAAAACAAAATTATCAATGTATGTCACATTTAATCAACTAGTGCCTACATGTATGGTTAATATTTAAATTAGTACATTACATGGCATATTATTCAATGGATGTTTTTTTATAAATATATTTTTAAATATATTTTTTTGCTCTTTTTAGAATTAAGTACATTTGTCTCATAATACTTACATACTTGTACTTAAAGATATGCACGCAGTAGGCTACTTTAACTTTTAATGGAGTATTTTCACAGTGTGGTGTTTGTACCTTTACTTCAGGATCTGCTAACTGCAGCAAGTGCTGATAAAGAGTCTAAAGTGTTATTAATGTGATAATAAAGTGTTAATGAAGAGTAAAGGGAACAGACCTGCTCTGTGTATCCGAAGCTGAGGCTGTGAAACAGCGTCCAGTAGTTTCTGGAGTCTCTTGTTCTCCTCTTTGGAAAGAAGCAGCTCCTCCTCGAGCTCTGCTATCGTTTGTTCAAACAGAGCAAATATCTCTTCATTAGCAGCAGTGACTCGCTGCTTCTTCAACGACAGCAGCATTTGGACTTTACTCATGTTTCCTAGATCACCTTTCCCTGCAGACTCCGTTAAACACACCGTTTCTCTCTCCGTCAAACTCTCAATCTGACTAGTGTTGCTAACGTGTTTCCAGCTAGCATGCTAAGCTAGCTCCTGTAGTCCGAGGTAAACGCTCCAGAAAAAAGAGCACAGAGTCCATTCAGAGGTTTATCCAGACACACAGATGATGGATCAGTAGAGCTGGAGCTCACACACACTTTCTCAGGAACACAGAGAGAACCGTAGCGACGAGACGCCACATGCAGGGCTCGAGTTAAGTGTGAGCCAATGGGAGCTGAGCTCCCACAAGGAGGGGCAAGGCTCGAGTTAAGTGTGAGCCAATGGGAGCTGAGCTCCCACAAGGAGGGGCAAGGCTCGAGTTATGTGTGAGCCAATGGGAGCTGAGCTCCCACAAGGAGGGGTCTGAGCTCCCACATCATACATCTGTGGGGGTCGCTAATACATTACCAACAACCATTATTTTAATCACAAATAATGCATGTGTCAATGTAATGAGTATTATTTACGTTAAGGAGGTAAACAGGCTAAAATAAAAACATGTTTTCCAAAAGAACTACGCATTCTCTTGAATGACAATATGCCTGCACTGCACCTCCAAGCGAGTTTGGAGCAAGTAAGGCTGCTGCTGCTGTGTGCGTGTGTGTGTGTGTGTGTGTTTGAGTGCGTGTGCGGGCGCGCGCGTGAGCACACGTTAGTTTTAAAGACAACCATAGAGCTCAGTTTATAACTCGAACCCTGATCATCATCATTTACCAAAACCCCCTGTTTTAGAGTCACTATATGAAGGCTTCTCAATTCTCTAATTTCCACTCCTCGACTCCCCTCCTTGACTCCTATCTTCATGTCTTAGTCCCGCCCACAGGAGATGCGAGCGGAGGACCCGAGTAGGGGAACCGAGGAGAGAGGAGAGGAAGCAGCAGGCGGTTAGAGAAATGAGAACTCCTCTCCTCTGAGCGGTCATTTTAAAGAGACGTCCATTAATGATGACAGGAGGCACAGCAGCCCTCTGTCTGATGGACAGATGTGTTCATGACCACTTCTATATTTACTTTGATTCATTCACAGTGCGGTGTCATGAGACAATAACAGGCTACAGATACGGACATACAGTATCCACACACATACATATAAATATAAACAATTTCAGAATCAAACAAGTATGAGAGCACTCTCATAATAACGTAACACAATCAGAGACTGGATATATACTGGATATAATATCCAGGGGATGCATGCAGAGCTGTCATTGGCTGAGATAAGTCCGGCCGTGCATCACGACTCTTTGAATAATCACTGTTGCCGGTGTCGGCCCCATATCTGTTCGGGGTACCATATCTGCTCGGGTGTATTTCCGTCGCATCCGTCATCCGGCATATGACGGATTGTACGGCAACTCAAGAGGGCCATCATACACGGTCCAATTCCGAACATTTAAACATAGCCTACACTTCATTCTTTACTTTGTCCATTATTATATGTAGAAGATATACAAATTTTCTCCGTCATGTTGTTTCCATAGCAACAACTTCAAACAATAACAACTAACCGCTAGCCGCAAAGCTAGCATCACAGCCACTGCTCCGTGTTCGGAGACTTTGCACACGTTTTTCACAAACATTTTCACACGCTATGATTACGTCCATTAGCTTCGTCTTGATCTGTAGATGTGATTTGATGTGTCGTGTGTCCCCCAACTCCTCTCCAAAGTTCAAATATTTAATAAAATACTCAGGGGAGTTTCCTGAATTGTCATGCCCAAAGCCAAGCACTAGGCCCTGGGTAAATTAAGAGGCTGATCTCTGGCACTTTTGTCCACTTTCCCTGGTGGTAGAAACTCAAGCCAGACATCGCTGGAATCGTCTCAGAGAGAAGATGATCAGTGGGGTCTTGTTTTTACTGAATGATGTGTTTTTTTATGGGGAATTCAAATATGAGCTTATTTTTAGGATTTTCGGAGACTTTGCACACGTTTTCACAAACATTTTCACGCTAGGAGTATGGGAGTACTTCCATTCGCTTCGTCTTGATCTGTAGATGTGATTTGATGTGTCGTGTGTCTCCCAACTCCTCTCCAAAGTTCAGATACTATATACAAATACTAAAAGGTAAATAAAACATTGTAGTGACCACCTATTTAACCACTGGGACATAATTCACTCATGGAACTACGGGTTGGGGGTATTGTTTCCGCACGGACATATGTGTTCCTAACTATGTATATTGTGTGCCCTCCTGGCTTCTTTCTCTTGGCTACTCGGACTGCAAGCCAGCAACATGTCTCTTTCTGCTCCACAATAAAGTTTCCATTTGCACCTTCGATGCACCGCCTCCGACTCCATATCTCCCGGCACTACACTGGTGACCCTGACACGTCTCGAGAAGTTTCCGGGACACGAACACGGCAAAAAGAACGCAAGTTTTTTTCTCGAAATGCCGGGGATTTTTTGGAATCATCCGTGGCTGCCACCGGCACGCGGACTGAGGCTCGGTGCGCGCCCCGCAGAAGAGCTGGGGACGTTGCCCGCCATTCCCGCATCAGCCTTCCATGCTACAGGGAGACCATGCACGACCTGCTGGGTCGACCAGCAACCCGATTGCTGCCTCGTGGGTTGGTTTCTTCGGTGCGTGCGGCTGCGACACCTAGCAGCTATCCACGTGGGGCTAACGACGGCTAGCAGCTACCGATGGCTGCCAGCTAACAGCCACAACTAACGGCTAGCTGCTAACGGCTATAGACCTTTTGAGCTTTTTCCCCAGGTACCTGAGAGGAGGTTCGACCATGTCTGGTCGGCCTCGTGTGGATCCTCTCACGATTTCACCTACCTTTTTTTTTTTTGGACCGTGGACAGTACGGCCCTTTTGAGCTTTTTCTGGTGCCGGAGAGGAGGTTCGACCATGTCTGGTCGGCCTCGTGTGGACACTCTCACCTTTTTCACCACCTCGACGGCGGTTCCAGACGCCACTCACGTTTTCATCGACGCCTGGGTGGTTCACTCCTGGACCCCGTCTCGCCTCGACGGCTCCGGACGGCGCCCCGTCTGGCCTCTCCCCTGTCCACGGCTCCTTCCTCCCGGGGATGCTGCTCCTGCCCCCCGGGGACGCGGCTCTTTCCTCCCGTTGTGCCCTCGCCTGCGGCCGGGCAGCGCTCCTCCCTGCTGGGGACCACCGGGATATTCACGCCGTCCCCACGTCGCAGCACTGCGGCCCCCTTACGACACCTACTGCGGCCCCGTTCCGGCCCGTCTCCCACCCCCGGTGAGGATGCCCTCGCCCTCGTTAGGGCCCCTACCCTCTCCTGCGGCCCCCTTCCGACGGCCCGTTCCATGGCCCGGCCCCACCCTCCTCGGCCCCTGTGGTGCTTCCTCCCGGACACGGGGATAGTGTCCATGGTTGAATTCTGGGGGGGCTTGTGTAGTGACCACCTATTTAACCACTGGGACATAATTCACTCATGGAACTACGGGTTGGGGGTATTGTTTCCGCACGGACATATGTGTTCCTAACTATGTATATTGTGTGCCCTCCTGGCTTCTTTCTCTTGTCGACCCGGGCTGCGACCCGACAACATGTCCTTTGCAGCTCCTCATTAAAGTTGTCTTTTGCACCTTCGATGCACCGCCTCCGACTCCCATATCTCTCGGCACTACAACATTAAACATAATGACAAAATAACAACCTGAAAGATATGTATTCTATCTACACATTTCATAATTATCTAATCAAGTGGCCTTATAAAAGTGTTGGCTAAAGTAACGCAGAATATATATATTTTTTAATTGTAAATAATTAGAAACATTATTTATGTGCACAAGTACATGGGACCCCACCATAGCATCCCACACATAACAAGCTGTCCTGAGTTCCTCCAGCTGCAGTTCCGCAGACGGCCGGTGTGTGGCAGCAGAGCGCTGGGAGCAGAGGGAGGTGAGTATATGACCGATATGACGGATGACGGATGCGACGGAAATACACTCGAACACATCTGGTACCTACACCGGAAATACATCCGCGGAGGATCCGTGGAGGAACCATCAGTGTATCCTCGATCATTGGTTGCGCCTGACATTTTCTTTTGGGGGTGCTGTGGGGTAGCTTGACGTTTCATAGAGGGTGTTCAAACATTTAGGGTTTCCCATAAATGTCCCGGGCGCTACAGTTGAATTTTCTACTGCAACACTCCCCACACGCACACACACAATATATCAGCTACTGTTACAATGAAGGCTCGATAATCAGCTCACGGCATAGGTGTAAGTAGGGGTAAAGTGCTATTTTTTTAAGTGGACCTAACATCCTTTAGGGGGGGTCCGGGGGCATGCTTCCCCAGGAAGTTTTTTTTTTTTATATTAAAATTAAATGCATCAATCTGGTGCACTGTGAAGAGATCTATGGATACATCTCTCAACACCCATATGAAACAGAACTGTAAACAGATTTACTTTTTCTTTATGGATATTTTACAAATCACTCCCCTTTTAAACTTCTTGTTTTACTGTCATATCTATTTCATACCTGTTTTTCATTTATGCTCTTGTTTTTTCATACCTATAATGATCATATAAACGTGTGCCTCGGAAATACTTGTTTA
This sequence comes from Harpagifer antarcticus, assembly GCA_902827135.1. Classification (NCBI taxonomy): domain Eukaryota; kingdom Metazoa; phylum Chordata; class Actinopteri; order Perciformes; family Harpagiferidae; genus Harpagifer; species Harpagifer antarcticus. The sequence continues at coordinate 229,570 of CADEHL010001104.1, read as the reverse complement.
CGTTAATCTTGACCAAACCGTTTGAGACCCACTGAGATAACTTAGACTAAAGTTAACTATCTAAACACTGAGAGTCCTTTACTTAGCTGAGCTGACGTTATCTGAGCCTCTCAGTCTGACAGGAGAGAGTTCACCCTCCACCTTGTAGTTGAAAAAGCTCCTTATATCCGTTAGTGTAGCTAGCTAGCACCAGATGCTAACCACAACGATCTCCGGTAGGCTACCGGTGCGCGCTCTCTCTCTCGCGCACGCACACAAAATGGCTCGTGCCACACACACACAGAGCAGAGCTTGAATGAAACACATAGGGACCCAGAAGTAGGCTATACTTGTACTGTACTGTAGCATATTATTTTCGAATCAATCATTTTTCAAATTATGAATTTCACACATAAAAAAACAAAACACACATACATTTCTTGGGGGTTCTTAGGGGGTGCTATGGCTATCCTTGGGCGTGCCCCTAGTGCCACCACTGTCCTCGATTATAGCTCCTCCAGAGCAACACATCCTCACTCCCAGGTCGGCCTATGTTGACGTTATGTCAAGTCCCCTGTGTCGGCTTTTTCCAACGCAAGGGGGGGGGGGCCCATAGCGTACATTTTCAACTTTCCGGGATGTCCATAGGCTTCTATATAGCTCCCTAAACGTATGTTGTAGACGACTTGAGATCGCGAGCGAATGCTACCCGCAGATCCATTCTCACAGCGTTTATCAACCTTTTTCTTACTCAATATCAAGCCACACTTATTGTTTTTACTTCTTTATTTTAAGTGAATAATGTAGGACTTTTGTTGCCGTCAGTTATGGGGAGAGTAGGGGCTCAGAAAACTGACATCTGTATTGTTTCATCGTTTTTTCCTTCTAATTTTGTATTCTTTTCTAAACCACACACTGTTATTTACTCAACAATAACACACAATTATCCTTGTGTTTATTTATTTGTTTGATTAATAAACACAAGTTGGAGTCCGTCAGGACCGAGGGTCGGAGCAGCTCATAGAAGTTGCTTTACAGAATTTTACACCCGGAAGTAAGTATTCTCTCCGCTTCGCTTGACAAACCCTGTGATAGTCCTCAAGCTCTGTGATTGGAGAGTGTGCTCCGAGAGTTACGCCGAGCGTCGAACAGCACTTGAAATGGGATGGAACCATGGCAGACTGTTCACAACTGGATTTGAACGGGTCCACCTCGTCCCCCCCCTCCCCCACCCCGTCCCCAGAACTACACATGCTGGCTATTGTGTGTTTCGCAACATGTTCTCTATCTATGGCACGTCTCTACTGGGAATTGTAGTTTTAAAATTTCCCATAATAAGAAGTTGCCAGTATTAAACTGTCTACACCCTGGAGGTTTAGGGGATAGGAAACACTCACATTTAAAACATATAATTAAGAAATGGGTGAAAATTGCTTGTGCCCATAATGGGCAGCATTAATATACCCACATGCCAGCTAAGGTCAGAAGAGCTTTATTTAACAGCTGGTCTTATGTCTGTGAGCCCTCCTGTTGTTAATTGATGAGTCTGAAACATGCACTTGTCAAGGTTCAGAGGCACATTTTGCAAATATGGCAGTAGCCATCAATCATCTTAAGATAAGATATACTTTATTGATCCCAAGTTGGAAACATTTGCGTGACATCAGCATGTGTAACAGTTGTAAATATGCAGTGGTGTTTATTTGTAAATCATTTAGTATAATCACACAAATTCTGTGTTTTATATTTAACAATTCTGTGTTCTTCATTTATTGAATATTCAATACCTGACAAGGTCGGAGATGAACAACTTGGGTCGCAGGTTCCTCAACAGTGCATCACAAGACATCTATCAATATGTGTGTATACCTCCACCATTAAACTGTCGTATTCTGCACATTTCTTATGCTATCTACATACATCTTATATAAGAGTATAATACATTATGTATAATATCAGTTAAAATAAGTGCTTACACATACAGTAGTTAACATTGCAGGAAAGCAATATATTAGTACTTTGTCAGGCTTAATATTTATACCCCCAAAGCTTTTTTCTTATTTAAAATAAGACCTTAACCTAAAGTATTCTTTAATGTTTAGATAAAGCCTTATTAGTTTGTCTGTCTGTGTCTCCTATTAATATCTAATAATAAAAATAATACATTTCAATAACGTGCTTTAACCACCAGGTGTCCCTTTCTATCAGCTGTGCACCGTTGTGGTGTACATATACAAATATACTGATTGGATCAAATATATAAGTCAGCCGAATTAGTGTTGATACTGCAAGGAGACTTATATTGTGAATATTTTGTTTAATTGCTGATATATTTATGATCCACGTCACATATTCTGTTTCGGCGGCAGTTCTTCATGTTTGTCTAGAAGTCTTCTCATCAAGGCTCTATAAATAGCGAACTACAGCAGATATGTAATATTCAATGCTGCCGAACCGTGTATTACAATGCCGTTATGTGATGACTTTCAAAGAGAAAAGCAAGCACACTCGGAATAAAGTATCATTTTATTTAAAAAAAAATGTTTTCGTATTTCACATCAACAGGAAGTCCGGTTAACTAAAATGTCCGTGCGGAACAATACCCCAACCCATAGATCCGTGGGTGAATAATGTAATCACCACATTGCACACATCCCTTCACATTTAAATTTAAATTTACATTAAAGTATTTCGAGAGGCCTTCTAAAATGTTTTTAAATATAATTAGGGTGGTTGTTGAAGAGTTTGTAAATTATTGCGCAATCACTTAATCGCACAACGCCACGTCCATTAATACAGATACAGATTTCAGTATTCTGAGCCCCTACTCTCCCCATAACTGACGGCAACAAAAGTCCTACATTATTCAATTAAAATAAAGAAGTAAAAACAATAAGTGTGGCTTGATATTGTAGGAGCAGATATCTCTGCTCTGCGCCGATCCGATATGAGTTTGTTTTAAAAGAAGTAAAACTCAAAACAGCCAGGATAGGGGTTAAACAATAATCTGTTTTAATGATAAACGGTAAGAATACAATACACTTCTCAAAGGGGTAGGCCCACCCCTGCCCTGGTCCTAATGCCGGGAGAACATCATCAGTCTTGACGGCAGGAGGAAAAGAGAGCGGACACAAGGACTCAACAGGAGATATTGTCAAAAGAACGGGAGGAGCTGTGTGGATGCTACTCCCATACAGGTCATCCACTATGGAAAATGTATATATATAAAATGCTATTGAGCGCGCACTTGAACATTTTTGAGCACAGAGAAATATATTTTCTCTCATAAAACTCCTGCTCCGTGCACAAGCAGACCGCTGCACGCGCTCTCTCTCCCTCGCTCGCTCGACCTCTCCAGCCTGTGCGCGCTCAGCTTTGCCCCCGCTCGCTCAAGTTGTCACAGCGTTACAAATGTGCCACAAAACCAACCAATCGGTGAACTCGAGAAGGTCAATTCTGATTGGCTGGTCCAGCGCCATGAAGAGAGAAGAGTTGCGACAGCGGAAGTCCAAAATGCTTGATCGTCACGTGGTTCAGAGAGACTCAGAAAGTTCCCGGTGTTCGTGGCGGGCCATTTGAATCACGATTTGAACGCAGAAATAACAGGATAGAAATGCAATTTTTTGTAATTAGTGGTCAATAAAGGTTTTGATTTGCAATATGTATACAACATATCGATATGTGTATGTAGTTACATCAATATTTTGTTTTTTTTTAAAGTAAAATGTGCTAATATTTGAGGATTAAGATAAAATAAGAAGTACTTTATTGATACCAATTGGGGAAATGTTTACGCTGCAGCAGCAAAAGACAAGGCATTGAACATTAGACAGTTAAAAGACTAGAATTAAACAATCGAAAATGTAAACATCTTAAATAGAAATAATTCAATAAACATTGAATAGCATGCATGCAGTTTGTCTGAGCCTTTTCCTCCGTGTTGTCCGGCATATCGTCTCCCCCATGGTTTGCTGTGCTGCCGGGGGATGCTCCAAGCGCTCAGAGAAAGGAGTATGAATGTAAGGTTTCCCCACTGACACGGAGAGGAGGAAAGAATGGCTGGCTCAAGTCAGCAGTGTCACGGTTGTCATGTCAGGTCACGGGTCTATGTCTAGGTTTGGGTGTTTTCACTGTCCTCTATGCCATGTTTTCCTCCTGGGTTATTGTCTGGTCCTTTTCCCTGTGTTTTTCCTCCTGTCGTTAGTTTCCTCACCTGTGTCTCGTTAGTTGATTGTGTTCACCTGTGGCCCTTGTGTTTCTCCTCCCCTGCCCGGCTGTGTCTTGTCTTGTAATTATCCCTCCCTGTATTTAGTCTTGTCTCGTCCTGTGTTCAGTGTTGGTGCTTCTTTTGTTTGTGACCTGGTTCACCGTAGAGTGTTTTGTTTGTTAAAATTTATGTATTAGATAAGAGACCTTGAAATAAAGGTATTATCAAGTGTTATCTGCGTTTGGGTCCTACCTGCTTCACTCTACGTTATCAGAAAGCACCAACCAGAAATGGGCCCAGCAGATCCGTTCGAGTGGGAATTATTGAATTTTTCCTTTTTTTTGGCTAACTGCTCGGATCGATGGAAGAGAGCACCCGGATTTCAGCAGCGAGAGGCTGTGTTGTCGGAGGCGCGCCAAATGGCTAGAGAGAAACCAGGTTTGGTGAAGTTCTTACCTGGCTGGATTTCAAAGATCCTCACGGTGCGTGATTCCCGGCCTGCTAGCCCCAGGCATGCTAGCTCCCTGCCTCCCGATTCCCAACCTGGCACCATACGCCTTGGTGGGTTCCGTCTGGAGTCAGCCCCGGCTTCTTCCCCATTTCCTGCTCCTGTCCAGGATCCGTTCTCGGGTACTCGTCTGGCTTATGGAGGTCCACGTAGTATTCAGGCGGCTGCTAAAAGGAGTCGCAAGGCCAAGCTAGCAGCCCGAGCCCCAAGAGCCATGGCTCCAGCCCCAGTTCCGGCCCCAGCAGCCATGGTTCTGGCTCCAGTACCGGCTCCAGTACCCCTGGTCCCGACTCCAGTTTCGGCTCCAGGACTGGCTTACCGGCCAACGCCAGCTCCCCGTGTCCTGTCGGCATACCGGCCGACGCCAGCTCCCCGTGTCCTGTCGGCATACCGGCCGACGCCAGCTCCCCGTGTCCTGTCGGCGTACCGGCCGACCCCAGCACCTCGTCTCTTGTTGGCTCCCCAGCCAACACCAGCTCCCCGTGTCCTGTCGGCATACCGGCCGACGCCAGTTCCCCGTGTCTTGTTGGCTCCCCAGCCTACACCAGCTCCTCGTGTCCTGTCGGCGTACCGGCCGACTCCAGCACCTCGTCTCTTGTTGGCTCCCCAGCCAACTCCAGCTCCCCGTGTCCTGTCGGCGTACCGGCCGACTCCAGCACCTCGTCTCTTGTTGGCTCCCCAGCCAACACCAGCTCCCCGTGTCCTGTCGGCGTACCGGCCGACGCCAGCTCCTCGTGTCCTGTCGGCGTACCGGCCGACTCCAGCACCCCGTGTTCTGTTGGCGAACCAACTCTCTCAAGTTTCCCCTCCAGACACTTCTCAGGTCCCCTCTCAGGTCCCCTCTCCAGTTTCCTCTCGAGTTCCCTCTCAAACCCTCTCTCGAGTCCCTTCTCAAGTCCCCTCTCGAGTCACCTCTCAAGTTCCTACCCGAGTCCCCTCTCAAGTTTCCCCTCAGGTCTCCTCTCGAGTTCCCTCTCAAGTCCCCTCTCAGGTCCCCTCTCGAGTTACCTCTCGAGTCACCTCTCGAGTTCCCTCTCAGGTCCCCTCTCAGGTCCCCTCTCGAGTCTTTTCTCGTGTCCCCTCTCAAGTCAACTCTCCAGTGTCCTCTCGAGTCACCTCTCAAGTTTCCCCTCAGGTCTCCTCTCGAGTTCCCTCTCAAGTCCCCTCTCAGGTCCCCTCTCGAGTTACCTCTCGAGTCACCTCTCGAGTTCCTTCTCAGGTCCCCTCTCAGGTCCCCTCTCGAGTCTTTTCTCGTGTCCCCTCTCAAGTCAACTCTCCAGTGTCCTCTCGAGTCACCTCTCAAGTTTCCCTTCAGGTCTCCTCTCGAGTTCCCTCTCAAGTCCCCTCTCAGGTCCCCTCTCGAGTTACCTCTCGAGTCACCTCTCGAGTTCCTTCTCGAGTCCCCTCTCCGGTCTCCTCTCGAGTTACCTCTCGAGTCTCCTCTCGAGTTCCCTCTCAAGTCCCTTCTCAGGTCCCCTCTCGAGTTATCTCTCGAGTCAACTCTCCAGTGTCCTCTCGAGTCACCTCCCAAGTCAACTCTCCAGTGTCCTCTCGAGTCACCTCTCAAGTCAACTCTCCAGTGTCCTCTCGAGTCACCTCCCAAGTCAACTCTCCAGTGTCCTCTCGAGTCACCTCTCAAGTTTCCCCTCAGGTCTCCTCTCGAGTTCCCTCTCAAGTCCCCTCTCAGGTCCCCTCTCGAGTTACCTCTCGAGTCACCTCTCGAGTTCCTTCTCGAGTCCACTCTCCAGTTTCCTCTCAAGTTCCCTCTCAAGCCCTCTCTCGAGTCCCCACTCAAGCCCCTACTCATGTCCAGTTGGATGTCCCGCAGACTAGTCTTCTGCCGGGGGTCCTGCCAACCCCATGTCCTGTACCGTTGGAGGTTCCGCTGGGGGTCCTGCCAACCCCATGTCCTGTCCAGTTGGAGGTCCCGCAGACTAGTCTTCTGCCGGGGGTCCTGCCAACCCCATGTCTTGTCCAGTTGGAGGTCTCGCAGACTAGCCCTCTGCCGGGGGTCCTGCCAACCCCATGTCCTGTCCAGTTGGAGGTCCCGCAGACTAGCCCTCTGCCGGGGGTCCTGCCAACCCCATGTCTTGTCCAGTTGGAGGTCCCGCAGACTAGCCCTCTGCCAGGGGTCCTGCCAACCCCATGTCTTGTCCAGTTGGAGGTCCCGCAGACTAGTCTCCTGCCGGGGGTCCTGCCAACCCCATGTCTTGTCCAGTTGGAGGTCCCGCAGACTAGCCCTCTGCCGGGGGGTCCTGCCAACCCCATGTCTTGTCCAGTTGGAGGTCCCGCAGACTAGTCTCCTGCCGGGGGTCCTGCCAACCCTTTGTCCTGTCCCGTTGGAGGCCCCGCCGACTACTCTCCTGCCGGGGGTCCTGCCAACCCCATGTCCTGTCCCGTTGGAGGTCCCGCCGACTACGCTCCTGCCGGGGGTCCTGCCAACCCTATGTCCTGTGCCGTTGGAGGTCCCGCCGTCTACTCTCCTGCCGGGGGTCCTGCCAATCCTATGTCCTAGGCTGTTGGAGGCCCCGCCGACTACTCTCCTGCCGGGGGTCCTGCCAACCCTTTGTCCTGTCTCGTTGGAGGTCCCGTCGTCCACCCTCCTGCTGGGGGTCCTGCCAACTCCTGGTCCTCTTCCGTGGGGGATCCTGCCGAAGCCTGTCCCGCCGGCTCCGGTTCCTGTCCGGCCGACACCGGGTCCTGCCCGGCCTCCGGAGCTGTCTGGTCTTCGCCCTCATGCTCGGCCCCCTGAGTTCGCCCGCTGTGGCCTTCGCCCCACCATGGACTCTGCCTTGCCCCCGGGCCGTCCGCCCGAGTTCCCCACCTTAGACTCTGCCTTGCCCCCGGGCCGTCCGCCCGAGACCCCCACCTTGGACTCTGCCTTGCCCCCGGGCCGTCCGCCCGAGACCCCCACCTTGGACTCTGCCTTGCCCCCGGGTCGTCCGCCCGAGTTCCCCACCATGGACTCTGCCTTGCCCCCGGGCCGTCCGCCCGAGACCCCCACCTTGGACTCTGCCTTGCCCCCGGGCCGTCCGCCCGAGACCCCCACCTTGGCCTCTGCCTTGCCCCCGGGCCGTCCGCCCCGAGTTCCCACCTTAGACTCTGCCTTGCCCCTGGGCCGTCCGCCCGAGTCCCCCTTCTCGGCTTCTGCCGTGCCCCCGGGCCGTCCGCCCGAGATCCCTTCCTGTTCCCCTACTGGGCTCCTGGGCGGTCAGCTTAGTCCCGTCCTCCGGACCCCCTCCACCCACCCTGGTGGCCTAGGGATACGTCCCTCCTCCGGACCCCCTCCACCCACCCTGCTGGACTGTGTTGGATTTTTGTTTTTGGGGTTTAGGGACGTCTGGAATCCGTCCCTTGAGGGGGGGGTTCTGTCACGGTTGTCATGTCAGGTCACGGGTCTATGTCTAGGTTTGGGTGTTTTCACTGTCCTCTATGCCATGTTTTCCTCCTGGGTTATTGTCTGGTCCTTTTCCCTGTGTTTTTCCTCCTGTCGTTAGTTTCCTCACCTGTGTCTCGTTAGTTGATTGTGTTCACCTGTGGCCCTTGTGTTTCTCCTCCCCTGCCCGGCTGTGTCTTGTCTTGTAATTATCCCTCCCTGTATTTAGTCTTGTCTCGTCCTGTGTTCAGTGTTGGTGCTTCTTTTGTTTGTGACCTGGTTCACCGTAGAGTGTTTTGTTTGTTAAAATTTATGTATTAGATAAGAGACCTTGAAATAAAGGTATTATCAAGTGTTATCTGCGTTTGGGTCCTACCTGCTTCACTCTGCGCTATCAAGCAGGAGCAATTTAACTATCACAAAAGACAACAACAGCAACACAACATGTGAGGTAATCATATCTTTCACTAAACGAAGACCACACCATTGGGAAGCTTAATGTCTGTTTAATCAAAATAAGGAACAGGGAGAGGCTTGCAAAGCTCTGGGAGTTGAGACTCAGGAGCAGGTTGAGGGTCTCATTGCAGGTCTTCAGGCTCCATTGAATCCCCCTGGGGTTCTTGTGCTGAAAGAGGGAGACAGGAGAAAGGGTTAGATACATCTAGCAACCTATAGGATGGGAAATTGCTGACCTATTTGAAACTTACCTTGTGTTTTCACTCTCACTTAAGTCCCTCTCCCTTTGCCATCAATCCAACATCAGCTGAGCTGCAACATAATGCAGACAGGGAATAATCAACAGAATCACAAGGACATTATATGACTCTGCTAAAAACACTCACCCATAAATTACGTTTTTGTTTACTGTTTAGAAGTCTCAAATATCCACTCTAAATCCACTACAATCACACGCCCCAATTTTATATTTAACTAATATGTAACTCCCTCCACCCCGGATAAAAGCATGTTAAGAAGCCCCTTTTCTCTAATTCCACAACGTTGGATTAATAGGCTGTTCATGGATAACGTGTGTTGCTAACTTTATCCGGTATGCTAGCCTAATCTGTTTAGTTGTCCGGTTGAAAATTAACGCAAGCTCTATGCCCATTGTAGAACAGGAAACAGAAGTTGGTCCAGGTTCTGGTCAACCCAAAATTGTGATAGAGAGAGAAACATGTTTTGTCATTCTGCCAACTCTAATGCTTACAGCAAGTAATCAATACCTCAAGTCGTCTATATACGGTTAGGGAGCTCTATAGAAGCCTATGGACATAACGTCAACATAGGCCGACCTGGGAGTGAGGATGTGTTGTCCAGAGAGCCTCCTCGGTGTAGATGGAACATCCAGTATTTAGGAGGGCCCCTAACGGGAGTACAGGTAGGTCCTCATCAGCGTCCTCACCTGCTCCGAGGGCTCCGAGGGCCTGTGCAGTATGGCGGCCGGATTGATGAGGCGGTACCGACTCGCCGGGGTCCCATCCCCCCCAGCTGATCTACGTGGATCAGGACTGCTGCAACAGAGGCCTTGTTTCAGGTCTGGCCTGTCAATACTAGTACTGATAGTCACAGTAGAATGATAGCAATATTATTTATCTTACATAAAATGATTATTGACCAAAGCCCCGCTAGGTTTTGTTCAAGATGATTATCATTAAAACAGTATTTGAGAAAAATTGTTCTCCAATAATCAGACAGACTTTCGTTTTCCTCATCACAGGAGTGGGGACAGCTTGTGGTGGGACAGGACATCTGGCACCTGATGCGACGTTTTGCAGCAGGGTGTCACCACAGAGAGCTGTACCCCCCTTCATGAGGAAGTGCACCTTCGAGGTGGACCCCGGAGATGCTCGCCGTCTCTCTGAGGCCAAGCAGTCCCAGCTGGAGGGGAAGCACGGGATGGTCAGCCTGACCGACGCCGAGGTGATCTGGAGGATCTCCAGGGAGGAGTGGAGGCTCCACTGTGGACCTCTGTGGACCTCGTGTCACCTGTCAGCGCAACTTACATGATGCCGTTTAAAAAATATAATAATAAAGGGCGGTGCCGGCCGTCAGCGAACCGATCCGGCCTTTCTGCGCGACTGTCACTCAAATGCGGGACTCAATTCAATTTGTGGGACAAATAATAAAAATGCTGTGTGTGCAGTCCCGCACAAAGCGGGACACCTGGTCACCCTACACACACACATGGTGCTGCCCCTCACAAACACACACACTTCAAATGAAGTTGCATAAATGCTGGCAATGATATTATATGTATTAGACTATTCAAAAAAAATCATGCTCCAAATAAGTGGGGGGACGGCGATCCCCCGCGTCCAACGCCCACTACACCACTGGCGAAGGGTAAGAACACTTCCTGTCCTAGGAAGGAGAGTCTCCAACGATAAGACTCGCTTCAAATATTCCTGTTTCCTATACTAAATATTTGCTGCGCATTAACCCTCACTGTCCTCTCCGTGACTCAGCTGTCCTCTCGGGCTGAACTCGGGCCCTGCAACATGGCCCAGCGCCAGCCGCCTGGTGGAGGCCATTTGTAGCCGGCTCTGCCGTCTCCACCCCGCGGCCACGCGGTTTGGAGGGATCACGAGGACTCGGTGGTCTTTGAGCTGAACCAGAGGACCCTGTCCCAGTGGTGAGTCTATCCAGCAGCTTTGTTGGTGGTTTTCTAATCCGTACTGGGATTTCTCTTTCTGTAAAAAAGCTGACGGACATCTGCCTGGGTTTGTCTCACAGGTTCTCTCGGCGCCACAAAGAGAGGGCGGTGTCTGAGCTGCTGCAGGGAACTGGCGTGGTCCCTGCAGCAGCTGTGGCTGTCCTTTGTACAGGTGGGACAAGGGCAGCCCTTCAAGTACAACATCCCGGAGGTGCCGGGACCTTCAGGGGTGGGTCTGCCTCCTCCTCCTCCTCCCCCCCAGGGGGGCACATTTTTACTTTTATACTTTTATCTTTATTTATTTATCTATTTTGTTGTTAAAATAAAAACTGAACTGAACTTTGTGTGGAAACTTTATTTAGAATTCATTTCACAACGTCTGATATTTGACTGCAACACGGGTCAATAAAACACAACATGGTGCATAAATAAGCACAGTAGAGATGATGAGATGATACACACACACATATATATATATATATATATATTAGGGCTGTCAAACGGTTAACATTTTTAATCAGATTTTTAATCAGATTAATCTCAGTTTAAAAATTAATTAATCATGATTAATCGCTTATTATATGTCGCTTATATTCAGACTTATTCACAGCACCACCTGCCCTGCTGGAGCTTCACACTTTAACTTTATTTTTTTTACCCTCCTCTGCCTTACACACCCAGAGGACAGGCTGCTTCACAGCACTTTGCAAGCCAGGAAAAGTGATTGAATCCTGGGTATACGTGTTTTAAATAGTCTGATACCTCCAGGGCGCATCACCACATTTTACAAGCCAGGGAAGGTGCCTGAATCCTGGGTAAACATTGTTTAATTGTTTAAGTGTTTTTAAATGTATGAAAACGGTGTTTTGTCACTTTCAAAACTCTCCCGTCATTGACCGGAGAAATTGGGTCGATGTTGTTTTCAATCTGACCGTTAATATTCCAGTGAGACGAAGTACGTACAATGACCGGAGTGATCCCATGTTAATTTTGTCCCAAAACCGGAGCATTCCCGAGGAGCAGTGGGCTGCCATATATACTGCCCGGGTAGCAGTGTCATCAAAGGTGCCTTGCTCAGGGACACATCGGTTGCACTTGGTCTTTCGGGGACTCGTACCGGTCCGATCTTTAATCTGGATCAAATCTTCAAAACGGGTAGTTCAAACCGACAACACAGGATTGGGATTAGTCTGATCCCAAACAACTGGATTATCTTGATCCCACCAGAGGGGTGGATTTCCAGTGGATTACCAGAGCAAAATGAACTGTACCATTTATTTAAAAATATGTTTCAATATAAATAAGATGGCAAAGTTTGCTACACAATGTTTAGCCTTCATGGCAAATCAATTTTATTTTTCAATTTCTGGTCAAGTTTGTGGTGGCCTATCTTTTTTCCAACCAAATGTCGATGACATGACAGGATGATCCAGCTGCCTTTGAATTAAGGTTTTGTTGTTGTTACCCTGGGAGTATTTTTTTTCAATTACAATTCCATTATGATTTTTTGTATTTTCAAATCTGTCCGAGTTGCTGTAAACAGATTGACTTTTTCTTTGTGGATATTTTCCAAACGACCCTTTTAAACTTTATACTTGTTTTACTGTCATATAGTATTTCATACCTGTTTTTCATTTATTCTCTTATTTTTTCATAACTATAATGATCATATAAACGTGTGCCTCGGAGATAATTGTTTACATTAAACGTGACCAAAACGTTTGAGACTGAGATAACACTGAGAGAGTCCTTTAGCTCACTGAGGCTCTCAGTCTGACAGGAGAGGGCTCTCCTCCACTTGTTGTTTGAAAAAACTCCTTATATCTGTTAGCATAGCTCGCTAGCACCAGAAGCTAACATCAACGATCTCCGGTACCGGTGAGCTCTCTCTCGTTCGCGCGCATATACAAAATGGCTCCACACACACACACACACACACACACACACACACACACACACACACACACACACACACACACACACACACACACACACACACACACACACACACACACACACACACACACACACACACACACACACACACACACACACACACACACACACACACACACACACACACACACACACCACACACACACACCACACACACACACACACACACACACCACACACACACCACACACACACACACACACACACACACACACACAACACACACACACCACACTTTTAATGCACTATATTTACTATTTTTATATCAATATTTTTAAACTATTTATCCCCCCGTATGATTGTTTATGTTGTCTGTCCTGTTGCCGTGTTTTTTAGTGTTATGTACGTGTTTGTATTTGTTGCACTCTGAATCTCGTTATACTCTGTGTATAATGACAATAAAAGGCTTTATCTTAACTTTAACTTATACCCAATTGTTTATTATATCGTTGTTTTCTGCTACTTAACACCTCAACATTATATCTCAGATGAAAATATGGAACTTTTTGTGGCACAATTTTTATTTTGAAGCTTATTATACAGATTCAGATTTTTGTACAAATTAAAATCAACTCGTAAATTAAACAATTTATAAACAAAAAAAATATAACTACCAAGCAGCATAGCCAATAATGTTATTAAAAATAGCTCCAACTTTATCAGCTTAAATATTAAGGTGATGAACAAATGGATAAATACATAATTATAACTGAGTACTTTTACATTTGGTATTTAGATGTTAACACTGCAAAAAGTATAATAATTTGTAATATTTGTATTCTTTCTATATCCCTGATAATCTTCAAAACCCTTTCTGGTTCTTTGAAGGCTCTATCCAGACTATCTTCTGGTTAGTTTCTGCATCAATCCCTATTATCTCTTACAACAAAAAACTACATCTAGGACATAACCGCAAGACTGTAACCTCTTCACATTCTGTTGAAATTGTGAGTCAATTACTAGCCATGTTTTACACATTGCTGTTTTTAAACATTAATATGTGGATGACAGTTGAACTGGATGATGTAACATTTATGCCATCTGCTGGAAAGAAGACATATCGCTCTGTTGGCGTCTTTTGGACAACAAAAACAGAGTGACGCTCTCATACCATAAACAATCTTTGAGTACAGACACCGTCCTGCAGAGAGCACACAGCCCAACAGCACGTTGTTGGTCTAGCGTCATTTTACAAAAACGTTTGCATTAAGACACTAAGACTAGCTGGTCCATTGTAAAGGTCTGACCTCGTGTCCTGTCGGCGTACCGGCCGACTCCAGCACCCCGTGTTCTGTTGGCGAACCAACTCTCTCAAGTTTCCCCTCCAGACACTTCTCAGGTCCCCTCTCAGGTCCCCTCTCCAGTTTCCTCTCGAGTTCCCTCTCAAACCCTCTCTCGAGTCCCTTCTCAAGTCCCCTCTCGAGTCACCTCTCAAGTTCCTACCCGAGTCCCCTCTCAAGTTTCCCCTCAGGTCTCCTCTCGAGTTCCCTCTCAAGTCCCCTCTCAGGTCCCCTCTCGAGTTACCTCTCGAGTCACCTCTCGAGTTCCCTCTCAGGTCCCCTCTCAGGTCCCCTCTCGAGTCTTTTCTCGTGTCCCCTCTCAAGTCAACTCTCCAGTGTCCTCTCGAGTCACCTCTCAAGTTTCCCCTCAGGTCTCCTCTCGAGTTCCCTCTCAAGTCCCCTCTCAGGTCCCCTCTCGAGTTACCTCTCGAGTCACCTCTCGAGTTCCTTCTCAGGTCCCCTCTCAGGTCCCCTCTCGAGTCTTTTCTCGTGTCCCCTCTCAAGTCAACTCTCCAGTGTCCTCTCGAGTCACCTCTCAAGTTTCCCTTCAGGTCTCCTCTCGAGTTCCCTCTCAAGTCCCCTCTCAGGTCCCCTCTCGAGTTACCTCTCGAGTCACCTCTCGAGTTCCTTCTCGAGTCCCCTCTCAGGTCTCCTCTCGAGTTACCTCTCGAGTCTCCTCTCGAGTTCCCTCTCAAGTCCCTTCTCAGGTCCCCTCTCGAGTTATCTCTCGAGTCAACTCTCCAGTGTCCTCTCGAGTCACCTCCCAAGTCAACTCTCCAGTGTCCTCTCGAGTCACCTCTCAAGTCAACTCTCCAGTGTCCTCTCGAGTCACCTCCCAAGTCAACTCTCCAGTCTCCTCTCGAGTCCCCTCTCAAGTTTCCCCTCAGGTCTCCTCTCGAGTTCCCTCTCAAGTCCCCTCTCAGGTCCCCTCTCGAGTTACCTCTCGAGTCACCCACTCGAGTTCCTTCTCGAGTCCACTCTCCAGTTTCCTCTCAAGTTCCCTCTCAAGCCCTCTCTCGAGTCCCCACTCAAGCCCCTACTCATGTCCAGTTGGATGTCCCGCAGACTAGTCTTCTGCCGGGGGTCCTGCCAACCCCATGTCCTGTACCGTTGGAGGTTCCGCTGGGGGTCCTGCCAACCCCATGTCCTGTCCAGTTGGAGGTCCCGCAGACTAGTCTTCTGCCGGGGGTCCTGCCAACCCCATGTCTTGTCCAGTTGGAGGTCTCGCAGACTAGCCCTCTGCCGGGGGTCCTGCCAACCCCATGTCCTGTCCAGTTGGAGGTCCCGCAGACTAGCCCTCTGCCGGGGGTCCTGCCAACCCCATGTCTTGTCCAGTTGGAGGTCCCGCAGACTAGCCCTCTGCCAGGGGTCCTGCCAACCCCAATGTCTTGTCCAGTTGGAGGTCCCGCAGACTAGTCTCCTGCCGGGGGTCCTGCCAACCCCATGTCTTGTCCAGTTGGAGGTCCCGCAGACTAGCCCTCTGCCGGGGGTCCTGCCAACCCCATGTCTTGTCCCGTTGGAGGTCCCGCAGACTAGTCTCCTGCCGGGGGTCCTGCCAACCCTTTGTCCTGTCCCGTTGGAGGCCCCGCCGACTACTCTCCTGCGGGGGTCCTGCCAACCCCATGTCCTGTCCCGTTGGAGGTCCCGCCGACTACGCTCCTGCCGGGGGTCCTGCCAACCCTATGTCCTGTGCCGTTGGAGGTCCCGCCGTCTACTCTCCTGCCGGGGGTCCTGCCAATCCTATGTCCTAGGCTGTTGGAGGCCCCGCCGACTACTCTCCTGCCGGGGGTCCTGCCAACCCTTTGTCCTGTCTCGTTGGAGGTCCCGTCGTCCCACCCTCCTGCTGGGGGTCCTGCCAACTCCTGGTCCTCTTCCGTGGGGGATCCTGCCGAAGCCTGTCCCGCCGGCTCCGGTTCCTGTCCGGCCGACACCGGGTCCTGCCCGGCCTCCGGAGCTGTCTGGTCTTCGCCCTCATGCTCGGCCCCCTGAGATCGCCCGCTGTGGCCTTCGCCCCACCATGGACTCTGCCTTGCCCCCGGGCCGTCCGCCCGAGTTCCCCACCTTAGACTCTGCCTTGCCCCCGGGCCGTCCGCCCGAGACCCCCACCTTGGACTCTGCCTTGCCCCCGGGCCGTCCGCCCGAGACCCCCACCTTGGACTCTGCCTTGCCCCCGGGCCGTCCGCCCGAGCTCCCCACCATGGACTCTGCCTTGCCCCCGGGCCGTCCGCCCGAGACCCCCACCTTGGACTCTGCCTTGCCCCCGGGCCGTCCGCCCGAGACCCCCACCTTGGACTCTGCCTTGCCCCCGGGCCGTCCGCCCGAGTTCCCCACCTTAGACTCTGCCTTGCCCCTGGGCCGTCCGCCCGAGTCCCCCTTCTCGGCTTCTGCCGTGCCCCCGGGCCGTCCGCCCGAGATCCCTTCCTGTTCCCCTACTGGGCTCCTGGGCGGTCAGCTTAGTCCCGTCCTCCGGACCCCCTCCACCCACCCTGGTGGCCTAGGGATACGTCCCTCCTCCGGACCCCCTCCACCCACCCTGCTGGACTGTGTTGGATTTTTGTTTTTGGGGTTTAGGGACGTCTGGAATCCGTCCCTTGAGGGGGGGGTTCTGTCACGGTTGTCATGTCAGGTCACGGGTCTATGTCTAGGTTTGGGTGTTTTCACTGTCCTCTATGCCATGTTTTCCTCCTGGGTTATTGTCTGGTCCTTTTCCCTGTGTTTTTCCTCCTGTCGTTAGTTTCCTCACCTGTGTCTCGTTAGTTGATTGTGTTCACCTGTGGCCCTTGTGTTTCTCCTCCCCTGCCCGGCTGTGTCTTGTCTTGTAATTATCCCTCCCTGTATTTAGTCTTGTCTCGTCCTGTGTTCAGTGTTGGTGCTTCTTTTGTTTGTGACCTGGTTCACCGTAGAGTGTTTTGTTTGTTAAAATTTATGTATTAGATAAGAGACCTTGAAATAAAGGTATTATCAAGTGTTATCTGCGTTTGGGTCCTACCTGCTTCACTCTGCGCTATCAAGCAGGAGCAATTTAACTATCACAAAAGACAACAACAGCAACACAACATGTGAGGTAATCATATCTTTCACTAAACGAAGACCACACCATTGGGAAGCTTAATGTCTGTTTAATCAAAATAAGGAACAGGGAGAGGCTTGCAAAGCTCTGGGAGTTGAGACTCAGGAGCAGGTTGAGGGTCTCATTGCAGGTCTTCAGGCTCCATTGAATCCCCCTGGGGTTCTTGTGCTGAAAGAGGGAGACAGGAGAAAGGGTTAGATACATCTAGCAACCTATAGGATGGGAAATTGCTGACCTATTTGAAACTTACCTTGTGTTTTCACTCTCACTTAAGTCCCTCTCCCTTTGCCATCAATCCAACATCAGCTGAGCTGCAACATAATGCAGACAGGGAATAATCAACAGAATCACAAGGACATTATATGACTCTGCTAAAAACACTCACCCATAAATTACGTTTTTGTTTACTGTTTAGAAGTCTCAAATATCCACTCTAAATCCACTACAATCACACGCCCCAATTTTATATTTAACTAATATGTAACTCCCTCCACCCCGGATAAAAGCATGTTAAGAAGCCCCTTTTCTCTAATTCCACAACGTTGGATTAATAGGCTGTTCATGGATAACGTGTGTTGCTAACTTTATCCGGTATGCTAGCCTAATCTGTTTAGTTGTCCGGTTGAAAATTAACGCAAGCTCTATGCCCATTGTAGAAACAGGAAACAGAAGTTGGTCCAGGTTCTGGTCAACCCAAAATTGTGATAGAGAGAGAAACATGTTTTGTCATTCTGCCAACTCTAATGCTTACAGCAAGTAATCAATACCTCAAGTCGTCTATATACGGTTAGGGAGCTCTATAGAAGCCTATGGACATAACGTCAACATAGGCCGACCTGGGAGTGAGGATGTGTTGTCCAGAGAGCCTCCTCGGTGTAGATGGAACATCCAGTATTTAGGAGGGCCCCTAACGGGAGTACAGGTAGGTCCTCATCAGCGTCCTCACCTGCTCCGAGGGCTCCGAGGGCCTGTGCAGTATGGCGGCCGGATTGATGAGGCGGTACCGACTCGCCGGGGTCCCATCCCCCCCAGCTGATCTACGTGGATCAGGACTGCTGCAACAGAGGCCTTGTTTCAGGTCTGGCCTGTCAATACTAGTACTGATAGTCACAGTAGAATGATAGCAATATTATTTATCTTACATAAAATGATTATTGACCAAAGCCCCGCTAGGTTTTGTTCAAGATGATTATCATAAAAACAGTATTTGAGAAAAATTGTTCTCCAATAATCAGACAGACTTTCGTTTCCTCATCACAGGAGTGGGGACAGCTTGTGGTGGGACAGGACATCTGGCACCTGATGCGACGTTTTGCAGCAGGTGTCACCACAGAGAGCTGTACCCCCCTTCATGAGGAAGTGCACCTTCGAGGTGGACCCCGGAGATGCTCGCCGTCTCTCTGAGGCCAAGCAGTCCCAGCTGGAGGGGAAGCACGGGATGGTCAGCCTGACCGACGCCGAGGTGATCTGGAGGATCTCCAGGGAGGAGTGGAGGCTCCACTGTGGACCTCTGTGGACCTCTGTGTCACCTGTCAGCGCAACTTACATGATGCCGTTTAAAAAATATAATAATAAAGGGCGGTGCCGGCCGTCAGCGAACCGATCCGGCCTTTCTGCGCGACTGTCACTCAAATGCGGGACTCAATTCAATTTGTGGGACAAATAATAAAAATGCTGTGTGTGCAGTCCCGCACAAAGCGGGACACCTGGTCACCCTACACACACACATGGTGCTGCCCCTCACAAACACACACACTTCAAATGAAGTTGCATAAATGCTGGCAATGATATTATATGTATTAGACTATTCAAAAAAAATCATGCTCCAAATAAGTGGGGGGACGGCGATCCCCCGCGTCCAACGCCCACTACACCACTGGCGAAGGGTAAGAACACTTCCTGTCCTAGGAAGGAGAGTCTCCAACGATAAGACTCGCTTCAAATATTCCTGTTTCCTATACTAAATATTTGCTGCGCATTAACCCTCACTGTCCTCTCCGTGACTCAGCTGTCCTCTCGGGCTGAACTCGGGCCCTGCAACATGGCCCAGCGCCAGCCGCCTGGTGGAGGCCATTTGTAGCCGGCTCTGCCGTCTCCACCCCGCGGCACGCGGTTTGGAGGGATCACGAGGACTCGGTGGTCTTTGAGCTGAACCAGAGGACCCTGTCCAGTGGTGAGTCTATCCAGCAGCTTTGTTGGTGGTTTTTCTAATCCGTACTGGGATTTCTCTTTCTGTAAAAAAGCTGACGGACATCTGCCTGGGTTTGTCTCACAGGTTCTCTCGGCGCCACAAAGAGAGGGCGGTGTCTGAGCTGCTGCAGGGAACTGGCGTGGTCCCTGCAGCAGCTGTGGCTGTCCTTTGTACAGGTGGGACAAGGGCAGCCCTTCAAGTACAACATCCCGGAGGTGCCGGGACCTTCAGGGGTGGGTCTGCCTCCTCCTCCTCCTCCCCCCCAGGGGGGCACATTTTTACTTTTATACTTTTATCTTTATTTATTTATCTATTTTGTTGTTAAAATAAAAACTGAACTGAACTTTGTGTGGAAACTTTATTTAGAATTCATTTCACAACGTCTGATATTTGACTGCAACACGGGTCAATAAAACACAACATGGTGCATAAATAAGCACAGTAGAGATGATGAGATGATACACACACACATATATATATATATATATATATTAGGGCTGTCAAACGGTTAACATTTTTAATCAGATTTTTAATCAGATTAATCTCAGTTTAAAAATTAATTAATCATGATTAATCGCTTATTATATGTCGCTTATATTCAGACTTATTCACAGCACCACCTGCCCTGCTGGAGCTTCACACTTTAACTTTATTTTTTTTACCCTCCTCTGCCTTACACACCCAGAGGACAGGCTGCTTCACAGCACTTTGCAAGCCAGGAAAAGTGATTGAATCCTGGGTATACGTGTTTTAAATAGTCTGATACCTCCAGGGCGCATCACCCACATTTTACAAGCCAGGGAAGGTGCCTGAATCCTGGGTAAACATTGTTTAATTGTTTAAGTGTTTTTAAATGTATGAAAACAGTGTTTTGTCACTTTCAAAACTCTCCCGTCATTGACCGGAGAAATTGGGTCGATGTTGTTTTCAATCTGACCGTTAATATTCCAGTGAGACGAAGTACGTACAATGACCGGAGTGATCCCATGTTAATTTTGTCCCAAAACCGGAGCATTCCCGAGGAGCAGTGGGCTGCCATATATACTGCCCGGGGTAGCAGTGTCATCAAGGTGCCTTGCTCAGGGACACATCGGTTGCACTTGGTCTTTCGGGGACTCGTACCGGTCCGATCTTTAATCTGGATCAAATCTTCAAAACGGGTAGTTCAAACCGACAACACAGGATTGGGATTAGTCTGATCCCAAACAACTGGATTATCTTGATCCCACCAGAGGGGTGGATTTCCAGTGGATTACCAGAGCAAAATGAACTGTACCATTTATTTAAAAATATGTTTCAATATAAATAAGATGGCAAAGTTTGCTACACAATGTTTAGCCTTCATGGCAAATCAATTTTATTTTTCAATTTCTGGTCAAGTTTGTGGTGGCCTATCTTTTTTCCAACCAAATGTCGATGACATGACAGGATGATCCAGCTGCCTTTGAATTAAGGTTTTGTTGTTGTTACCCTGGGAGTATTTTTTTTCAATTACAATTCCATTATGATTTTTTGTATTTTCAAATCTGTCCGAGTTGCTGTAAACAGATTGACTTTTTCTTTGTGGATATTTTCCAAACGACCCTTTTAAACTTTATACTTGTTTTACTGTCATATAGTATTTCATACCTGTTTTTCATTTATTCTCTTATTTTTTCATAACTATAATGATCATATAAACGTGTGCCTCGGAGATAATTGTTTACATTAAACGTGACCAAAACGTTTGAGACTGAGATAACACTGAGAGAGTCCTTTAGCTCACTGAGGCTCTCAGTCTGACAGGAGAGGGCTCTCCTCCACTTTGTTGTTGAAAAAACTCCTTATATCTGTTAGCATAGCTCGCTAGCACCAGAAGCTAACATCAACGATCTCCGGTACCGGTGAGCTCTCTCTCGTTCGCGCGCATATACAAAATGGCTCCACACACACACACACACACACACACACACACACACACACACACACACACACACACACACACACACACACACACACACACACACACACACACACACACACACACACACACACACCACACACACACACACACACACACACACACACACACACACACACACACACACACACACACACACACACACACACACACACACACACACACACACACACACACACACACTTTAATGCACTATATTCACTATTTTTATATCAATATTTTTAACTATTTATCCCCGTATGATTGTGTATGTTGTCTGTCCTATTGCCGTGTTGTTTAGTGTTATGTACGTGTTTGTATTTATACTCTGTGTATAATGACAATAAAAGGCTTTATCTTAACTTTAACTTATACCCAATTGTTTATTATATCGTTGTTTTCTGCTACTTAACACCTCAACATTATATCTCAGATGAAAATATGGAACTTTTTGTGGCACAATTTTTATTTTGAAGCTTATTATACAGATTCAGATTTTTGTACAAATTAAAATCAACTCGTAAATTAAACAATTTATAAACAAAAAAATATAACTACCAAGCAGCATAGCCAATAATGTTATTAAAAATAGCTCCAACTTTATCAGCTTAAATATTAAGGTGATGAACAAATGGATAAATACATAATTATAACTGAGTACTTTTACATTTGGTATTTAGATGTTAACACTGCAAAAAGTATAATAATTTGTAATATTTGTATTCTTTCTATATCCCTGATAATCTTCAAAACCCTTTCTGGTTCTTTGAAGGCTCTATCCAGACTATCTTCTGGTTAGTTTCTGCATCAATCCCTATTATCTCTTACAACAAAAAACTACATCTAGGACATAACCGCAAGACTGTAACCTCTTCACATTCTGTTGAAATTGTGAGTCAATTACTAGCCATGTTTTACACATTGCTGTTTTTAAACATTAATATGTGGATGACAGTTGAACTGGATGATGTAACATTTATGCCATCTGCTGGAAAGAAGACATATCGCTCTGTTGGCGTCTTTTGGACAACAAAAACAGAGTGACGCTCTCATACCATAAACAATCTTTGAGTACAGACACCGTCCTGCAGAGAGCACACAGCCCAACAGCACGTTGTTGGTCTAGCGTCATTTTACAAAAACGTTTGCATTAAGACACTAAGACTAGCTGGTCCATTGTAAAGGTCAGTCCACCTTAAATGAGCAGTGGGTGATCAGCAGGTGAAAGGCAGGACACGGGACCTTGGTCCTGAGGAGATGTAACGATTATTTAACAAGAAATAGTCGAGTCAAGGGGTCAAAGAAATGAACATTTGTGATTATTAGCGAATCGGTTGCAGATGGGTGAAAACAGGCTTAGGGAGTAAAGTATTACATGTAACGGCAGGAGGTCATCAGGATACAAAATAGGAAAATGTATAGCCTTACAGTTACAGAAGCAAAAACACTCCTATAACAGGTACATTTATGTAAAACAGGGCACATTAACAGGATAGCAATGATACAAAACATTTAGAAATAAAGAACAATACATTAAATCATACTATATGGAAACTTGGAGCCCTCAATCCAAATAAAATGGTTCATCAACAGTCAATGGTTAACGTATAAATCAGAATGACAAAAACATTAAACATATTGTCCACTTATGTTGATAAAGATGGAGTTCATTTAAGTCTTATATGGATGTTGTACAACAATGTTAATCCAGTCAGACAGATTTCTCTCACGTGTGAACTGTCATAAGACTTATTCATTGTCCTCTCCATCAGCTTCTGTTTCCATGTGTTCAGCTGAGCTGCTGATTGGAGGCTGCCTCTCCATTATCCTCAGTTTGAATTTCATTAAGCTGTGAGGACTGACGACCAACACACTTGTGCCTTTGGAAACGACCAAGCCATTTAAATATTTTGTTACAAACATTGCAGCTGTATATTTCCTCTCTTGTGTGGACTCTCATGTGTGTCTTTAAATTTCCACTCCGTGAAAAAGCTTTCTTACAGACTGAGCAGCTGTGTGATTTCTCTCCTGTGTGGACTCTCATGTGTGCCTTTAAATTTTCCCTCCGTGAAAAAGCTTTCTTACAGACTAAGCAGCTGTGTGCTCTCTCTCCTGTGTGGACTTTCATGTGTTCCTTTACATTTTCACTCCGTGAAAAAGCTTTCTCACAAACTAAGCATTTGAATGGTTTCTCTCCTGTGTGGATTCTCATGTGTGTCTTTAAAGTTATATTCAGTGAAAAAGCTTTCTTACAGACTGAGCAGCTGTGTGTTTTCTCTCCTGTGTGGAATATCATGTGTGTCTTTAAATGTATTTTCTGTGAAAAAGCTTTCTCACAAACTGAGCAGCGAAAGGGTTTCTCTCCTGTGTGGATTCTCATGTGTCGATTTAGATCTTTTCTATATCTAAAAGCTTTCTTACAGACTGAGCAGCTGAATGGTTTCTTTTCAGCACTACGTTGGGGATCACTGACAGATTCTTGTCTATTTTTCAGTGAGTTTGAGCCTGAGGCAGGTTCTCTGGTCTCCTTCCAATCAGCACTGTGTTCAGCGTTAGGTTCAGAAGAGTCATCAGTGTGCTCAGAAAAGTCTCCAGTGTTGTCCTCAGTCTTTGGTTGTAAACTGCTCTCTGAATCTGAGTTCCTGGCTGGTTCTGGTCCTCGACAGTCATCTCCATCAGCTTCTGTTTCCATGTGTTCAGTTTGTCTTTGATGAGGCTGTGAGGACTGAGGTTTCTCTTCATCATCTTCACTCTTCACAGGGTCAGGAGTGAAATTGAACTTGATGATATCAGCCTCCTCCAGCTCCTGAAGCTGCTCTCCCTCCTGACTGATCCTGAGTTCCTCCTGTTCCTGCTTAATGTGTGGGGGGGGCTCTGGGTCCTCCTGGTCCAGACTGGAGCTCCACTCCTGCTGGTCAGGGAGAGGCTCTTCTTTAACCACCACCAGCTGCTGGACATCTGCAGGAAACAGGAAACACACCGTTATATCAGTCTTGGACCTAGTCAATATAATTAGTTATGTTGTTGAATTACAGTTTCCAGAGAAGAGAGGCCCATCGTCTCTTCCGCAATTATTAGGGGAGAGCAGAAGTGCAAAGAGGCCCTCCTCAGGATAATACAGTTAAGTCTTGTTAGTTAGGTGGTTCATATCCTGACAGGGTATGAATTACACATAAAGAGGTCATGAGATAATGACCTCTTTAGGTACATACAGTGGGGCAAAAAAGTATTTAGTCAGCCACCAATTGTGCAAGTTATCCCACTTAAAAGATGAGGCCAGTAATTTTCATCCTAGGTACACTTCAACTATGAGAGACAGAATGGGGGGAAAGAATCCAGGAAATCACATTGTAGGATATTTAATGAATTAATTGGTCAATTCCTCAGTAAAATAATTATTTGGTCAACTACAAACAAACAACATTTCTGGCTCTCACAGACCTGTAACTTCTTCTTAAAGAGCCTCCTCTGTCCTCCACTTGTTAACTGTATTAATGGCACCTGTTTGAACTTGTTATCAGTATAAAAGACACCTGTCCACAACCTCAAACAGTCACACTCCAAACTCCACTATGGTCAAGACCAAAGAGCTGTCAAAGGACACCAGAAACAAAATTGTAGACTTGCACCAGGCTGGGAAGACTGAATCTGCAATAGGTAAGCAGCTTGGTGTGAAGAAATCAACCGTGGGAGCAATTATTAGAAAATGGCAGTCATACAAGACCACTGATAATCTCCCTCTATCTGGGGCTCCACGCAAGATCTCACCCCGTGGGGTCAAAATGATCACAAGAACGGTAAGCAAAAATCCCAGAACCACACGGGGGGACCTAGTCCATGACCTGCAGAGAGCTGGGACCAAAGTAACAAAGGCTACCATCAGTAACACACTACGCCGCCAGGGACTCAAACCCTGCAGTGCCAGACGTGTCCCCCTGCTTAAGCCAGCACATGTCCAGGCCCGTCTGAAGTTTGCTAGAGAGCATTTAGATGATCCAGAAGAGGATTGGGAGAATGTCATATGGTCAGATGAAACCAAATAGAACTTTTTGGTAAAAACTCAACTAGACGTGTTTGGAGGAGAAAGAATGCTGAGTCCAAAGAACACCATACCTACTGTGAAACATGGGGGGGGGAGACATCATGCTTTGGGGCTGTTTATCTGCAAAGGGACCAGGACCACTGATCCGTGTAAAGGAAAGAATGAATGGGGCCATGTATCGTGAGATTTTGAGTGACAACCTCCTTCCATCAGCAAGGGCATTGAAGATGAAACATGGCTGGGTCTTTCAGCATGACAATGATCCCAAACACACCGCCCGGGCAACGAAGGAGTGGCTTCGTAAGAAGCATTTCAAGGTCCTGGAGTGGCCTAGCCAGTCTCCAGATCTCAACCCCATAGAAAATCTTTGGAGGGAGTTGAAAGTCCGTGTTGCCCAGCGACAGCCCCAACACATCACTGCTCTAGAGGAGATCTGCATGGAGGAATGGGCCAAAATACCAGCAACAGTGAAAACCTTGTGAAGACTTACAGAAAACGTTTGACCTCTGTCATTGCCAACAAAGGGTATATAACAAAGTATTGAGATGAACTTTTGTTATTGACCAAATACTTATTTTCCACCATAATATGCAAATAAATTCTTTAAAAATCAGACAATGATTTCCTGGATTCTTTCCCCCCATTCTGTCTCTCATAGTTGAAGTGTACCGAGGATGAAAATGACAGGCCTCTCTCATCTTTTTAAGTGGGAGAACTTGCACAATTGGTGGCTGACTAAATACTTTTTTGCCCCACTGTATATAATAATACATTTTATTTCGAGGCGCCTTTCAGGACACCCAAGGTCGCCTTACAGTGCATTTAAAAGTTAAAACAGCTAAAACGGAACACAATTTAATCGAACCGACAAGGCAATACAGCAGCATAAAAGCATAAGAAAAGCCAGACAAGAGTGTGGAGTGACGGAGTGAGAGGAGGGTCCGTGATAGCAGGTTGAATGTGTTTTAGAGTGAGTAGTCCAGTTTAAACAGGTGGGTTTTGAGGTGGGATTTGAATTTCGTGATGGATGTGAGGAGGCAGAGAGTTCCATAGCCTGGGCGTGGTGCAGCTAAAAGCCCTGGCTCCCATGGTGCTAAGGCAGTAGGTGGGGACAGTCAAGAGTCCGGCTGAGGATGAGCGCAGGGAGCGGGAGGGGGTGTATTCCTGGAGGAGGTTTGAGAGATAGGTGGGGGTGAGGTTGTGGAGGGCTTTGTATGTAAGCAGAAAGTTTTTGTAGTCAATCCGGTGGTGAACAGGGAGCCAGTTAAGTTGGATGAGGATTGGGGTGATGTGGTCAGACGATTTGGTACAGGTAATGATCCGGGCAGCCGAGTTTTGAATGATTTGGAGTCTGTTGAGTAGTTTTGTGGGTAGGCCAGAGAGGATAGCATTACAGTGGGATGTGACAAAGGCATTAACCAGGATTTCGGTGCTGGATTGTGAAAGGGATGAGCGGAGTCTGGAAATGTTGCGGATATGGAAGAAGGCAGTCCGGGTGATGTTTTTTATGTGGGGTGCAAATGAAAGGGTGCTGTCCAGGATGACGCCAAGGCTTTTCACTTGGCTGGTGAAAGATACAGGGAAGCCGTCGATCATGATGCTTGGGGGTGGGGTGGTTAGGATTTTGGAGAGGGTGTTTTTGGAGCCGATGAGCAGGGCCTCAGTTTTACTACCATTTAGCTTCAGGAAGTTCCTGCTCATCCAGCTCCTGATATCCTGGAGGCAGGTGGTGAGTGAGGTGGGCGGGAGGGCGGTGTTGGCAATAATTGATTGATGAGATTGTACATTCATTTATATTAATCTTTGAATTACTTCATGACCTTTGTATAGTTCCCCTATTCTTTATCAAGTAACATTTTAGATGTGTTTAATTCATTATTGAACACATTTGTTATTGATTTTTTAATGAATTATTCTCCCGTAATTTGAATTAATCCAAAGTGTTTTATTTATTTGCTTTTTACACATTTAAAAAGAAAAGGTGAATAAATGAGCACATTAAAACTAAATGATCAATGTATGTCACATTTAATCAACTAGTGCCTACATGCAT
The DNA here is from genome assembly GCA_902827135.1 of Harpagifer antarcticus. Classification (NCBI taxonomy): domain Eukaryota; kingdom Metazoa; phylum Chordata; class Actinopteri; order Perciformes; family Harpagiferidae; genus Harpagifer; species Harpagifer antarcticus. The sequence goes on along the minus strand of CADEHL010001104.1, from coordinate 202,316 downwards.
GGTTAATATTTAAATCAGTACATTAAATGGCATATTATTCAATGTATGTATTTTTATAAATATATTTATTTTGGTAGGTTTGCTCTTCCGTAATAAATTATAATTAAGTACATTTGTCTCATAATACTTACATACTTTTACTTAAATAAGATATGAATGCAGTACTTTAACTGGTAATGGAGTATTTTCACAGTGTGGTGTTTGTACATTTACTTCAGGATCTACTACCTGCAGCAAGTGCTGATACAGAGTTTAAAGTGTTAATGAAGAGTAAAGGGAACAGACCTGCTCTGTGTATCCGAAGCTGAGGCTGTGAAACAGCGTCCAGTAGTTTCTGGAGTCTCTTGTTCTCCTCTTTGGAAAGAGACAGCTCCTCCTCGTGCTCTGCTATTGTTTGTTCAAACAGAGCAAATATCTCTTCAGCAGCAGCAGTGAGTCGCTGCTTCTTCAACGACAGCAGCATTTGGACTTTACTCATGTTTCCTAGATCACCTTTCCCTGCAGACTCCGTTAAACACACCGTTTCTCTCTCCGTCAAACTCTCAATCTGACTAGTGTTGCTAACGTGTTTCCAGCTAGCATGCTAAGCTAGCTCCTATAGTCCGAGGTAAACGCTCCAGAAAAAAGAGCACAGAGTCCATTCAGAGGTTTATCCAGACACACAGATGATGGATCAGTAGAGCTGGAGCTCACACACACTTTCTCAGGAACACAGAGAGAGAACCGTAGCGACGAGACGCCACATGCAGGGCTCGAGGTAAGTGTGACTGTGAGGCTCCCACAAGGAGGGGCCTGAGCTACCACGGATGCAGTGACATCATACATCTGTGGGGGTCGCTAATACATTACCAACAACCATTGTTTTAATCACAAATAATGCATGTGTCAATGTAATGAGTATTATTTACGTTAACGAGGTAAATAGGCTAAAATAAAAACATGTTTTCCAAAAGAACTAATTAAGCATTCTATTGAATAACAATATGCCTGCACTGCACCTCCAAGCGAGTTGCGCAATACATTATTGCCCAATCTATGCCTGTGAGCGTGCTGCGCGAGCCGAGATGATGTGTGTGTGCGTAGTTGAACCTTTTCATATTTAAGTTTGTAGCAATTAGTATGAAGGTAGATATGGTGCAAAATGCAAGAGCGTGTACAACCTGATGTGAGCACTTGCAGAAAAAAAAATCTGAGCTTGTGTGCATACATTTACACTTGTATAAAATATCCACGTATCTGTGGACCAAATTTGAAGTCACAGAAGAAGAAAAAAAGTTTTGTAGCTTGTAGAAAAAAAATGAACTTAGTGATGAAATGTTCACTTGCAGAAAAATACATATTCTTTAACAACTGCAACTTGGTCATTACAACTTCACAAATCTGCTCTGTGGCAGTATAAATCGACGAATCTGCGGCCTTGACCTTTGTTACACTTCTTGTGATGAATTTGTGCAAAAGTAACTTTCACCTGTAGATGTGGGGGAGGGAGGGGGGTTGGAGTGAAGGGGCGGAGCTATCAGAAAACGAGGCTCGGGTCAGTCACACAGTCACAGCCATAGTCAGGTCGAACCGGATGACTTCGGGGCTAACGGTCCGTGTCTTCATGCTTATATCGGACTATTGTGACTCGCTCTGCGGTTAAAACAGAGTGGAGCACCACGTCACCACCGAGGGTCTCCCAGTCTACGCCAGGGCCCGGCGGTTGAACCCTTCTAAGCTTGCAGTAGCGAGGGCGGAGTTTACAACCATGGAACGCCGGGGTATCGTCCTCCATTCTGACAGTCCTTGGGCCTCTCCTCTACACGTCGTTCCCAAGCCGAACGGTGGTTGGCACCCGTGCGGGGATTACGCCGCCTCAACGACGCCACGACACCTGACCGCTACCCGGTGCCGCACATTCAAGACTTCTCGGCACATCTGGCCGGTACGTCGGTGTTTTCGCAGGTGGACCTGGTGCATGGTTACCACCAGGTGCCTATGCATCCCCTGGACGTCCCTAAGACAGCAGTGATAACGCCGTTTGGACTTTTCGAGTTCCTGCGGATGCCTTTTGGGCTCAAGAACGCCGCCCAAACGTTCGAGCGCCTGATGGATTCGGTGCTGCGGGACCTGCCGTTCGTGTTCGTCTACCTGGACGACATACTTGTCGCCAGCGCTTCGGTGGAAGAGCACCTGTCACACCTCTGAGCCCTTTTCGCGAGGCTCAGCCAACACGGGTTGATCATCAATCCTGCAAAGTGCCAGTTCGGGGTGTTTGACATTGACTTCCTCGGACACCGCGTCACCAAAGGCGGTGCAGCACCCCTGCCGGCGAAGGTGGAGGCTGTTGCGGCTTTTCCTCGCCCACTCACAGCCCGGTCGCTCCATGAGTTTCTGGGGATGGTGACTTTCTACCACCGTTTCATCGCCCGGGCCGCTCACATTATGCGGCCGTGAATTTACGGCGTTTGTCGACCACAGCTTTCCTACATCTCGGAGTTCACCACAGACATTAAACATGTGGCTGGCAAGTCGAATCTGGTTGCAGATTGCCTCTCAAGGGTCGTCATCGGAGCAGTTCAGTTGGGCCTCACATGGTACACTCACATGGTAGTGGACCGGGTCACAGACCCCGGCGTCCAGGCTCTGAACGTAGCAGAAAGCATACATTATGTACTATGGAGAGGACTCTGACAGAGGATTACTCACAAAGTACACAGTAAAAATACTTCATTTTATTTCTGGTAGCAGTCAACTAGTAGCCTACTGAGTCCAACAGTATCAGTTTTATAAAGAATTTATGGTAAAAAATATTTGTATCACTAATTGAATATAGCAGGAAAGAAAATGAAGAGCAGCTGATTGACCGAGTGCAGAATCACTGTATAGTTTAAATCTCCTTAGTTACAATGTTGTCCATTTTAGACCGGGCCCGGCGCCACGAGGGGGCAAAAGGGGGCATTGCCACCTCAGTTGTATTCTTTGCCCTCTCACTTTGAGCATCATTCATCCATCGAAAAGTTAAATAAATGTCACAATTATTAAATAACTTTAAATAATTATTTTCCCCAACACACGTTACTATGTTTAGATCAGATATGTGGGCAGGCAGTCAAGCCACGTGTAAAAAAGCCTCAACCCCAAGTGAGCTTGTAGTCTTAATTAATGTTAGCATGTGTGCTTAGCTGTAAACACAGTCGGATGGGTGACCAAAACGTCCCCGTTTTCCGGGCAGAGTCCCCTTTTTCGGAATGTGCGTTAAAAAACATAGAGCAAGGTGAAATAAAATGTTACATGTCAGTAAAAACAGAGTAACAGTGTTGTGTCTGTTTCGTATTTCTTTTTCTAATACTTCTTCTTCTACCTCTACTTCTTCTTTCTCCTACCTCTACTTCTTCTTCTTCTACCACTAATTCTTCTTCTTATACCTCTACTTCTTCTTCTTCTTCTTCTTCTTCTTCTTCTTCTTCTTCTTCTTCTTCTTCTTCTTCTTCTTCTTCTTCTTCTTCTTCTTCTTCTTCTTCTTCTTCTTCTTCTTCTACCTCTACTTCTTCTTCTACCTCTACTTCTTCTTCTTCTACCCATGGATGTATTATACTGGCCTCGCCGAGATCTCCTTCTTTGTTAACCTGCGAGATAAACACTCTCACAAAGTAAAACTCAGGACCACGAGGTGATGTTTTGAAGCTTTACTAAGCAAGCAGTGTGAAACTGAAGGAATACAGAAACAAGAGCGATTGTAAATATCAACTACATGACATAATAATTACATATACATAGATAGGATGAACAGATATCACCTTAGCTGGAGCTGCTATTCTGAAATGTCTCAGGCTAACTTCCTGTCATATGGGAACTAAAAATAACTGCTTCATGCAGTACGGGAAGTCACCAGAAGGAGTCACTATAACACACAAAATAATTGGCGGAGCCAGAACATGTATAATAAGAAGCTTCTACCTCTACTTCTTCTCCTTGTCACTACCATGGATGTATAATAAGAACTGGATACAGCGTGGGAGGCGGGGCCTCATTCATTCCTATGAGAGTTGCTCATTGGCGCATGATGATAAAATGGCCCAACTTTTGAGTGAGTGAAACGTCACAGATTACCCAGCATGCCTGAGAAGTACCCGTATGTGCACTCATAAAGCATGCGCAACTTTAACCACGCACCCCAAAAGGCTCGTTCACATCAAGCACGTCAATTTGCGTACACGTAACAGCACCGCGCGTTCTGGATTGTTATGATGGATTTGATATTAACGAATAACGAGGCGGCCGCGGGAGTTAGCAGCTAGCAGCTAGCGGCAGGCTAGTGTAACGTCCGAGCCATTAGTAATTAGCCTGATATATATTATATGCTGCAAGAGCTGTATGTGTGTGTTATGGAGTGTATATGTGTGTGTTATGGAGTGTATATGTGTGTGTTGTAATTGCATGTGCCGCCAGCAGAGGGAGCTGCTGGACTAACACTCAACATCATTGCCAGCAGTGTGAGTGTGTTTGAGTGTGTGTGTGTGTGTGTGTGTGTTTGTATGTGTGTGTGTGTGTGTGTGAGTGTGTGAGTGTGTGTGTGTGTGTCAGATGATGTTGAAGGCAGAGTAGCTTATCTGACATCTAACTGTTGGAAAATTGTACATTCTAGCCTGTGAGCTCCCCGTTCGAGCCACTGACTATTCCTTCACCATGTAGCATCGCATTGGATATGGGCTGAACTTGTCCTGGAATGGAATTTTCCCGGCCATTTCCCTAGGAGGCTTTTGCAAAATATTTCAGAAAAGGCATGGAAACTGCACATTATTCAAAATGGCCAACTTTCTGAGGGCCGGGCCAAATGGAGGCAATTTGAAAGATGTCTGTGTCACGGTTGTCTTGTCAGGTCACGGGTCTATGTCTAGGTTTGGGTGTTTCCGCTGTCCTCTATGTCATGTTTTCCTTCCGTCGTTAGTTCCCTGGTGTGTCTCGTTAGTTGATTGTGTTCACCTGTGGCCCTTGTGTTTTCTCCTCCCTCCTCACCTGTGTCTAGTTAGTTGATTATGTTCACCTGTGGCCCTTGTGTTTCTCCTCCCCTGCCCAGCTGTTTCTTGTCTGGTAATTATCCCTCCCTGTATTTAGTCTTGTCTCGTCCTGTGTTCAGTGTTGGTGCTTCTTTTGTTTGTGACCTGGTTCACCGTAGAGTGTTTTGTTTGTTAAAGTTATATGTTAGATAAGAGCCCTTGCAATAAAGGTATTATCAAGTGTTATCTGCGTTTGGGTCCTACCTGCTTCACTCTGCGCTATCAGAAAGCACCAACCAGAAATGGGCCCAGCAGATCCGTTCGAGTGGGAATTATTGAATTTTTCCTTTTTTTTTGGCTAACTGCTCGGATCGATGGAAGAGAGCACCCGGAGTTCAGCAGCGAGAGGCTGTGTTGTCGGAGGCGCGCCAAATGGCTAGAGAGAAACCAGGTTTGGTGAAGTTCTTACCTGGCTGGATTTCAAAGATCCTCCCGGTGTGTGATTCCCGGCCTGCTAGCCCCAGGCATGCTAGCTCCCTACCTCCTGATTCCCAACCTGGCACCATACGCCTTGGTGGGTTCCGTCTGGAGTCAGCCCCGGCTTCTTCCCCATTTCCTGCTCCTGTCCAGGATCCGTTCTCGGGTACTCGTCTGGCTTATGGAGGTCCACGGAGTATTCAGGCGGCTGCTAAAAGGAGTCGTCGCAAGGCCAGGTTAGCCCGAGCCCTAGCAGCCATGGTTCCGGTTACAGTTCCGGCCCCAGCAGCCATGGTTCTGGCTCCAGTACCGGCTCCAGTACCCCTGGTCGCGACTCCAGTTTCGGCTCCAGGACTGGCTTACCGGCCAACGCCAGCTCCCCGAGTCCTGTCGGCATACCGGCCGACTCCAGCACCTCGTCTCTTGTTGGCTCCCCAGCCAACACCAGCTCCCCGTGTCCTGTCGGCGTACCGGCCGACTCCAGCACCTCGTCTCTTGTTGGCTCCCCAGCCAACACCAGCTCCTCGTGTCCTGTTGGCTCCCCAGCCAACTCCAGCTCCCCGTGTCCTGTCGGCGTACCGGCCGACTCCAGCACCTCGTCTCTTGTTGGCTCCCCAGCCAACACCAGCTCCTCGTGTCCTGTTGGCTCCCCAGCCAACACCAGCTCCCCGTGTCCTGTCGGCGTACCGGCCGACGCCAGCTCCTCGTGTCCTGTCGGCGTACCGGCCGACTCCAGCACCCCGTGTTCTGTTGGCAAACCAACTCTCTCAAGTTTCCCCTCCAGACACTTCTCAAGTCCCCTCTCAGGTCCCCTCTCGAGTCACCTCTCGAGTTCCCTCTCAGGTCCCCTCTCAGGTCCCCTCTCGAGTCTTTTCTCGTGTCCCCTCTCAAGTCAACTCTCCAGTGTCCTCTCGAGTCACCTCTCAAGTTTCCCCTCAGGTCTCCTCTCGAGTTCCCTCTCAAGTCCCCTCTCAGGTCCCCTCTCGAGTTACCTCTCGAGTCAACTCTCCAGTGTTCTCTCGAGTCACCTCTCAAGTCAACTCTCCAGTGTTCTCTCGAGTCACCTCTCAAGTCAACTCTCCAGTGTCCTCTCGAGTCACCTCCCAAGTCAACTCTCCAGTGTCCTCTCGAGTCACCTCTCAAGTTTCCCCTCAGGTCTCCTCTCGAGTTACCTCTCGAGTCAACTCTCGAGTTCCTTCTCGAGTCCACTCTCCAGTTTCCTCTCAAGTTCCCTCTCAAGCCCTCTCTCGAGTCCCCACTCAAGCCCCTACTCATGTCCAGTTGGAGGTCCCGCAGACTAGTCTTCTGCCGGGGGTCCTGCCAACCCCATGTCCTGTACCGTTGGAGGTTCCGCTGGGGGTCCTGCCAACCCCATGTCCTGTCCAGTTGGAGGTCCCGCAGACTAGCCCTCTGCCGGGGGTCCTGCCAACCCCATGTCTTGTCCAGTTGGAGGTCCCGCAGACTAGCCCTCTGCCGGGGGTCCTGCCAACCCCATGTCTTGTCCAGTTGGAGGTCCCGCAGACTAGTCTCCTGCCGGGGGTCCTGCCAACCCCATGTCCTGTCCAGTTGGAGGTCCCGCAGACTAGCCCTCTGCCGGGGGTCCTGCCAACCCCATGTCTTGTCCAGTTGGAGGTCCCGCAGACTAGCCCTCTGCCGGGGGTCCTGCCAACCCCATGTCCTGTCCAGTTGGAGGTCCCGCAGACTAGCCCTCTGCCGGGGGTCCTGCCAACCCCATGTCTTGTCCAGTTGGAGGTCCCGCAGACTAGCCCTCTGCCGGGGGTCCTGCCAACCCCATGTCTTGTCCAGTTGGAGGTCCCGCAGACTAGTCTCCTGCCGGGGGTCCTGCCAACCCTTTGTCCTGTCCCGTTGGAGGCCTCGCCGACTAACCCTCTGCCGGGGGTCCTGCCAACCCCATGTCTTGTCCAGTTGGAGGTCCCGCAGACTAGTCTCCTGCCGGGGGTCCTGCCAACCCCGTGTCCTGTCCCGTTGGAGGTCCCGCCGACTACGCTCCTGCCGGGGGTCCTGCCAACCCTATGTCCTGTGCCGTTGGAGGTCCCGCCGTCTACTCTCCTGCCGGGGGTCCTGCCAATCCTATGTCCTGTGCTGTTGGAGGCCCCGCCGACTACTCTCCTGCCGGGGGTCCTGCCAACCCTGTGTCCTGTCCCGTTGGAGGCCCCGCCGACTACTCTCCTGCCGGGGGTCCTGCCAACCCCGTGTCCTGTCCCGTTGGAGGTCCCGCCGACTACGCTCCTGCCGGGGGTCCTGCCAACCCTATGTCCTGTGCCGTTGGAGGTCCCGCCGTCTACTCTCCTGCCGGGGGTCCTGCCAATCCTATGTCCTGTGCTGTTGGAGGCCCCGCCGACTACTCTCCTGCCGGGGGTCCTGCCAACCCTGTGTCCTGTCCCGTTGGAGGCCCCGCCGACTACTCTCCTGCCGGGGGTCCTGCCAACCCTTTGTCCTGTCTCGTTGGAGGTCCCGTCGTCCACCCTCCTGCTGGGGGTCCTGCCAACTCCTGGTCCTCTTCCGTGGGGGATCCTGCCGAAGCCTGTCCCGCCGGCTCCGGTTCCTGTCCGGCCGACACCGGGTCCTGCCCGGCCTCCGGAGCTGTCTGGTCTTCGCCCTCATGCTCGGCCCCCTGAGTTCGCCCGCTGTGGCCTTCGCCCCACCATGGACTCTGCCTTGCCCCCGGGCCGTCCGCCCGAGACCCCCACCTGGACTCTGCCTTGCCCCCGTGTCGTCCGCCCGAGTTCCCCACCATGGACTCTGCCTTGCCCCCGGGCCGTCCGCCCGAGACCCCCACCTTGGACTCTGCCTTGCCCCCGGGCCGTCCGCCCGAGTTCCCCACCTTTGACTCTGCCTTGCCCCCGGGTCGTCCGCCCGAGTTCCCCACCATGGACTCTGCCTTGCCCCCGGGCCGTCCGCCCGAGACCCCCACCTTGGACTCTGCCTTGCCCCCGGGCCGTCCGCCCGAGATCCCTTCCTGGTCCCCTACTGGGCTCCTGGGCGGTCAGCTTAGTCCCGTCCTCCGGACCCCCTCCACCCACCCTGGTGGCCTAGGGATACGTCCCTCCTCCGGACCCCCCTCCACCCACCCTGTTGGACTATGTTGGATTTTTTGTTTAGGGACGTCTGGAATCCGTCCCTTGAGGGGGGGGTTCTGTCACGGTTGTCTTGTCAGGTCACGGGTCTATGTCTAGGTTTGGGTGTTTCCGCTGTCCTCTATGTCATGTTTTCCTTCCGTCGTTAGTTCCCTGGTGTGTCTCGTTAGTTGATTGTGTTCACCTGTGGCCCTTGTGTTTTCTCCTCCCTCCTCACCTGTGTCTAGTTAGTTGATTATGTTCACCTGTGGCCCTTGTGTTTCTCCTCCCCTGCCCAGCTGTTTCTTGTCTGGTAATTATCCCTCCCTGTATTTAGTCTTGTCTCGTCCTGTGTTCAGTGTTCGTGCTTCTTTTGTTTGTGACCTGGTTCACCGTAGAGTGTTTTGTTTGTTAAAGTTATATGTTAGATAAGAGCCCTTGCAATAAAGGTATTATCAAGTGTTATCTGCGTTTGGGTCCTACCTGCTTCACTCTGCGCTATCAGTCTGCAATCATAAGAGCAATGTGTATACAACGTCTCGTGCATATTGGAACAACCATATGCGAGTAGTTTGGAGTAATTTGCGACATGTAAATCGTCAAAAAATGTATATTCTCTGTTAGCTTACGACCGATTGAGCTAGCAACTTTTTTATTCCCAATTTAGCATGGCTGTGGATATGGGCTGAGCTGGTCTTGGAGTGGAATTTTTCCGATCATTTTCCTAAGAGCAGTGTGCAAAAATGTGCTCAAAATGCATGAAAAATGGCCATTTTTCAAAATTGCCATTTTTCTGGGGGGCGGGGCTAATGAAAAGCAATTGGAAATATGTCTGTCATCATAATAGCAATGTGTATTCAGCGTTTCGTGAATATGGAGAAAACTATATGCAAGCTATATATAGCTTACGTCCGCCCCGATTGAGCTAGCAACTATTTTAATCGCAATTTAGCATGATATTGTGTTATGGGCTGAACTTGTGCTGGACTGGAATTTTTCCAATCTTTTCCCGAGGAGGTGTTTGCAAAAATGCGCTTAAATGCATGAATAACGCCAATTTCTGAAAATGGCCAACTTTCTGGGGGGCGGGGCTAATGGAAGCCAATTTGAAATATGTCCGCAATTCCATGAGGAATGTCTGTGGCAAGATTCAGGTAGTTTGGAGAAACTATATGTGACTATCGCACAATAGGGGGCGCTACTGAGCTGGTTTACAAAAACGAACGATTTTTTTTGTACAGTCTGGAAAAGGTCGTGGGCTGTGACGTGTGTTCCAAGTTGTGCGTCCAAACGCGCTTAAAATACACATTTTTCAAAATGGCCGGCTTTATGGAGGGCAGGGATAATGGAACCCATTTTGAAATATGTCTGCAATTCCATGAGGAATGTCTGTGTCAAGTTTCGGGTAATTCGGAGAAACTATATCTGGCTACCGCACAATAGGGGGCGCTACTGAGCCATATTTGCTAAAACGTACAATTGTTTTTGCACAGTCTGGAAAAGGTTGTGGACTGTCACCTGTGTTCATAGTTTAAAGGCCGTAACTCATTATAACACAAAGTTATGTGTCAGGAAGTGTTTTTAACCCTTCGATTTTGAGAAAAAACTGAATAGGACACGCCCACATTTATCATTAGTTGCGACACTTTAAATCTCAGTTTATACTCATCCTGCCAGTATATCTATGACAACATATATTTATTTAGTCCATCTGTTCTTGATGTATACATTTGTTGTGTTTTTGGCGCCCCCTATTGTCCAAAATGAACATGCTTTTTTGTGCCTATTCCCCAAGACAGACTGAACCTATCCACCGAAATCTGTGATAGTTGGATACATTTCGGATGAATTGTGAGCATTTATGTCTAGGCCACACCTTTTTGCGAATACGTTTTGATTGATGTCGGCCACATTTGTCCACACCTCGTGCTCATTTTCTACGATAATGTGTCTGACCCTCCACTGATCCTGTACACTAAGTTTGGTGTGGAAAATCAAAGTAGGCGGAGCTTCGGGATACGAGAGGATAATATGTAGAGCCGCTACACCCGGATAAGTGTGGAAAATGTCAGGTCCATCAGAGTTATGCTGCGACATGATGTACATTTTTCGAAAACTGAATTTTCACAGGTGGCGCTATAGAGCCTGTTGGAAATGTTTCACCCATCGAATCCGGAATGTAACATTTTTCACTCATCCTGCTGGCCTAGCCAAATGTCGCTACATGAATAGTGTCGTAACCCCCTCAAAAACAGGTCGAAACTGCAGAGCATGGAGAATAAGAATAAGAATTCTACCAATTACAATAGGTCTTCGCACACTTCGTGCTCAGGCCCTAATAAGAGCCAGGGGGAAAGAAAAAAGCAGAAAGGCACAAAAACATTTAAGAGGCATTAAGCTTACTTCAAATAATAACCATTTGGAAATGTCATTGCAAATCTTTATACACAGGTCACAAGATTGTATTTTTCTAAGGGACAGAAAAAGGACTTGAACTCATTTATGAAACAGGGAAAGGAGGGCTTGCCTCCTCTCCATTTACTACAATGTAAATGGTATTTACCCAAAATAATAATTGTATTTACCAAATCAGAAATGGGAGGGTCCAAATGATCAATATAATATAAAATGTGATATATTTTAAAGACCGGAATATTTGTTAATTTAAGTAACAACCAATCTCTCACATTCGACCAAAACAATTAATAAAAAGGGCATGAGAAAAATAAATGTTCCAACGATTCATCAGATAAATTACAAAAGGAACATGGTTCCACTTCAAATTTAAATCTTGAATTAAAAAAAGTAGAAACCGGGTAGATTTTAAGATTTTTTTTTAAATGAGTTTCTTTTGCTTTAGGGGAAATGGGCCATTTGATCAAATAAGATAGAGCTTTTTCCATTACAGATAAAGTGTCTGAATCGGTCGCTTGTGGAAATAAGCCTCAGTTAAAATTGTGAAAAATGTGGGATTTCAGGGAAGCACTAATAGATTTGTTATTCTTAAGAGTATCGCCAATAATTTCTAAATTAAGTAAAACTGATCAATAAGTGGTACAGCCATTGCTTTACAGATTTTGTTATAATCTTTAGCAGTACACGTTATATTGTATTTCGTTGAAAAAGCCAAAACATCTAGCAGTTTACCATTCCAATCTAGTAAATCATTAACAAACAAAATACCCTTCTCATGCCAATCACTCCTAAACAAGGATTTTCTGTCTATAATAATCACTCTATTGTTCCATAAAGTAGATACATGAGGAGAACAATTGTGGGTAAATATCATTTTCCAATAATGAAGTATCTGCTTATGAAAATTTGACAATTTAGTCGGAATCTTATTAACCTCAAAATCACATTTTAATAGAAAATCAAACCCTCCTTGACGTTTAAATATGGCCTTTGGAATATGGAACCATGGATTCTGGCTGGGACAAAAAAGCTTTCAACCATTTTATTAGGGCCTGAGCACGAAGTGCAAAGACCTATTGAAATCGTCAGTATTATTAGGGCATGAGCACGAAGCATTTTGAGCACATTTTCGCACACTGCTCTTAGGGAAATTATCGGACAAATTCCATTCCTGGACCAGTTCAGCCCATATCCACAGCCATGCTAAATTGGGAGTCAAAAAGTTGCTAGCTCAATCGGGGCGGTCGTACCTAACAGAGAATATACAATTTGACGATTTATATGTGCAAATTACTCCAAACTACTCGCATATGGTTCTTCCAATATGCAACAAACGTTGTATACACATTGCTCTTATCATTGCGGACATCTTTCAAATTGCATAGCAATTTGTGTGAGTTTATAGCGTTTCGTTTGGTGCTGCACCTCTGTCAATTACTCTATATTGTTTTGAGTAGAGTTATTGTATTGTCTACAGTTGCTATGTGTATATTCACTGGTAATGGCACACATATGTCACTGACAAACGTCTCGTGAGTCATGTGCAGTATCGGAGTCCAACAGAGAGACAGCAGCTGTGGGACAGTAGCCTGCATACTACCGCTGCGAGGTTCCGGCGACTCTACAAGCCACTAGCTGCTAGAAACATCAGCCATCCATCGAAGTGCATAACAGTTCTGCGCTACCTTGAAACCGTGAGTCATATATTACAAGTATTATATTGATGTGTGAAAGTAGTAGGGTAGTGGTGGTCTAATGGATAGTGAGGTGGGCTGAAGATCAAAAGGTTGTGAGTTCGCGAAGGCAAGACGTGCTTAGGTGGCATAGAGTGACAGCCAATAAAATCGCAGCATTACTGATGCTGTCCATGGTGCTGAACCACTGTCTTAGCCAGCTGATATTTCTTCTGTTCGCAGGTTCGACACCCGGTTTGGGCAAAGTCTGTGATACATAATCAAAGATAAAGAGCTATCTATGAATCAAGAAATGTGAATCCTAATTTGTTATAGTAACTGTTATTGTGTTTATATTTATTTATTACCTTCAAAAGAAAAACTCCGAAGGTATTATTTATATTTAAGATATGAATGAGACATGTAGATATTAATCAAGAAAATATCTTTATTGTAAACAACAGAAACACAGCAGATTATGTACAAAACATAATATATAAGTAACAAAATAAGGTAGAAGTAAATAAAGTAAATAATATTTTGTTAAATAAAGTAAATATAAAAAAGTAAATAAAGCAGTAGTAAATAGAGAATGAAATAATGTAAATGTTTTAAAACACACAGGATGACAATTTGGCATTAACAGAGACACAGGAGGAAAACAACAGAAGTGATTTCCCTATTCATGAAAAAAAACCTGGTCATTTTCCCTTGTCAGCCTCCCATCTTTTCTTTTCTGCCTCATAAAAATCAGACTCCTTGAAGTTCTTCCAGGTCATCTGCTTCTCCATGCCCTGATCCCTGTAGAGGGATAACACTTTAGCAGGACAGTACACATACTTCCCTGCTACTCCTGGGAATCCTGTGTGTATGTGAGGACTGTTTGGGCCCTGCTTGAGTTCCTTTCTACAAAATCCGCATTTGCGACCTTTGTGCTCGGGCTCAGTGTTCTTTGTTTTTAGCTGGACTCTCGCCTTCACCCTTTGCTTCATAGCTTCCAGTTCCCGCGGAAAGAAAGCTGTCTCGGCAAAGTCTCCAAATGGCATTTTAGGGTCCGTCAGACCTTCAGCACCATAAGTTTTAAAAACCAGCGCCCTGCTGGTGTTCGTACTCATGCAGGAGGCAGTCCGTCAGGTAGTGTGCAGACACAGAGATCCCGTTCCAGCCATCAGAGTCCCCATACTCTCCAAAGGGAGCCGGCTTGGTTTCCTGCCGAAGGAACTGAGTAATTGTCTTCTGGTCGTACTTTCCTTCCTCACCGTCCATGATGTTCTTACAGCTGAGGAGGTACGCCAGGTCAGCACGTTCATATTTCAGGTGCATCAACTCCGTGATCTGCTTGGCCATATCAGTGGGTGACTTGCCGCTGCGCCGGAGCTCGTCCAGTACCGACTTACAGATGGCCTTCTTGTAAGTCAGTACTGCTGGCAGCAGGTTGGTGAACCTCTTGGGGAGCTTTTCCAGCCAGGATGGATTGTCGGCATACCACCTCTTCCGGCAGACTTTGCAGCAGAGCCTTGAAGACAGCAAGTAGTACTGTCCGGTGGTGCCGACAATCACACGAGGCCTACCAACACCAGCAGAGACAATTTGAGGCTGAGCACAGCCGTCAATACACGGCAGACTGTAATTGTTCCTCAGCCTTCCCATCAAATTGTCATTTTCTGGCTTCCAGATGAAAAAGGGATGGAGCTGAAAGTACTTGGCGCAAGGGAAATCATAGACGCTGTCAATCAGCTCTGGCTGGGGAGGGCCACGCCACAATGACACCATCTTCAGAGGGTTGCGTACAGGAACGGAGCCTGGCCAGAGCCCCATGGATTGCAGCTCCATCTTCATCCAGATCCTCTGCTGCGGCGAACAGTTCCAATGACTGACATCCTGGTTGTAGGCAGGAAGAGGAGGAGGAAGAGGACGAGGAGGAGGAGGACAGCTGGGGACCGTTGATGGCCTGGGTAATGGCTGACCTAGGCAGACAAGAAATAAAAACACATGGCAAATAATTATGATTGTGTGTGATTTTTAGCAAGTACACATCCAAATGAGAAACATTCAAACACTTGAAGGTGCCTCAAACATTTATGTATTATTATTGTTAGTATTACTCACTTTGCGTTGGTGCAGCTGGTGGGTGCAGTGTCGGTTGAGAGGGCTCTGCAGAACTCTCAGGAGCCACTATAGAGAATATTCAAACATGTCGTTATTATCAACATTAAAATAAAGAAATAATGTTGTATGACACTTAGCATCTTCACCGTAGTCAGCAAAGAGTCAAACACACCTGGAACAGTAATGTGGGTCTCTGTAGGCGTCGGGGCGGATGGTTCCGGCATCAGAAACATCAGCTCCTTTGGAAGGGGCACGAGGGTCTTCACAGGCAGAGCAGGGGCTGCATGGAGGCAACAGACTCATCAACATGTTGGACAGATGCAGGTGATGCAGGGTTTAAATGTATAAACAGTAATATAATGCATTACCTTCTACTAGTGAAGCCTTCAGCTCAGTAGAGAGGGTAGCAGAAGACACTAACATAGAAACGTGTGTCAGTTTATTCATGTTATGGCAATATAGAAATAACTAATGATGTTAGTAAGACCAAACATCACCTGCTGATCTCATAAAGTGAAACACGGTTTCTCATATTAATGTTTAGAGAATACATTTCATTCATACACATGCATTCTTTTTGTTTGGATTCATATTCAGTCATTACAACTCAGTCTGAGCAGCTGAAATAACTGCACACTGAAAACACATGCGTTCAAGTGTTAGTGACCACAGCAGTTTCAATGTGTACTTTTCATTCAATCCAAATAAGAACAAAAGCAGTAACTTACCCTCAACATGACTGGTTTCAATTCATAGTCACTAGGACAACACGTAGAAGAGCACAGACAGACCAGAACATGGTCAGACCAGAACATGGCCAACATGTGACGGACAGTCATCTTGGGAAAAGAATTCATGGTCCCAGAGTTCATCTGTAACTTTCAGAAAGATCAACCTCTTTTTCTTCTTGGAGCTTGTTGTGGGCTTGCTGATGATGATGGCGCAGACACCGCTGCAAAACACAAATATATATTGAGCTGTACAAAAAAACGAGGAACAGCGAACAGAACAGAACTGAACTGAACAGAACAGAACAGAACTGAACTGAACTATACATGATTTTAAACCTTCAGGCAAAACAAGCAGAGACAAGATGTTCACTCACAGCTCTGCACATGTTCAGAAGGAGAGATACTCAGCATCGCTTGCTCCAGCTCTTCATCTTGATCCATCCCTATATGCAAACAGACAAGACTTAGAACATCCTTCAAAACGTCTTTACTGTAATTAATGTGGACACAATCACGACTGACATCATGGAAGTGTATTCCCTATGTTTTAATAAACAATACTTCAACAGCATATTTCTGACAACGCTAACAAACCAGACTCACCCATGGCCTCAGCAGGAGCAAGTGAGGGATGTGTGGTGGTGGAGCCAGAGGGGGGGTGCAGCTTCTTCTGCAGGTACTGTTGCAGCCTATGCGTCCTTGTACCTGCAGCACATTTCTTCTTCACTATGAAGGCGGCATAGCCATCATCCCTGCTGTCCCAAATGTCTCTCCAGGTGTTTTTGGCACGAGTGCTAAAGCCGACCAGCTGCTCATCCTCTGACGCTGCTGCTGCAGCAACAACTGTCTTCTTCGCCTCGTAGTCCTGAAGTGACTGGATCTCCCCAAAGCTGAGGGCATAGCTCAGAAAAGACAGAAGGCTGTCCTTGCTGTGCCCCTCTGCCATGAACAATCCTGCAGCCTCCTCCTTCTGCTGGTTAGTGATCAGGTACATGGTATACCCAATGTCATTTTCAAGAGCCAGCGGAAGGACTTGCCCTTATATTTCTCAAACTGCAGGATGTATTCTCCAGCCACCTCCGTTCTATCAGAAGCATCCCCTCCTCTCATACGGATTACGGTGAGCGCGTTTAGCTTGACCACTGCCTCCTTCACGGGTGCATGCTGGTCCTGTAGAGACGGGTTGTCTTTGAGAAGTCTGGCTGCATCTGTGGGGTCCTGCCGCAGATATCCCAGCGGACCCTTGCGGAATGTGACCGTCATCCTCCCAGGGAAAAACGAGCAGCGTTTTTGCATTTTATCTGTCGAGAAGAATATATATATATATATATATGTGAGTTAATGATGTTCACAGGTGGGGTCTCATAGAGAGCAGACATTATGGTGTTAACATCTCAGCCCGAGCTTTAACTGTCTGCACTGTTTGTTGAAACAAACTATTTACACTTCAGTTACCCCCCATGGGTCAAACCCTTTCAACTATCAAAGGGAGCTCAGCCAAGGCTGAATTCACACCTCAACTGCCTTTGTCCCAGGGTCTCAGCTGCCTCCCCCCAGTCATGTGACCCAGGTAACACTTCAGTGTGAAGTGTCCTATCTAAAGAGAAAAAGGTGTATGCTGTCCAGTCTGTCCCTGAGTAGTTATGTGGATGGAAATCTTAGGTCACATGCTTCTCCAACAGTGCAACACAATGATACAGACAAACAGACAAATATAGTGCAAGTAAATATTAAAAAGTAAATACATGGTACACGTACATGCTAGTTAGCGTTCATTTATATATTTATATATACATTCATGTAAACGCACACACACGGAGGATTTCGCCACAAGTAACTCGCGGTAATTTCGCCTGACCAAGTCAACAAAAACACAATAAACTCACACAGAAATCCTACCACATGAACTTTAAGCGGCTTAAGTTTAATTAACTTTACATTAACATGTAATTCATCCCGGAGTGCCGTGTGTGCATGCAGCCGTTAGACACGATACACGTCGGAAACACGGACCACTTTATAGCGTTCATCTAAACTAAAACACGTCAGACAAAGCCCAGATAACATAACATTACATGTCGCTTGTCTTTTAATTCATGTTACTATGACTTACCTTATAGTTTGGTCGTAATGTCAGGAGTAGAAAAAGTCCGCTGTCCAGTCTCTCAATCTCTCACTCACTGACTGAAGGAGGGCGGGGGGCGGGGAGGAGCAGACAGGTCTCACTGGCAAAAGTGCGCCACTCGCGGCCAAATATATATTACATCGGCAACGATTCAACGGTGCCATAGAGAATGAATGGGAAATCGTTCATGGCATTATCATGGGGAAATCATGAAACAATCCCCGGGGGCCGCCCGCCAGGAACACCCTTCAGTAAGGCACTTAGCCCTTAGTTACTGCAGCGAGAAGTGCTAACACGTTCATTGAGGTTTTGCAACATGGCTCCGCTGTGTGTGTGTGTGTGTGTGTGTGTGTGTGTGTGTGTGTGTGTGTGTGTGTGTGTGTGTGTGTGTGTGTGTGTGTGTGTGTGTGTGAGAGGGGGAGGGGAGGTAAGTACTGCTCCCTGCATATTTGCAATACTGTAGCTCAGCTTTTTTAAAGCTGATTTGGGTGACTTGTGTAACTCGTGGAGAACCGAAGAGTTTTCTTCAAAAAAGAAGAAGAACTAATCTAGACCGCAAAATGATTAAACAAGTGAGTGCCTGTTTTTCCTGGCCAAGGACAGGTTCCTTGAACACAACACGAGCGTAACGTGTCTTCACGTGGTTATGTCTCGTCTGAAAGGAGTGTAGACGGAGAGCACCGGCACGCGGCTCCAGCTCTTCAGATATTGCAGTACCCATAAAGAGCCGTACACACGTGGCTGTGTCTTTAGTTGTAAGCACAGTGGCGATCTGTTGTTATTAGCATCTGGTTAGCTAGCTATGCTAACGAATTTAAAGACCTTTTCTACAACCAGGTGGAAGAGAGCTCTCTCCTGAGAGGCTCAAATAACCTCAGCTCAGTGAGGTTAAGGCACACCTTGATATGATCATTATAGTTATTAATGACACATTAGACACTAAATTAAAAACGGGTATAAAATACTATATGACAGTAACAAAAAAGTTGTTCAAAATAACAAGACTAGAGTTTAAAAGGGGAGTGATTTTGTAAAATATCCAAAACCAAGAGTCTGTTTCATCGGGGTGTTGAGAGATGTATCCAACCAATACACAGATTCAATCATTACTTTACTTACCTTGACTACATAACAGCTGTATTTAAGGTTTGCTTTTTGATCAATAAACACAACAACAAAAAGCAAACACCACTGACACATACAGCTGTTAAAGCATATAATATATATCAGTCTACAGCCCATGTATATGTTATGATGTGAAGCACTATTTGGTTTCATGAAAAATACCAACTGTTTATTTGTAGATATCTACTAAAGCATACAAATAAAGTGTGTAATGTCGGCCTGTTACTTCAATTATTGAGAGATATATATTATACACACTGTTCTGCTTTCTGCACTGGCCTCAGCAGCTGTTCTCACTGTAAATGTCGGCTCAGAATTAAAGCAGTAGTATTAAAAACATACATAGCCTAAGATCCAGAGGAGATGCGTTTATTGAGTAAACAAACGGTCAAGGGCAGAACGTCTGCACAACCCACTGCACCGCACGCCACGGTTAAGGCTCCTCCAGACAGCCTCCGCGATAATCGATCGTCGACGAGCCTTTACAGAAATGTGTTTTCCTTCCAGGCGGCACGCCCACATACGTTTCCCGGTGGCTGCCGGAAGACCTGGGAGTCCGGGACGCGAACGTTTGACAAATGACGCACGGCTCATTTCGGAGGACTCGCGCCCATCTGCTTGACGCCGCGACGACCCTCCCCGTCGGGCGCTCGGACGCGAAGGCCCGCCCACAACTGCGTGCATGTCTGTGACCGCAGTTTTAATTTGAATTGTTCCAACCATCGATTCAAAGTCTAAAAGCTTTAATTCCGCCTTTATCATATTCTTTAACAAGCTGTGACTTTTTAGTGAGTTTTATTTCTCCACAAGAAATGGAAAATAATTGAGTTGGCTTTTTTAATATTGGCCGAAGAGACAAAACATGAGTGGTATGGATAAATAAGTTTAGATATACCTTCTGCTTTAGTACGAAGAACTCTGCCAAAAATAGTAAGATCATAGTTAACCAACGACTGAGAGATTTCTTCATATCTGTGATACGGTTACAAATATTAAGATCTTCTCTCCTGATCTCATTTCTAGATAATGTCATTCCTAAATATTTCACTTCAGGTAAGGCAAGGCAAGTTTATTTATAGAGCACTTTTCAACACAAGGCAATTCAAAGTGCTTTACAACAAATGAAAGACATTAAGAAAATGGCATTTAAAATCAGTCATTAAAAATAAAAGCTAATAAAATAAACATTAAAAGAAGAAATACATGGATAAACATTAAAAGAAAATATACATGGATAAAAGTTACAGTGCAGTCTAAGATGTGAATAGTTCAATTAAAAGCAGCGACAAAAAGAAAAGTCTTCAGCCTGGATTTAAAAGTAGTCAGAGTTGCAGCGGACCTGCAGGTTTCTGGGAGTTTGTTCCAGATGGAGCATAATAACTGAACGCTGCTTCTCCATGTTTAGTTCTGACTCTGGGGACAGAAAGCTGACCAGTCCCTGAAGACCTGAGAGATCTGGATGCTTCATCATTTAGCAGTAGATCAGAAATGTATTTTGGGCCTAAACCATTCAAAGCTTTATAAACCAGCAGCAGTATTTTGAAATCTATTCTTTGACACACAGGAAGCCAGTGTAAAGACTTCAGAACAGGAGTGATCCACTGTCTTAGCGTTAGTGAGGACTCGAGCAGCGGCGTTCTGAATCAGCTGCAGCTTCCTAATAGATTTTTTAGTGAGACCTGTGAAGACACCATTGCAGTAGTCCAGTCTACTGAAGATAAAAGCATGGACAAGTACCACTCTAATAGAGTCAATAGTGGAATCATTACCGAGGACCGGACCTCTGTGAACTCAATGGTGGGTACGGGCAAGGCCGGATTAACCACAGGGCACACAGGGCACGTGCCCAGGGGCCCTTGAGCAAGAGGGCCCTCAGTGACACAACCTCACTCATCATACATTGTTTTAAATGAAACTCACTCTCCATGTGCTCAACTTCATTAATAGGAGGCGGCGGTCTATAGCCGAATCACAACCCCACCTTCACTCATGTCACATTGTGTCAGGTGAGCTAAAGGGATGGTGCCGGTAGCAGCCAGAAAGGAAAAGAAAGAAAAGGAAGAGAGAGTGGCGGCTGCATTAAAACATTTCCCAACAATAAATAGCTTTTTTTTTAAAAGCTAAAAATGACTAATTAGGCCAGCAACCACAAGGAACCGTGCCGGTCACGGAGCCTGAGGATGTTGTTGAGCTAGTGTGCAATGTTAGCATTTAGATGAACTTGTCACAGACTTTGCAAAGAAAAGGGCAAGAAAGAAACACTTCTAAAAGGTAAGATCCAGTGATTTGAGGGATTGTCTGACAAACACACATTCTCTCTCTCACACACACACACACACACACACACACACACTCTCAATCTCTCTCAAAAACACACACAATAATATATCACATATACTGATCACTTAGTTGAGCAACCAAATACTTCCAATACATGTTTTACTTTTGTAACTCTCGATGTTTGTGAGATTGTGACAAATAGAACTCCTCGAGTACTTGTACAGCCAGCCAAGTCGGGTGCTGCTCTGAGGCTTTGAGTGATATTACCTCGGTCTTCTTGAGCCATACACTGTCTTGAGATCTTATCCATTGTATCCTTGTCTTGTGATTTTTGACTGAGAGGGCAAAATACCTACTTTGGTTAAACTATGTAGCTGCGTCCCTGCTTTTGACAAATAGGTGTACGATTGACATGCCAGATTGAATGAAAATGTAAAATATTGTTCATGTTGGGTAGGCATATTGTTACGTGTTGGAACGTGGGTCGAGGGGCCATGAGCTCTCAGTGCCCAGGGGCCCCTGGAGGTACTAATCCGGCCTTGGGTACGGCCATGACTGTATTTACACTGAACAAAAATATAAATGCAACACTTTTGTTTTTGCTCCCATTTCTCATGAGATGAACTCAAAGATCTAAAACATTTTCTATAAACACAAAATAACCATTTCTCTCAAATATTGTTCACAAATCTGAAAGAATGTGTGATAGTGAGCACTTCTCCTTTGCCGAGATAATCCATCCCACCTCACAGGTGTGGCATATCAAGATGCTGATTAGACAGCAAGATTATTGCACAGGTGTGCCTTAGGCTGGCCACAATAAAAGGCAAGAGACCACGTTGCAGAGACATCTATAGAGTCTAATTATATTTTTAAATACATAAAGGACATACAATCATAATGGATTGTAATTAAAAAAATACTCCCACTAGGGTAACAACACATTAATTCAAAGGCAGCTGGATCATCCTGTTATTTCATCAACATTTGGTTGGAAAAAAGAAATAGGCCACCACAAACTTGACCAGAAATTGAAAAATAAAATTGATTTGCCATGAAGGCTAACAATTGTGTAACAAACGTTTTCATCTTATTTATATTGAAACATATTTTTAAATACATTGTACAGTTCATTTTTCTCTGGTAATCCACTGGAAATCTACCCCTCCTGATCTGATCTGATATCAAAGTGATCCTAATCCTGTTTTTTGGTTTTGAACTACCCAAAATCCAAATCTGATTTGATCAGATAGGGATTACAAATGTTGATCTACTGGGCCCCGGTGATTACCTATATGCACTCATAAATTGAATGCGCCATCCTGTGTTCAATGTTGGAACTGCATTATACATTCAGCTTGTGCAGATACAATTAAAACAAACAAATCAAGTTTTATTTATATAGCACATTTATAAACGATGTTTGGTCGAGCCAAAGTGCTGTACATATAATAAAAATAGCCTACAGTAGAGACACTTTACAGCAAATACAACAGCACAGATTGTTCAGAATATCAGTATGAGAAAAACAACACCCTCTGTCCTTAGACCCTCTGTCCTCAGACCCTCTGTCCTCAGACCCTCTGTCCTCAGACCCTCTGTCCTCAGACCCTCTGTCCTTAGATCCTCACATCGTACAAGGAAAAACTTCCAGAGAAACCCACAGTTTAAGGGAAAAAATGGGAGAAACCTCAGGGAGAGCAACAGAGGAGGGATCTCTCTCCCAGGACGGACAGACGTGCAATAGATGCCGTGTGTAAATCGAAGAGATAATACATTTTACAGCATATAGACCGAATGTTAGGAAATGCATGCGTCTGTAATAAGAAGATGAATCCACGATGAATCCATCTGTCATAGACCAACGTCTTTTCGCAGAGCTTGCATTTAACTTCCTTTGGACTTGTAAGTTCGAAGTAGTTCCACGAGGAGGAACTGTTTTTACCTGCCGCTTTGTTCATCTTTAGTCGCACGTGTGAGGGAGAGGGGGGGGCGGGGTCGGTGTGTAGCATGCTGCAGCAGCAGTCTGCTCTGCACGCAGGCTTCCTCCAAGTTTACAGTAAAACAAACTGGTGGTGTGACCAATGGCCATTTACAATTATTAATACTATTACTATTATTAGCATTAGTCTATATTTTGGTTAAAACTAAGCCAGAAAAAAAAAATAGGTTACACCGGCCGCTCTCCCCCTTGTTTCCCCTTTGTTACGCGGGAGTTCACGTGGGGAGGCTTTTTTGATGCGGAAGTAAAAATGTCTTACAAAAACGACGCCAGATGTCACTGTAGTGTATATTTATGTATATTTTTTGAAAATCTAGCGTCATCATTTTCCTACACATTTATTCACTGGTGTCTTTAACCTGGAAGTTGCTCTTTAACGTATACATCACAATGACAAAAACATTAAACATATTGTCCACTTATGTTGATAAAGATGGAGTTCATTTAAGTCTTATATGGATGTTGTACAACAATGTTAATCCAGTCAGACAGATTTCTCTCATGTGTGAACTGTCATAAGACTTATTCATTGTCCTCTCCATCAGCTTCTGTTTCCATGTGTTCAGCTGAGCTGCTGATTGGAGGCTCTGCCTCTCCGTTATCCACAGTTTGAATTTCATTAAGCTGTGAGGACTGACGACCAACACACTTGTGCGATTGGAAATGACCACGCCATTTAAATCTTTTGTCACAAACATTGCAGCTGTATATTTCCTCTCCTGTGTGGACTCTCATGTGTGTCTTTAAATTTCCACTGTGTGAAAAAGCTTTCTCACAAACTGAGCAGCTGTGTGCTTTCTCTCCTGTGTGGACTCTCATGTGTTCCTTTACATTTTCCCTCCGTGAAAAAGCTTTTTTACAGACTGAGCAGCTGTGTGCTTTCTCTCCTGTGTGGACTCTCATGTGTGCCTTTAAAGTTTCACTCCGTGAAAAAGCTTGGTTACAGACTGAGCAGTTGTGTGGTTTCTCTCCTGTGTGGATTCTCATGTGTGTATTTAAACTTCCACTCTGTGAAAAAGCTTTCTTACAGACTGAGCAGCTGTGTGCTTTATCTCCTGTGTGGACTCTCATGTGTTTCTTTAAACTTCCACTCTGTGAAAAAGCTTTCTTACAGACTGAGCAGATGTGTGCTTTCTCTCCTGTGTGGACTGTCATGTGTTCCTTTAAACTTCCACTCTGTGAAAAAGCTTTCTTACAGACTGAGCAGCTGTGTGCTTTCTCTCCTGTGTGAATTCTCATGTGTGTCTTTAAATTGATATTCACCGAAAAAGCTTTCTTACAGATTGAGCATTTGAATGGTTTCTCTCCTGTGTGGACTCTCATGTGTACCTTTAAACGTTCACGTTGTGAAAAAGCTTTCTTACAGACTGAGCATTTGAATGGTTTCTCTCCTGTGTGGAATATCATGTGTTCCTTTAAACTTCCACTCTGTGAAAAAGCTTTCTCACAAACTGAGCATTTGAATGATTTCTCTCCTGTGTGGACTCTCATGTGTTTCTTAACATTTTCACTCCGTGAAAAAGTTCTCTCACAAACTGAGCAGCGAAAGGGTTTCTCTCCTGTGTGGATTTTCATGTGTCGATTTAGATCTCTTCTATGTCTAAAAGCTTTCTTACAGACTGAGCAGCTGAATGGTTTCTTTTCAGCACTACGTCGGGGATCACTGACAGATTCTTGTCTATTTTGCAGTGAGTTTGAGCCTGAGGCAGGTTCTCTGGTCTCCTTCCAATCAGCACTGTGTTCAGCGTCAGGTTCAGAAGAGTCATCAGTGTCTTCAGAAGAGTCTCCAGTGTCGTCCTCAGTCTTTGGTTGTAAACTGCTCTCTGGATCTGAGTTCCTGGCTGGTTCTGGTCCTCGACAGTCATCTCCATCAGCTTCTGTTTCCATGTGTTCAGTTTGTCTTTGATGAGGCTGAGAGGACTGAGGTTTCTCTTTATCATCTTCACTCTTCACAGGGTCAGGAGTGAAAGAGGACTTGGTGATATCAGCCTCCTCCAGCTCCTGAAGCTGCTCTCCCTCCTGACTGATCCTGAGTTCCTCCTGTTCCTGCTTAATGTGTGGAGGGAGCTCTGGGTTCTCCTGGTCCAGACTGGAGCTCCACTCCTGCTGGTCAGGGAGAGGCTCTTCTTTAACCACCACCAGCTGCTGGACATCTGCAGGAAACAGGAAACACACTGTTATATCAGTCTTGGACCTAGTCAATATAATTAGTTATGTTATTGAATGACAGTTTCCATAGAAGAGAGGCCCATCGTCTCTTCCGCAATTATTAGGGGTGAGCGGAAGTGCAAAGAGGCCCACCTCAGGATAATACAGTTAAGTCTTGTTAGTTAGGTGGTTCATATCCTGACAGTATGAATTACACCTAAAGAGGTCATGAGATAATGACCTTTTGACATCTGGAACATATGTGGGTGTTTTGGCTAATGTAAGGGAAATTGTGTGTGCGTTCATTACAGCTGCTATATATGATTTGAAAGACTTGTACTCGTTGGAGCATTACCACTATTGACTGATTGTGTGCAAGGTAATGTTTCCTCATTATTATTGATTGTTGTACAATGAAATAATAATTAATCAATTATATCTGTGTTTGTTTTTTATTGATTCCTCTCTGTTTTTATTCTTTCCTTCTGTGAGTGCTGAATTGCCACAACAACACAGTCAGAAAAAATTGTCTAATTATGTTGGCTCAATTCACCTCATGTAGCCCAGCCCCTTTCCACTTACCGTTAAAAATGAAAAAGGGTTCTTTCTTCTGGTTTAGCACTAGCCGCAATGTAAACAATGAATTGAATTTTGGATTGTTCACAGATACACTACGCCAGGGCTATTCAATTAGTTTGAAATGGGGGTCGGTTGATGAAAATGATCCAAAGCAAGGGGCCGGGAAAAAGATGGCTTGAAATATGAGCAATCATATTAAGATCTTCAGATACAGTACAACAGCATAGTGGAGTGCATATATTGTGTTTAATTCAATCAAACAACATAGCCCCAAGGCCTTTATAGATCTAAATGGCAAGTTCAGAACTCAGTAGACCTTCATGTGAAGCTAATTTAACCATCAACATCATTTAATTTAAGTGAACTTATCGAATCATTCACGCAGAGATAGAATAAATGACAGGACTTGTCACTACAGTAGATATATAATAATTTTTTTTCGATTACGTTGTTGCAAGCCAAAATCGCAAAGTAAAAGTATGCAAGTATTATCAGAACATTTTACGGCACTCTCTTATGTCATAGTAATGATGGTGCAGTCAAATGTTCCCGGTCAGTGTTTCATTCATGATGTTTCTTGATTATTTTGAATGTTGCATTTTACTGCTATACATGTTTAAAGTTGCGCTTGTATAAATGATTATAGATGAGGGAACCTGCTAAATATTAAAATATTTGTGTTTTTTATATACAGTACCAGTCAAAAGTTTGGGCACCTTCTCATTCAATTGTTTTTGTTTATTTTTAATTTGTTTCTACTTTGTAGATTAATACTGAAGACAGCAAAACTATGAAAGAACACATATGGAATTATCTAGTTAACAAAAAAGTGTGATTTTTATTCTAGATTCTTCAAAGGCAGCCCCCTTTTGCCTTGATGACAGCTTTGCACACTCTGGGCTTCTCTTAGTCAGCTTCATGAGGATGTTAGTGCAATTAATGGCTCACCAACTTTAAATGTTAAAACAGAGAGAGAGATCAATAAAACATAAACACAGATATGGTTGAGATTAATCAATCTTTAGTTGCACAACAAAAAATAATAATATTGGAGTACATCACCTTACTTCAACAGCAACCAGTCGCGGAAATGCCCCAACGAGTAGCAGTTTTACACAGGCATATATAGCTACTGTAATGAACACACACCCACATTTTCCCCTATGAATGACATACTTGTATATGCTTCAGATGTGGAAAGGTCACTATCTCATGACGTCTTTAACTAACAAAGACTTAACTGTATTATAACCTGAGGCTCTACCGACTGAGCTATGGAGCCTCTTTGTACTTCTGCTCACCCCTAATAATTACGGGGTAGACGAAGGGGCCTCTTCTCTGGAAACTTAACTCAATAACACATGTGTCTTAACTAACCATGTTACTAGGCATAAGACTGATATAACAAGACGATGGGGCCTCTCTGACCTGTGTGACCTTAATGAATAAGCGAGAAATACGCTGTAATAAGGAATCTGCCATAACAAGGTCGTCACCTGGAATGATTTTCCATTAACACGTGTGCCTTGTCAAGAGTCAATTTGTGGAATTACTTGCCTTCTTAATGTGTTTGAGGTAGGGTTTGTGCACAGTTTACAACAGCATATAACAACTAAAATACTGCATGTGGGTGCACACTTACATTCTCTGTCTTACTGTTACATAAATCCCATGAATGTATGAGATTAAGTTAGCTTCATTATATCTCCGTGATTAAGTGAATAATAAAGTTTCTATCGGGTCACTATCAGCCTGTCACTCATTATTTGCAGGGAGGGGGCGGGGCTTGGAGCAGCAGAGAGGAGACGGTGATCGCGGAAGCTTTTTTCCTCCTGCCTTCACAAACTTTACACACGTATATATCGTCTGAAAATTGCTAGAGGGCATTCATACTCTGCAATCCAAGACTTAATTAAATCCACCAAAAACCTGACATGATTGTAACGCGATTATTTTTGAAAAACATAAATCCCTGTGTCTCTGAGCCGCAGCGACACCAAGTGATTCAGAGCGGGTCCTGCTGCTGTTGGTTCTGGACTGGTGGTGTTGTGTTGGTGGATAAAGCAGACTGCTCCGTGTTTGGTGTTGCTGTGCCGCTGTCACGTCTGTTCCCTGATCTCTGCGTCACCGACCGATTTCATATTAAAAGTGACAGAAAAAAACCGTTATAGTAAAGCCGCGGCCGGAAAATCAGGAAGCAACGTTACTACGCTATAATCGATTATCTTCCGTCACTGCATCGATACCGAATCGTCCACGTCCCCATCGCAATGCATCGTAGAAACGATTATTTTCAACACCCCTAATGTATATTTAGTTTTCGTAAACGAGACGGGACTAAGGTGTTAATGGTGGACTATCGGACATTCAAAATGCAGCATATTTCCCCCAATTGTCCGTCTTGTCTGTCAAAATGCATCTTACGTTTCTAACTTGCAATATCATTATTTCCGCTCTCTTCACTCCAGAAGAGCGATCTCCCTGTGTCTCTCTGTGTGCGGGGGGCGGGGCCTAACAGACAAGCTGCAGCGGCACACAGAGACCTGCCGGGGACGGAGCGTTCAAAAGTATAGAGATACTCTACAAGGCTCGATGTGGACAAAGCTCGTTTGCCATTAGTGTTTTCGCGTTAGCGCGTTGACACGAGTAGAGTAGTCTGTCCAAACAGCCGGCCAAAAGGCGTCATATTCAGTTGGAGAAATGCACAATTTTTGACTTCCTTAACTCGTAGCTCTGTTGCCCCAATTACGAATGACGTTATCACATCAGATGCACAGACTCAGAGGTGGGTATTCAGATCTTGTAGTTAAGTAAAAAAATACCGTAGTGTAGGAAGAGTTCCTCAAATAAAAGTATGACCATCAAAATGTAGTGAAAGTAGTCGTTGTGCAGATTGGTCCATTTCAGAATAATATATCTGATATGTTTTATAATGATTGATCATGAAAGTGTTCTCAAAGCTGGTGAAGGTGCAGCTAGTTTGAAGTACTTTGTATACTGCAGGGTAGCTGGTGAAGGTGCAGCTAGTTTGAAGTACTTTGTATACTGCAGGGTAGCTGGTGAAGGTGCAGCTAGTCTGAAGTACTTTGTAGACTGCAGGGTAGCTGGTGAAGGTGCAGCTAGTCTGAATGGCTTTGTAGACTGCAGGGTAGCTGGTGAAGGTGCAGCTAATCTGAATGGCTTTGTAGACTGCAGGGTAGCTGGTGAAGGTGCAGCTAGTCTGAATGGCTTTGTAGACTGCAGGGTAGCTGGTGAAGGTGCAGCTAGTCTGAATGGCTTTGTAGACTGCAGGGTAGCTGGTGAAGGTGCAGCTAGTCTGAATGGCTTTGTAGACTGCAGGGTAGCTGGTGAAGGTGCAGCTAGTCTGAATGGCTTTGTAGACTGCAGGGTAGCTGGTGAAGGAGCAGCTAGTTTGAAGTACTTTGTAGACTGCAGGGTAGCTGGTGAAGGTGCAGCTAGTCTGAATGGCTTTGTAGACTGCAGGGTAGCTGGTGAAGGAGCAGCTAGTTTGAAGTACTTTGTAGACTGCAGGGTAGCTGGTGAAGGAGCAGCTAGTTTGAAGTACTTTGTAGACTGCAGGGTAGCTGGTGGATTTACTCCAGGTGGAACTAAAGTCTGATTGAACACCTGATTATATTTCACATCCTTCATCCACATCTGTGAAGTAACTAAAGGTATTAAATACATGGAGTAAAAGTACACCATGTACCTCTTAACTGTAGTGGAGTAGAAGAACACAGTAGCAAAACATTTAAATACTCCAGTAAAGTACCTCAACATTTTACTCAAGTACAGTATAATATAATAACATAATTATGTATATTTCATTTATTTCACATTTAAATAAAGCAATTAATTCGGTTAACAATTTGTTAGTTTTTCCCTTTAACAAATAACAAAAAGTAAAAACAAGAATCCCGTTAAAGTACCGGATCGATAAGCAGTATCGATAAGACTAGTAGTACTGTAAAAAACCTTAACGATACCCATCCCTAGATATTACACAAGTAAAGTGTTAAGAGAGTGAAATGTTGCTTTACGAATTTCAACACTTGATGCTGTCCCATTGATTCCGATTTCAGAAACCTGTATTTGCCTAACTGAATTGGTTTAAAGAGAGAACACATTTTAACTATACGTTGACTAAAATGTAATTTTTCGTCGACTAAAACGTTTTGAGTTTTCGTCGACTAAAACTAGACTAAAACTATGAAGGATAGAAATGTCTAAAATGTGACTAAAACTAATAACCATTTTCGTCTAAAGACTAAATCAAAAACAGCTGCCAAAATTAACACTGGTTGAAGTTGGCTCTGCCCCCACGTCAGGGCCTCCTCCCATGTCCCGCCCCCTGTGGGGATGCCCTCGCCAGCGCCCCTGCCCTCGCCTGTGGCCCCGCCCTCCTCGGCCCCTGTGGTCCGTCCGCACATTTTAGATGTGTTTACTTAATTATTGAACATATGTGTTATTGATTTTTTAATGAATTATTCTCCCGCAATTTGAATTAATCCAAAGTGTTTTTTATTTACACATTTAAAAAGAAAAGTTGAATAAATGAGCACATTCAAACTAAATGATCAATTTATGTTAAATGTAATCAACTAGTGCCTACATGTCTGGTTAATATTTAAATCAGTTCATTACATGGCATATTATTCAATGTATGTATTTTTCAAAATATATTTATTTTGGTAGGTTTGCTCTTCCGTGATAAACTATAATTAAGTACATTTGTCTCATAATACTTACATACTTGTACTTAAAGATATGAATGCAGTACTTTAACTTGTAATGGAGTATTTTCACAGTGTGGTGTTTGTACTTTTACTTCAGGATCTACTACCTGCAGCAAGTGCTGATAAAGAGTCTAAAGTGTTATTAATGTGATAATAAAGTGTTACTGAAGAGTTTAAAGTGTTAATGAAGAGTAAAGGGAACAGACCTGCTCTGTGTATCCGAAGCTGAGGCTGTGAAACAGCGTCCAGTAGTTTCTGGAGTCTCTTGTTCTCCTCTTTGGAAAGAAGCAGCTCCTCCTCGAGCTCTGCTATCGTTTGTTCAAACAGAGCAAATATCTCTTCATTAGCAGCAGTGACTCGCTGCTTCTTCAACGACAGCAGCATCTGGACTTTACTCATGTTTCCTAGATCACCTTTCCCTGCAGACTCCGTTAAACACACCGTTTCTCTCTCCGTCAAACTCTCAATCTGACTAGTGTTGCTAACGTGTTTCCAGCTAGCATGCTAAGCTAGCTCCTATAGTCCGAGGTAAACGCTCCAGAAAAAAGAGCACAGAGTCCATTCAGAGGTTTATCCAGACACACAGATGATGGATCAGTAGAGCTGGAGCTCACACACACTTTCTCAGGAACACAAGAGAGAACCGGAGCGACGAGACGCCACATGCAGGGCTCGAGCTGAGCTCCCACAAGGAGGCGCAGGGCTCGAGTTATGTGTGACTGTGAGCCAATGGGAGCTGAGCTCCCACAGGAAGGTATGATGTCACTGCATCCGTGGGAGCTCCGACCACTCCTTATGGGAGCTCAGCTCCCATTGGCTCACACATAACTCGAACCCTGCCCCTCCTTGGGGGTCGCTAATACATTACCAACAACCATTATTTTTATTTATTTATTGTTATTGTGTCAGGCACAATGAGTTTACATTTATACAGTCAATGTTTGTCCCTTTCCCCCCCCCCTCCCGGTCCTAGCTAGTAAAGTAAATAAATAGATAAATAGGTACAAATAAAGTAATATAACAGATAATATTAAAAGAAAATTAAAATTAATAGATAAGGAAATAAAGAATAATAACAATAATACATGTACCCATATACTCACATATGTATACCCACATATACACATACACATACACATATACATACATACATACATACATACATACATACATACATACATACATACATACATACATACATACATACATACATACATACATACATACACGTACATACATGTATATAAAGACAGAAACAAAACAAACAAAAAAGCACATACATTCGTAGTTCCCCCCTTTCTTCTTAATGTAGTGTCTTAAGTTCAGCTATGTAGCCGAATAGTTTTGAGGAGCCCCTCAGGTTATATTTAATCTTCTCCAAGTTCAGGTACATCATTAGATCTTCAAGCCATAGAGATGCTTTAGGTGGTATCGGAGATGGCCTCAGCAAGGTGTTTGAAAATGCTTGTCCAGTATCCTTGTTGGCGAGGACAAGACCAAGACATATGAGTCATGTTTGCTGGTGTCGTGTGGCATCTGTTACAGGTATCCGTGACATTTGGGTATATTTTGGAGAGTTTAGAGTTGGTGTAATAGATACGGTGGACAACTTTTAGTTGTATAAGATTGAGCCTGGCACAGGACGTACTATTGTTCACTATCGCTAATGCGCCATCCCAGACCTGATCATCGATAGCTTGGACTAGTTCCTCTTCCCAATCTTGTTTGATTTTACCAAAACAAGTCAATTATTGAATCCGGAGGGATATTGGGGAAGGAATTATTTTAATCACAAATAATGCATGTGTCAATATAATGAGTATTATTTACGTTAACAAGGTCAATAGGCTAAAAGAAAAACATGTTTCTCAAAAGAACTACGCATTCTCTTGAATGACAATATGCCTGCACGGCACCTCCAAGGTGCACAATCCATGATTGCGCAATCTATGCCTGTGAGCGTGCTGCGCGAGCAGGGATGATGTGTGTGTGTAGTTTATCCTTTTCATATCAGTTTAAGTTTGTAGCAAGTAGAGGGCTGCTGTGTGTGTGTGTGTGTGTGTGTGTGTGTGTGTGTGTGTGTGTGTGTGTGTGTGTGTGTGTGTGTGTGTGTGTGTGTGCATGTGTGTGTGTGCATGTGTGTGTGTACCAAAACCCCTGTTTTTGTGGTTGCAGATGGTGGATTCTGCCAGAGGAGTGCAGGGCTCAGCATCAAAGTGAAGGGCACAGTTAGTTGGATTTAATACCATGGCTTCTTAAAAACTGTTTATCAAGCATTCATAACAAAACAATACCCTGAAATGTGTGTGCCATTAGTTCGGGGTGTGGTCAAGTGTGAGAGGCACATTGTAGACAAATTGTGATGGCTCTATTCAGATGCTAAATGTTACGTTCCCTCCAAATCTAGGGGTACGAAGGGGAGTAACAAAACACTAAAATGACCAGGCACGAGAAAAAAGAGAGGAAACCGATCTCTTGTTACAACTGAATAAACGGGTTTGAACTCAATTGCACGACTCACACAGGTTTTTACAAAAAAGGTTTTATTCAAACCAAAACTCCACGACAAAATGAAATCACTCTTAACGAGGAAAAACAGTATCAAAACAAAGTCGCTCTTGATGAGGAAAAAACACTAACAAAACAAAATCACTTCAATGAGGAAAAAACACTGGGAGCATGAATATAAGAATACTTAGACAAGACCTGGCATGACACGCTGGTAGACTGTCACAAGAAACGAAACGAACTGGCACAGGACAGAGGGAGACGAGGACAATAAATACACCAGGTAATGGGGAACAGGTGGAAACAATCAGGGGCGTGGTCGACAATCACAGGAGTGGGAGACACACAAGGAAGGGAGGTCAGAGTATCTGAAACGAGAGGAAAGATTACTATTCAAAATTAAAGGGGAAAATCACTAGACAAAGACAAAAAAACACTTAACTAAACTAACATAATTTGCGAAAGATGACAGTACTCCCCCCTCTAGGGCCGACTCCTGACGGCCCAGGAACTTGAGGGTGCTGGCGAAAAAAGTCATTAATGAGAGTCTGATCCTCGACAAATCTTGATGGGATCCAGGAGCGTTCCTCTGGTCCATAAGCCTCCCAGTCAACCAGGAACTGTCTCCCTTTGCCTCTGTTCCGGACCTCCAACAGGCGCTTGACCGTATAGACCAGGCCGCCGTCGAGCATTCGGGGGGGTGGAGGGGGTTTGGCTGTGGGAACCATGGGGCTTTCCTTTACCGGCTTCAGTCGTCCCACATGGAAAGTGGGATGAACCATCAGAGACCTGGGGAGACGAAGGCAGACAGAGACAGGGTTTATTACTTTGGTCACTGGGAATGGGCCTACGAACCTAGGTTCCAATTTCCGTGACACCACATGAAGGGGAAGATCCCTGGTAGAGAGCCATAGCCTCTGGCAGGGCCTGTACTCCGGAGCTGGCCGACGCTTCCGATCTGCCGCCACCTTCATGCGTTCCACACTCCTTAGAAGAGCCCTGCGGGTGGCGGACCAGATCCGGTGACAACGCCGAACCAGGGCGTGGGCGGACGGGACTATGACTTCCTTCTCGAGATCTGGGAAGGTAGGAGGTTGATACCCATAGGCAGTCTGGAAGGGAGTCAACCCAGTAGAGGCCGTGGCGAGCGTGTTGTGGGCGTACTCTACCCATGTGAGATGCCTGCTCCAGGAGGAAGGGTTCTGGGAGATGAGGCAGCGGAGCCCAGTCTCTAATTCCTGATTAAGATGTTCGGTCTAGCCATTGGACTCCGGATGGTAGCCAGATGACAGGCTCACTGATGCCCCGATGAGGTTGCAGAACTCCCTCCAGAAGCGTGAGATGAACTGCGGACCCCGGTCTGAGACAATATCTTTGGGGAAACCATGGATACGGAACAAATGAGTCATCATGATCTCTGCCGTCTCTTTGGCAGAAGGCAGCTTGGGTAAGGCAATATAATGAACCACCTTAGAAAAGCGGTCCACCACCGTGAGTACGGTGGTGTTACCTTCTGACATCGGGAGTCCAGTGACGAAATCCACGGAAATCTCAGACCAGGGCCGGCTGGGAATCGGGAGCGGCCGGAGCTGCCCCATCTGTGCCCTGGAGGATGTCTTGTTGCGGGCGCAGGCAGGACAGGCCTCCACATACTCCCGGACCTCACGCTCCATGGATCTGCACCAAAAACGTTGCTTGATAAAGAATATGGTCCTCTTGACCCCAGGATGGCAGGTGAGCAGCGATGAGTGAGCCCAATGGATGACCTGTGGACGTACAGCAACAGGCACAAACCGACGGTTTGGCGGGCAACCACTAGGTGCTGGGCTCTCACCGTTAGCTTGCTTCACCACATACTCTATTTGCCAAGTGACCGCCCCTACCACACGGTTCAGTGGGAGGATGGATTCAAGCTTCTTGGCAACCGGCTCGGGGTCAAACAAACGGGACAGAGCATCCGGCTTGGCGTTCTGGGACCCGGCCTGTAAGACAGAGTGAAGTTAAAACGGTTAAAAAAAAGAGACCATCTTGATTGGCGAGAATGTAGTCTTTTAGCCTTCCTAATGTACTCGAGATTCTTGTGGTCGGTCCAAACTATAAAAGGGAGCTGAGCCCCCTCCAACCCATGTCTCCATTCCTCCAGAGCAATCTTTACCACCAACAACTCACGGTTCCCCACGTCGTAGTTCCGCTCTGCAGAGGAGAGTTTCTTGGAGAGAAAGGCGCAGGGATGAAGTTTGTTGTCTTCCTTGGACCGCTGCGACCGGACAGCCCCCACCCCTTCATTTGAGGCATCAACCTCTACCACGAACTGACGAGTTGGGTCGGGAACAATGAGGATGGGGGCTGAGGTGAACCTCTCCTTGAGACGGCGGAAAGCCTTCTCGGCCTGAGGAGACCACACAAAAGGCACCTGAGGGGACGTGAGAACATGAAGGGGAGAAGCAATGGCGCTGAAACTTCTGATGAATCGCCTGTAAAAGTTTGCAAAGCCCAGAAAACGTTGCACCCCCTTGCGGTTGTCTGGCGTAGGCCCCTTAGCCACCGCACTGATTTTGGCCGGGTCCATCTGGATCAGACCAGGAGCTATGATAAACCCTAGGAAGGATACAGTCTTAGCATGAAACTCACATTTCTCTGCCTTCACATACAGTTTGTTCTCCAGGAGTTTTTGGAGGACCTGACGTACATGGTGAACATGAGAGTCTTTGTCAGGTGAGTATATTAAAATATCGTCAAGATATACAAACACAAAACGGTTTAAAAACTCCCTTAAAACATCGTTAATGAGTGCTTGAAAAACTCCTGGAGCATTGGTGAGACCAAATGGCATGACGAGATACTCATAGTGCCCTGTGGGTGTGTTAAAACCGGTCTTCCACTCATCCCCCTCACGAATTCTCACCAGATGGTAGGCATTACGCAAGTCTAACTTGGTAAAAATGTTAGAGTCTTGAAGTTGTCCAAAAGCAGTAGCCATGAGGGGGAGCGGATACCTGTGCTTAACCGTAATGTCATTTAAAGGAGAATAATCAATGCATGGCCTAAGGGATCTGTCCTTTTTTCCCACAAAGAAAAAACCCGCCCCAGCCGGGGAGGAAGACGGGCGGATCAGACCTGGACGAAGAGAGGTGTCAATGTACTCCTTCATAGCATCCTTCTCAGGACCCGAGATGGAGTATAACCTTCCCTTTGGAATTGGAGCCCCAGGTAATAGATTGATGGCACAATCATACGGCCTATGAGGAGGAAGGGAGGTGGCGCTCACTTTACAAAATACCTTGGCCAGGTCATCGTAACAGGGAGGAACAGAAGTTAAATCTGGGGGTTGATTCTTGTGGTCCAGGCTAAGTTGAGTATTAGTAACCAGATCGGTACTACGTTCCCCAGAAACCCCTCCTACTGCCATGTTTCCCACACACTTAAAACAATCCTGAGAACACTCTGGCCCCCACCCCTTAATTTTACCTGACCGCCAATCAACATAGGGGTTATGCTTGGTTAGCCAGGGGAAACCTAGGATGAGAGGATGTTGAGCAGAATTGAACAGGTGAAACGACATTAGTTCACAATGTTCATCAATCATGATAGTGACGGGTTCGGTCTTGTGCGTGACACATAGAAGTTTGCCATCCAGAGCACTGGCTTTCAAAGGAGACGACAAAAGTTCTGTTTTTAAGTCTCAGTTCATGAGCTAATCCCCAATCACCGTAATCTTCTCTGGTCCCCTCCCCAATCTGATCAATGATGACATGTATAGCCGCATGTCATCATTTCAGCGCTGGTTGTCTTGGTGGTGCCCAGCAAACAATGTGGGCTTCGTAAATAATTGGACAGCCTTCTGGGGAAGACCTGATCTGATTAAGAGAGACGGCATTCATCCTACTTTGGAAGGTGCAAATCTCATTTCGGCAAACATTTCAGGGCTTTGTGGACTTAATCCATGACAAACTGGAGTTGAGACCAGGAGGCGGAGTCGGAGTCTTACACGCTTCTCTGCGCTCTCTTCTAGGCAGTCATCCATAGGAATCCCGAACCCAATAAAATACCCAATATTAGCGGTGTGTGTGGAGTCGCAGCAATCTTTGACTCAAGTTTACTTATCAATACTAAACCAAAATTAAATTAGACCTCCTTTGAAAGTCTCGTTTTTAGTCTTACGCATCCGACCTGGAAAACTTTGCAGCCAAGCTTATTTGTTACAGTGTACCGTGCACCAGGTTCTTATTCAGAATTCTTATCATAATTCTCTGAGTTTTTATCAACTTTGATTCTTAAAACAGATAAAGTAATTATCGTAGGTGACTTTAATATTCATGTTGACGATGATAAAAAATAGCCTTACTGTTGCATTTAACTCTATATTAGATTCTGTTGGTTTTTGTCAGAGTGTAAATAAACCAACCCACTGCTATAATCACACTCTCGACCTTGTTCTGACTTATGGTATTGAAATTGAGCAACTATTAGTCGAACCGCATAATCCTGCTTTATCCGACCATTTCTTAGTAACTTTTGAAGTACTGTTACTAGACTACAAAGCATTAGTCAAAAGCTCCTGCAGCAGAAACCTATCTGTTAGTGCTATAGCCACATTTAAGGAAGAGATTCCACCAATACTTAACTCGATAGCAGGTCTGCATGTAGGGGAGGAAACTTATACAAAATGTCCACCACCCCAAATTGATCATGTTGTTGATAATGCTACAGATGCGCTGCGAATAAAATTAGACTCTGTTGCTCCTTTGAAAAAGAAGAAAATAAAACAACATAGATTAGCTCCATGGCATAATGCCGAAACCCGCAAAATAAAGCAAAAGTCGAGACAACTTGAAAGGATATGGCGTTCCACTAAACTTGAAGAATCTCATTTAATTTGGCATATTACTCTCAATGAATATAAGAAAGCACTGCGTAAAGCGAGAGCAGCCTACTACTCTTCATTAATAGATGAGAATAAGAATAATGCAAGATTTCTTTTCAGCACTGTAGCCAGGCTGACAGAGAGCCATAGCTCGATTGAGCCTTCTATTCCCATAGCGCTCAGTAGTAATGATTTTATGTGCTTTTTTATGACCTCTTGCCTTTGACCAGTATAGTGTTATCAATAGCTCCCGGAAACGTAAGTTCTAATATTACACTAGATAGTAAACTAGAATGCTTTTCAGCCATAAACCTTGAACAATTAAATTCAATGATTCTCTCTTCTAAACCATCAACGTGTATGTTAGACTCAATTCCAACTAAGCTGTTGAAGGAAGTTTTTCCATTAATTAGCACTTCTTTATTAAATATTATGAATATGTCTTTATTATCAGGCTATGTTCCACAGTCATTCAAAGTAGCAGTGATAAAACCGCTTCTTAAAAAGCACAACCTCGATCCAGAGGTTTTAGCCAATTATAGACCTATTTCTAATCTTCCGTTCCTCTCAAAAATTCTTGAGAAAGCAGTCGCAAAACAGCTGTGTGATTACTTAAAAAACAATGATTTATTTGAAGATTTTCAGTCTGGCTTTAGAACACATCATAGCACAGAGACAGCTCTGGTTAAAGTCACAAATGACATTCTAATAGCCTCTGACAAGGGACTTGTCTCTATTCTTGTTTTGCTCGATCTCAGTGCTGCATTTGATACTATCGATCATGATATCTTATTGCAAAGACTAAAGCACTTAGTTGGCATACAGGGAACTGCTTTAGGCTGGTTTAGGTCCTATCTATCTGAACGCTCTCAGTTTGTATGTGTCAATGATGAATCTTCCACGCAAACCAAAGTTAGCCATGGAGTGCCACAGGGCTCAGTGCTCGGACCTATTTTGTTCACATTATATATGCTTCCGTTTGGCAATATTATAAGGAATCATTCTGTAAACTTTCATTGTTATGCGGATGATACTCAACTATATTTATCAATCAAGCCTGATAAAATTAATCATCTAACTAAAATTCAAGACTGCCTCAAGGACTTAAAAACGTGGATGACCTTAAACTTTTTGATGTTAAACACGACCAAAACTGAAGTTATTGTACTTGGCCCGAAGAATCTACGAAACAAATTATCTAAAGATATACTAACTATGGATGACATTAATTTGGCCTCCAGTGAGACTGTAAGGAATCTTGGTGTTATATTTGATCAGGATTTATCCTTTAACGCCCACATAAAATCAATTTCAAGGACCGCCTACTTCCATCTACGTAACATTGCAAAAATCAGGCATATCTTGCCTCAAAACGATGCAGAGAAACTAGTCCATGCATTTGTCACTTCAAGGCTGGATTATTGTAACTCTTTATTATCAGAGTGTACCAAGAAGTCAGTCAAGTTGCTTCAGCTGATTCAAAATGCTGCAGCTTGTGTACTAACCAGAGTTAGGAAAAGGGACCACATTACTCCTGTTCTGGCTTACACTGGCTCCCTATAGAACACAGGATAGAATTTAAAATTCTTCTTCTCGCCTACAAAGCCCTAAATGGGCAGGCGCCATCTTACCTTTAATAACAGCTTGGCATGTCCCAGCTGCATTGGCTCCTCGGCTTTGTTGGGGGACGCTGACCTCTGGGATGGAAGGAAAGAGGAACTTGGCATCGCAGTCTCCTGAGAGTGA
This sequence comes from Harpagifer antarcticus, assembly GCA_902827135.1. Taxonomy (NCBI): domain Eukaryota; kingdom Metazoa; phylum Chordata; class Actinopteri; order Perciformes; family Harpagiferidae; genus Harpagifer; species Harpagifer antarcticus. The sequence goes on along the minus strand of CADEHL010001104.1, from coordinate 162,742 downwards.
GAAGAGTAGGAGTGCCCTCTAGGGTGGAAATAGGGTAGTGCAGCCTTGTCCTTCTCCCGTTTCCTCTCAGCAAGTCTGTTATCGATCCTTATGTTTATGTTTATTAAGGATCCCCATTAGCTTTTGCTCTCGACAAAAGCTACTCTTCCTGGGGTCCGACACTTCAAACAATACAACAATAATACAACAATAATACAGCAACATTTAGGACATAAGTCCTGACATCATTAACAACATTAAAAACATCACCAATATCATCAACAACATGCGATCAAATTAAATTAGGGTTCACAGCTCACAAGGTACATGGTCATTAGTAGATGGCCCTTCAATCTCTTCTTGAAAGAGGCTCTGGACTCTATTTCAGTAAGGTAGTTGGCAATGAGTTCCATTCCTTTATAGCTCTATAAGACACAGAAGATTTCAGAAGATGTGTCCTGGGTTTAGGTGCCAGTAGATGGCCTGATGTAGCTTGTCTAGTCTTATGGTCATGCTCGTCTCGTGTAAACTATTTGATCATAAAAATACAGTGCTTTTTTGCTAAATTGGAAATTTTTTCAAAAAGTGATAACATGAGATTGCAGACGTTTCTCAACTGGAAGCCATGATAGGCTTCTATGCATAACTCCAATATGAGTGCGCTTCGAACAGTGGAGAGCTAGTCTGGCAGCCTTGTTTTGAGCTATTTGTAATTTCTGTAAATGTGTTTTTGCTGCTGATGACCATCTGACCGGACAGTACTCAAGATGTGACAAAACCAGAGACTGAATTACTTGTTGTTTCAAAGTGGTTGTTGGGACCCCACACTGCAACACCTTACTTTCAGAAAAGCTCCCATTGAAAAACACTCGCTGCCTTCTCCTAGTCAGGTAGCTCTCTATCCAACACATAGCAACAGAATCAAAGCCATAGCATTTGAATTTGTGCAGCAGCAGACTGTGATCGATTACATCGAAAGCTGCGCTAAAGTCTAACATCACAGCTCCTACAAGCCTCCTATCATCCATGCTCTTTAACCAGTCGTCGGTCATTTGTGCAAGTGCTGTACTTGTAGAGGGACCATCTCTATAGGCATGTTGGTAGTTCGTTGTCAGATTGTTACTTGAAAAGTAGTATTGAATTTGGGTGTATACTATTTATTCTATTAATTTACTTAACACTGGGAGGAGACTTATAGGTCGACTATTGGAACCAGCAAAGGTTTTTCTTTTATCCTTGGGTAATGGGATGACCTTGGTTTCCTTCCAGATCTCGGGGCACACGCCTTGCTCTAAACTTTTATTAAAAATGTGACTCAATGGCTTGGATATGTATTTGGCCGTCATTTTGAGCAGTTTACCATCCAAGTTGTCAATCCCAGGAGATTTATCATCGGACAGATGTAAAAGCATATTTTCAACATATTCTTCTGTAACATTGTGGAATTCAAACATGCACTGCTTTCCCCTCATGATACAATCTTTAATGATGTGATGTGACACTGTGTCCTTGACCGCACCCATGGCATTCCTCAGCTTATCTACTTTATTTGTAAAATAATCATTAAAATGATTTGCAATATCTGCTGGCTTGGTAATGAATTTACCCTCGGTTTCTATAAAAGAAGGATGCATGTTTGAGTTCCTCCCCATTATGTTATTCAATATTTTCCATAATTTCTTTCCATCATTCGTAGAATCACACTTCGCCAGATTCACTGGCTCCTGCAAGTCGTTGGAACACACATGTGAGAATAGCCATTTGGTGAGTCCAGTTGTTGGAAAAGACCACCAAATCATCAAGATACACATTACAATTGGGCACATCCCCCAACACCAAGTGCATTAAACGCTGAAATGTGGCTGGTGCAATGCATTCCTCATGCCAAAAGCCATTACAGTGTATTGCATAAAGTGGTCAGGCATTACAAAGGCCGAGATGTCTGAGGCCCTAGAAGTGAGATAATCCACTTCCTTTTTCTCCATTTTCTCTATGTGACAATGATACGCATGTTGCTTAACTGGATGAGCATGTCCAACATCAATGTCATGCTTTAACACATTAGTGCTCAATGGCACATCACCACATAGGGTCGAGTAAGCATGAAACAAGCCGACTACGTCGCTTCTTTGACTTTCTGGAAGGTACGCCAGGTTAGACTCTAAGCTCAACATAAACTCAGAGTTCGTTAACCTACCACACTGCTGACCACCAGAGGGCACTATCAAATCATCCTCAACTATCAACACTGCACAGGCTAGGGAAGTGGCCACGTTTAGACTTAAGCATGTTAACATGGCACAACCTTGTTTTCCTCCTACGCTCAGGTGTGTTAATGATATAGTTAGCGTCAGACACTTGCCTTACAACCACATACGGACCTGAGAAGCGCACGTTGAGAGCAGAGCCGGGTGTAGGCAGCAACACCAGCACCTGCTCAACAGGCTGAAACTGCCGCTTAACTGCTCTCCTATCATACCTGTTCTTCATGCTTTCCTGCGAAGATGAAAGAGCTTCCCTTACTAGCTTAGCCGCCTGTTGTAAACGCTCACGACACTGGGACACAAACATTTTTTCACGTCAGTTTTCGGAAGGCACTCAGACATCAGTTTATCTTTTAGCAATTTTAATTGGCCACGCACATTGTGCCCAAACAATAGTTCAGCTGGGCTGAACCCAAGAGACTCCTGCTTTGCGTCACAAATAGCACGAAGGGAACACCCTCATCCCAGTTCCTTCCTGTGTCATGGCAGTACTTACCAAGCATCAATTTCAATGTTGTCAGGGAATATTTTAATCCGATCTCTTTGTGTCTTGAGTCTCTCAGCTTTTCTGAGAAACCTGTCAAATTAGAAACATATGCTTTGTGTTAAGTCGCAGCTCCTATCTGTAATGTGTGGAGAACACAGGTCAAGAGGTCCTCTGCCTTCCTGTGGGGGAGAAGTTTGGCCCATGTCAGTTGGTAAGACAAACTAGTCTTTGTTCCCATGTCTCCGTGGGCCGAGCGTGCACTCCGCTCGGCATCAGCCAAACGACTCGCTGCACCCTCGCTGCGAGGTGGACCCAAGTTCCCATCAGCAAAAACACGTGGGTTTGCTATCCTGGCTCCAAGATGGTGGAATGAGCTCCCCATTGACATCAGGACGGCAGAAAGCCTGCACATCTTCCAGACTGAAAACTCATCTCTTTCGACTCCACTTCGAGCGATAGAATTACTAACAAAGCACTTATATACTAACATAGGACTGGCTTATCTATAGCCAGCTGACAAAGCATTTATATACTAACATAGGACTGGCCTATCTATAGCCAGCTGAGTAGCACTTGAAATGTGTGGCTCTATGATACCTGCTGTACTTATATGATTCTGTTTTTCTTCTGGGCTGTGTCTTCCTGGTCGTATGTACTTATTGTAAGTCGCTTTCGACAAAAGCGTCTGCTAAATGCAATGTAATGTAATGTAATGTAATGTCTGGTAATAATTAAGAAGGAAAAGGCGGGCTTTCTAGATCCCTCCTTTTCTCCCTAGATCCATGTTTCTACTCTTTTGTGTCTTCAGAGTTTGCTTGGTAGTTCACATGTAAAGTGCGAAGTACTCTGTGACCTCTCCGGCCGTATTCTACTCTCAATAAATATCAGTGTTTGACTAAAGCCGTTCCTGCTTCCATCCTTTCCTGAGCCTTGGTTCTGCATTGCTGCACAGAAGTTTTCTTCACAAATGTCTGATGCCAACGCTCAAGTGCCCCTTGTGACTCTGGATGGTAGGCACTAGACACTGAATGGGAAACACCCAATGACTGCAAGGTTTGTCGAAAAAACTTGGAAAGGAAGTTCGCTCCCTGATCAGTCTGCACAACCTCTGGCAACCCAAAGGTGCTAACAAATGTGGCCAATGCTTTAATGATGGCGGGTGCTGTGATTTTACGAAAAGGGATGGCCTCAGGGAAACGGGTTGAGACACACATCACAGTTAGCAAAAACGGATTACCTGCCTTGGTCTTGGAGTACAGACACCGTCCTGCAGAGAGCACACAGCCCAACAGCACGTTTTTGGTCTAGCGTCATTTTACAAAACATTTGCATTAAGACACTAAGACTAGCTGGTCCATTGTAAAGGTCAGTCCACCTTAAATGAGCAGTGGGTGATCAGCAGGTGAAAGGCAGGACACGGGAACTTTGTCCTGAGGAGATGTAACAATTATTAAACAAGAAATAGTCGAGTCAAGGGGTCAAAGAAATGAACATTTGTGATTATTAGCGAATCGGTTGCAGATGGGTGAAAACAGGCTTAGGGAGTAACGTATTACATGTAACAGGATTAGGTCATCAGGATACAAAATAGGAAAATGTATTGCCTTACAGTTACAGAAGCAAAAACACTCCGATAACAGGTACATTTATGTAAAACAGGGCTCATTAACAGGATAGCAATGATACAAAACATTTAGAAATAAAGAACAATACATCAAATAATCCTATATGGAAACTTGGAGCCCTCATTCAAAATAAAATGGTTCATCAACAGTCAGTGGTTAACGTATACATCAGAATGACAAAAACATTAAACATATTGTCCATTAAGCTGTGAGGACTGACGACCAACACACTTGTGCCTTTGGAAATGACCACCCCATTTAGATCTTTTGTCACAAATGTTCATGACAAAAGATCTAAATGTCGTGGCAGCTCTATATTTTCTTTCCTGTGTGGACTCTCATGTGTTCCTTTAAACTTCCATTCCGTGAAAAAGCTTTCTTACAGACTGAGCAGATGTGTGCTTTCTCTCCTGTGTGGACTCTCATGTGTGCCTTTAAAGTTCCACTCTGTGAAAAAGCTTTCTCACAAACTGAGCAGCGAAAGGCTTTCTCTCCTGTGTGGACTCTCATGTGTACCTTGAAATGTTCCTTCTGTGAAAAAGCTTTCTTACAAACTGAGCAGCTGTGTGCTTTCTCTCCTGTGTGGACTCTCATGTGTGTCTTTAAACTTCCACTCTGTGAAAAAGTTTTCTCACAAACTGAGCAGCGAAAGGGTTTCTCTCCTGTGTGGATTCTCATGTGTTGATCTAGTTTTTGTCTATCTCTAAAAGCTTTCATACAGACTGAGCAGATGTGTGCTTTCTCTTCTGTGTGGACTCTCATGTGCGCCTTTAAAATTCCACTCTTTGAAAAAGCTTTCTCACAACCTGAGCAGTGAAAGGCTTTCTCTCCTGTGTGGACTCTCATGTGTACCTTGAAATGTTCCTTCTGTGAAAAAGCTTTCTTACAAACTGAGCAGCTGTGTGCTTTCTCTCCTGTGTGGACTCTCATGTGTGTCTTTAAACTTCCACTCTGTGAAAAAGTTTTCTCACAAACTGAGCAGCGAAAGGGTTTCTCTCCTGTGTGGATTCTCATGTGTTGATCTAGTTGTTGTCTATCTCTAAAAGCTTTCTTACAGACTGAGCAGATGTGTGCTTTCTCTTCTGTGTGGACTCTCATGTGCGCCTTTAAAATTCCACTCTTTGAAAAAGCTTTCTCACAAACTGAGCAGTGAAAGGCTTTCTCTCCTGTGTGGACTCTCATGTGTGTCTTTAAACTTCCACTCTGTGAAAAAGTTTTCTCACAAACTGAGCAGCGAAAGGGTTTCTCTCCTGTGTGGATTCTCATGTGTTGATCTAGTTTTTGTCTATCTCTAAAAGCTTTCTTACAGACTAAGCAGCTGAATGGTTTCTTTTCAGCACTACATCGTGGATCACTGACAGATTCTTGTCTATTATTCAGTGAGTGTGAGCCTGAGGCAGGTTCTCTGGTCTCCTTCCAATCAGCACTGTGTTCGGCGTCAGGTTCAGAAGAGTCATCAGTGTCTTCAGAAGAGTCTCCAGTGTCGTCCTCAGTCTTTGGTTGTAAACTGCTCTCTGGATCCGAGTTCCTGGTTGGTTCTGGTCCTCGACAGTCATTTCCATCAGCTTCTGTTTCCATGTGTTCAGTTTGTCTTTGATGAGGCTGTGAGGACTGAGGTTTCTCTTCATCATCTTCACTCTTCACAGGGTCAGGAGTGAAAGTGGACTTGGTGATATCAGCCTCCTCCAGGTCCTGGAGCTGCTCTCCCTCCTGACTGATCCTGAGTTCCTCCTGTTCCTGCTTAATGTGTGGGGGGGGCTCTGGGTCCTCCTGGTCCAGACTGGAGCTCCACTCCTGCTGGTCAGGGAGAGGCTCTTCTTTAACCACCACCAGCTGCTGGACATCTATAGGAAACAGGAAACACACTGTTATATCAGTCTTGGACCTAGTCAATATAATTAGTTAAGTTATTGAATTACAGTTTCCAGAGAAGAGAGGCCCATCGTCTCTTCCGCAATTATTAGGAGTGAGCGGAAGTGCAAAGAGGCCCTCCTCAGGATAATACAGTTAAGTCTTGTTAGTTGGGTGGTTCATATCCTGACAGGGTATGAATTACACCTAAAGAGGTCATGAGATAATGACCTTTCGACATCTGGAACATATGTGGGTGTGTTGACACACACACACACACACACACACACACACACACAAAAAATTGTATTATTGAATGAGAGGTTCCAGGTTGTTGTGTTTAATATTCATCATTGTTCAAATGATAATAAACATTTGCATAAAGCATATTTGTCCACTCATGTTGATAAGAGTATTAAAAACTTGAAAATTATTCCTCTAAGGTGCATTTAGAACAGATAAAAAATGTGCGATTAATTTGCGATTAAATATTTTAATCGACTGACAGCCCTAATTATAATTCATTCATAATAATAAATATTATTATAATAATTCATAATTATAATATTATAATCTCTTGTTTCGCTTGTTAGAGCTTCCAGGATGAGAGCATGGTTTCCTCTGACACTGAGTACACTCCAGAACCCAGCACATCTGGTCAAAGCAGAGTGGCCCGGGGTAGAACCAGAGGAGGACGTGTGAGAGCAACGAGGGGGCGAGGAAGAGGCAGAGGAAGAGGATGGGGAGGTCAGACTAAGACGTGTTTTGGTCAAGAGGACCTTCAAAGAGTTGAGGATCTGCAAGCTCAAAGGATTGCAGAGGAACAGGTGTGTGTTGCTGGTGTACAACAGTATGTATAGAAGCATATATTTACATTATTTTTTACAATAATTCTTGTCTTAGTCAGTGGCTTCTCTGTGGACACACAAGACCTCTTTGTGGACAATAAAGCTCTGTTCAATAAAGATATTACTTTGTGATCTATTGCTTTATAGGCGAGAATTCAAGGACTGTCCTTACAGCAATCCCATCAACTGCTCGAGCTCTGCCTGACACGGGACCCAAGTCTGATGTTTGACCTCCTCCGCTTCACATCAGATGCGCCTCCACCTGGCCCTCCTGTTGAAGGTCAACCCAGTTGGTGTTTCTGCCATAACTGCAGAGAAATGTCCACAGATGTGGAAAGGAAGTGCTGTGGGCAACCTCATGACTCCTGTGTTTCCAGCCTTCCACACATGGAAGTGTATATTTTGCAGGAGGGGTTCCTGCGCCTTGCAAGACGGATCTGGAACGATATCCAGGCAGTGGCTGATGTTCAAGACACAGGGGAGAGTAACAAACCGTTCCGCTATGCAGCATACAGACAATTTGTTGTGTGGCAATATGGAGCCTTGGGACAGGGTCACAGAGTGATTATACCCAGTTGCTGTGTCTGGAAGATACGAGACCGGTACCCAGATCCACATGGACAGTACAAAGGCTTCATCCCCAGTAGGGTATAAGCTCACAGTCATAAGTGCAATCACAATATTTCTTTAAAAATAATTCACTATTTATGTTCTGCACTTTCGTCAAACTTGTTTAAATAAAATCTTTAAAATGATGAATGCCTTTTCCTTTTAGCATAAACAATGAAGCGATTACATTTATTATTTATTTACATCCTGTACGAACGACGACAACCAAATGTGTTATGAAACCTGTTTATTATATTGGAACACTATCAAATATTCAATATTGCATGAATATTATAATCTACAAGATATATACATTATATAACAACTATAAACATCATATGTACACAAAGGAAGAAATGGTGTGTCGGCAGAGGTTTCCAGGCTGTTGATTACAGGACAGGATGTGCACGTGGCATATTGGTGCTGGACCAATCCTCTATTCCTTGGGCAGTGATTGTCCTTTAAAATAAATATCACAATTACATATATGACAGTAATTACAGCATATCAACAACACCCGCATTACTGCCAAAGACTGACAACACTGCAAGTTTGGCAGCATTTCATGCAGTGAAAAACACTTTTCAATGTCATACCTATTGTGGGTCCAAAGATGATTTGAAAGCAAAACGACTAGACTCTTTAGTGGACTAAGGACACACTTTCATGTGGTTGAGCCATTACTTTTTTGAGATAACTGTTGTAGATCATAATTAGTAGCTCTGAGGTTTAGAAACTGTTGATGTTTTGTGGAACCTGGCAAAAACTAGCTTTTGCTAGAATGTTACCGCTTGATGATCAATTTACATTATCGTAAGACAACTCACCTAGTCCTCTGCTGACTTGCTTCTGCAACAGCTCCTGGGTGGTTGGTGCAGGGGCACCTGACAGAACCCCATGTTGACGGGGATCGTCTGGCCTCTTGGCTCTGATCCTTGGCATCCCCTTGGTAGCAGACAATCTTCGCCGCAGGATAGCGCTCTGGAGGTCGGGGATGTAGCTGTAATCCTTCTCTACTTTCAATGAGATGTTGTACAACTTCCTGTATCTGCCATAAAAGAAAAGTTACACATTAGTGAAATGTTCATATGACCGTACATTGCACAGTAGTGTGTACTTCCACAATGCTTATTTTTCATAGCATTGGATCAGCCTTGACTAAGCACCTATAAGGTAATAGACTAAAATGCATAGGAGTAATATTATTACAACATACTGAATAGAGCCATCTTTTTTTCTCTTTGCTGGTCTGTGGATGTGGTGATTGTAGTCCAGGCCAGCCAGCAGTGTCCGAGCTGCATATACCGTTGGAGAAGCTGAAGCGCTTGCTTGCATACATGAGAATGTGATTATTGAAGGACTCCAGGTCTGCAGTTGATCTGAGAGCACAGTGAAAACAATATACATTATTTTTTTTCTGGCACCACATTCAGAATAACACAGAGGTATTGACGTATGGGAAAACAGTCACTTGAACATAGACCTTGGCTGGTATACCTGAAACGCAGATATTTGTGGACGTTTTTATGCCAACGTGCATTGAGAATGATATCAGTAAGACTCTGGTGTGCCACGGAGCCCTGCTGGATCCACACCTTCTCTTTGCTCTCCAACAAGGGGCCATGGTGACAGGCTCCAAGGGCCCATGAATGTTCTCCTGTGACGTGGTGCAGGAGTCCAGTCCACATGTCCTGAAAAAAAACAAATAGAAATGTGTTGTGAATTCTGAGGTCAGCAAGCGAGCAAGCCCAGTTTGCACAAACCACAGGTGAACAGTCAGAAAAAGAATCCGACCTGTTGACCAAGGTCTAGCGAGCACTTTTATTCTGATGTTTTGTCCAAAGTATTAGTATATATACATGTTACCATTTGGTACAACAACTCACATAAGGCGGAGGCATGAGTAGATCAACAGTTAGTGTCACCACTTGGTATGTTTACAGGTTTGATTCCTGAATGTTCCGAGTCTGTGTCTGGCTAAAAGCGTCTGCTAAATCTCAGTCACCTTTACATAAATGCAGCGTTTGACATTAATGGTGTAAACTAAATGCCCTGTATATCAGTAATTACATTACTCTGAAAATGATAGTTATGGATGAGGAAATGGCATCAGGCACTGATTGCATGTTGATTTCTGAGCTTTTTAAATTGTATTGCATTATTATAAATTATTTCATTTGATGATATTTGTTTTATAATACTTACAAAGAAGTCTTCATAATGGTCGGCAGTTTTACAGCAGTACCAGAAGTGGTTGCAGATGTCCTTGTTCCACATCTGTAGTATGGAGCACCCCTTTTGCTGCCCTGCCTGGACATTGAACAACATGTTTTTTATGGGACGTCAACTGGGTTTATGACAACAGGGTTGATGTAGATGATTTCAATGAAGTACAGCATATCTATTTATTTATCTATCTTTATTTTGAGAGATCATGGACTTACGGTCAGAACTTTTTTGCCCAAGTTTTTGGACCCATGCCAGATGTTCAGAGAGTGGTGGATTCCGCTATCTTTCAAGTCCCCTTTGCCTGAAGGACAAAAACAAGTCATGAAACAAATATGCTATGTAATAACCTAGCATATTTGACTATGTCCAGTCATAATAATGCAGTGATGAATGTAGTCTGGGACTTGCTGCAACAAACCCCTGAAGAAAACTACATTTCATCCACTTACTGAAGAGGGCTGATATCTGCGTATGAGCATCTGTGCACATTTCTGTCACATGCAGCTTTTCACGAAGTGTATTAATGGTACGCACGAAGCCCTCCTTCTCCATTATAACAGAATTTCTCTGTGTTTCACGCTTGTCAATGTTGATCATGCAGATGATGTTTTTGGAGTCCATGGCAGTGTATGTGCAGTATTGCTCACAGAATCCAGGACTGTCCATTCGAGCATCTCCTTTGAATCGAAATGAGAACAAAAAAGGATAACTACATAGTTCCATATTGCGATAAACATTCAATTGCATGCTGCTCAAAATGCATGAAACACTGAGCAACCTTAGGTCAGCCTAGCGTTTTGTATCTCACACAAAAACAACAACATTGAAAATATTGATTCACATCTTTTCAAAAGCAAAGGTTGCCTGGTATAGGCTCACACTCAACATGAAGAGTATAAATTACGCTCAACCCCAATAAAAGAAGTACTGGACTGATATTTTGGGCACATTTGATTGCATTATATTTCTACTTTCACACAATTACTTTTGAGTTCTTTACTGAACTTTATTTTAAATTATTTTTGCATCTGCCCTGCTAATACTGTTTCTGGGGAACAAATACAGTTATATACCATGGTGTATAGTTTGTGCTAGTGTGTGTCTCCAACTTACCCAAGATCACAACAGGCCCTTTAGGGTGAAGCTGGGTGATGAGTTTGGCCCTCTTCTCGTTCCAGAAGTCCTTTATACTGTCCACACAGTAGGAGTCCTGGATTCTGAAGAAGGAGGACCTCTCCACCATCCCCATGTTCATGAACCGGAATAGTAGTGAAATCTTGGCATAGTTGTTGCCAGAGAGCAGTATGTTACTGGCCAACATGAAGTCCCCAACCAGCATCCCATACTTTAAAGTGGGCTGGGAACACCATTTCCATACAGTGTGACCATGAAGACACATCTAAAGAAAGACATAGGTGGAGAAGACAGCACAGTACTTTAAACAACAATTACTACTGCTTATATGACACGTATGCAGCAATCAGTCCAAAACTTGTAATGCCAAATGATGCCAAACAAATACACACCCATTCAACGATTGCTGCTGTGCCCCTGGACTTGACACTGATTTTGAATGGCCCAGGAGCACGGCACTCGAAATTGGTTGTTGGGTCCTTAGCGGTGCACATGTTCACAGGCAGAACCAGATATTTGGCCAGTTGGTGGACACCGTCATGATACACAATGGCCGATTAGGTCATCCTCAACCCGGACATTAGCCTTCTCTGGAAATGTATCTGTTGTAGTTGTAGGATCTTGGGTGTCATCTATACTGTCGTACACAGAGTCCTCCATGCTAATAGCCGGCAGTGCATTCAAGTTAATCTGTGTCGTTATAGAACCTCCAGTCCTGTTAAAAAAAAAAAAAGCTATGAAAAATGGAAAAAAACATTTTTGACTATAAGCTGTGCCAAACGGTGTTGAACCTACCGCACACAAATATGAGGCACGTAATCTTCATCCTCACTGTTAGCAGAGTTCGAGTCCACTTCCCTGGTTTCATCTTCCTCTAATGATGACAGACTCTGTGTCCTTGTCAGGACACCATGAGTCATCTTCCCAGTCAATACTGGGGGGAAATAATAATTTCAGATATTTATCTAGACAATAAGTTACAACATTGGGCTGAAGTGCAGCAGGGGAACTGGCAGTAGCTGAGCTGTTAGTGGGCACAGCCCATATGAAGCATAACTTACATCGAGTTTTGAATGTCGTTGAATTCATCAGCATTGATGAGGCCAATGTGTAGGTCTTGTGAGGACATACTAAACAGACAAAACCAAATACAATGGTCAGGATGTCACATGATCACAGCTCACTAAAGTAAAGCAGGGACCAAGACTTTATTTAAAATGTGTGCCTGGGAAATATTTAATTTAATATAACACCATCTCTCACTACAATTACCATACCTTGCATCCAATTTGCAAAGAGCAGTCTCCTGAGCACTGTTGTCCAACTCCTCTATACTTTCTACTGAGAACTGTTCATCTCTGCAAACATTTAAAATTGACAATAATTACATAATTCCGGGTTTCACAGGTGTGGAACTTGATACATTTTTCTCGTAACTACAGAAAGGCACAGCAAACATACATTACCACACGTCCTGTTCAAAACTGATAAAGACGAGCATTTCGCCATATACATTCACACACTATTGGCTGCTACTTACACATTCACACACTTTTTATGTATAACAAACAAACGTTCTATGTCTATGCGAGAAGCAAGGCGAGGCAAGCTAAGTGTATTTAAAAATAGCACAATTCATACTCGTTGGCAATTTAAAGTGTTTTACAAATGAGCTGCTAAAACTTAGGTTGGCTATATAGTTCAGGAGAATTGTAAACCATACAAAACAGATAATTACCTGTCCAAGAGAAAAAGAGCGACCACGGCGTCAGATTTCAACTCGGTGTGTTCCATCAGTAGTCGCCATCGTTGAAAAGCAACTCCGATATGGACTCTGGTTTGACTTCTCCTAGTTTTCACTTTCTTTTTGTTCTTAATTTGCTCCGTTACATTTTTTCTTTTGCGACCAGTAGACAATGTTGAACCTAACTCTGCCATGTTGAAAGTGGCCGCCTGTTGCTGGCGAGTCATTGAAGTACTGCTGCAATGCACGCCCAATGAGGGCATGAGATACATTTGTGCGTGCACGAGATGGAAGGCTGACAGACAGGGCCGCAATTGGTTGTACTTTTTACAGTATTACGGGTTCCACAGATGACACTTTTTTATGGATTTTTTGTCAAAGCACTTAAGAGATTCATTGCTATCGGGATGTTAAGAGCATTCCATGGAATATAACAAAAAGTGTATCTCGAGCCGGTTTCTGAAACTTACCTACCCCACCTTTAATGTGAATATTACTGTAAACTAACCTGTGTAAAAGTTTCTCGAATAAATGTAATTTTTTTGGAGGAAGAAGCATGTATCATTTTTTTACCCTGCCCCTCAAAGAATCGGAAATGAGAACCGTTAAGAATCGGAATCGTGGAAATTAAAACGATACCCAACCCTAGATATGGTTGAGATTAATCAATATTCAGTTGCACAACAACAAATAATAATATTGGAGAACTTCACCTTGCTTCAACAGCAACCAATCGCAGAAATGCCCCAACGAGTAGCAGTTTTACAAAGGCATATATAGCTAATGTAATGAACACACACACATTTTCCCCTATGAATGCCATACTTGTATATGTTTCAGATGCGGAAAGGTCACTATCTCATGACGTCTTTAACTAACAAAGACTGTATTATAACCTGAGGCTCTACCGACTGAGCTATGGAGCCTCTTTGTACTTCCGCTCACCCCTAATAATTATGGGGAGACGATGGGGCCTCTTCTCTGGAAATGTAACTCAATAAACACAGCACTTTTCCCGTTGTAGCTCCGTGCTAGAGCTTTTCTGGTTCAGCTCCGGTTTCCCTTTTCTGCTCCCGCTTTGTTCACACCATAGACTGTATATATAAAGGTTCACACCACACAGAGCGTGGTGGTACTGCGTCATTGCCTCATTGTTTGCGTCATGACGTAACCGTTTACGTGCCGGCTTCATAAAAGCCAAACCGCGCGGAAATCCCTCACATCGACAATAACAACAATGGCTGATTGTATTGAAGCGCTGTTCGCTTTGGTTATGCTCTGACGAAATGGAAGGCATGGGGCGACTTTACTTGGAACTTTACAAACATCACATGCGAAATTCAAGACTTCTTCGCGGTCTTCAGGAGGTTGATCCCGCCCATGCCCCTGCCCCCGCCTTTACGTAAGAGAGACGTAAGCCGCGCCGCCTCCTAGCTCCGGAATCTTGCTTGCTAGACCGACAATTTTTTGGAGATGGAAACGAACCGGATTCCGGAGCTAATGCCCCTTTCACACCAACACGTTTTCAGGGCCGGCTCGGTTTTTCCTCTTCACACCGCAACGGCGCCGCCTCTTAGCTCCGGAATCTGGTTAGTTTCCAGATCCAAAAAATTGTCGGCCCAGAAGCAAGATTCTGGAGCTAAGAGGCTTACGTCTCTCTTACGTCGAGGCGTGCAGGAAACTAAACCTACATCCCCTGAACATGGGTCGACTGAAGAGTCTCGTCATGCCTGCCTACAAGCAGTAGTGCTGAGCAAAGTGACTAGAAGGCAACCACACACTTATAATATTATATTATATATAATATTATAAGGCATAACGCCCCTTTCACAGATTCTGCGTCATAATGCCCCTGCATCTTCTATTTCAATCTTTTTAGCAGATTTATCGTTTTTAGTGAGAAAGAATTCCGAGATACTTTGTTGTGCCTATGTAACAGAGTTATAACGGTTGGTGTAAAATCCTGGTTAAATTGGAGAATTACGCCATCTGGTGTTACAAACGTGTGCCTGCATTACTGTAGCTTTGTTACCGCAATGGATTGTGGGGGATTCTCATACCGCGTGAGGATCTCTTGAGAGTAAGGTGCTATTGTATTATGTCAGTGGACAAAAGGTATGTTATTATTTTATTAGGACAATAACGTTATGTTGTGTTTGTTTAGTTTAATGTTAGTCGTTTAATGCTCACAGCAACATGTTTTTTGTGTGATTGGCTATTTGTGTTATATGATTTATTAATGTGATCATCAATAGAGAACCGCAGTGACGCGTCCTAAAAGCCGGAAGTAAACTCCTTCCGGTTCCTTCAAGCAGAACAGGGCAAACAAACTTAGAGGAGCGTTTTACGTGTAATGTTTGTCCATTGAAATGCAGGTATGTGAGTTTTGTACACCACTTTGTTTATGTTTAATGTTTCACATTGTTTATACTACCACTATACGATCATTGTTGTGTTGTTGATTATTGGACACTTATTTTGAAAAGGAGATTTTCATACTGCGTGAGGATCTCTTGAGAAACGCAGCTCACGTGTCCATTTTATGTTGTCCATTGAAATGCAGGTATGGAAATAAACTGAAGTAATCACCAGCTCTGAGTGGTCTGTTGCCGAGCCGAGGGGACAACACACCGGGGTTACACCATGGGCCCTTCTCACTTCTCTTATTTTTCATTTCCTCGCTCCTCGGTGTCGGTCTCACCGGAAGTTGATTTGTCTGCGCCATCTTGAGTAGCGTCGCAATGGCCTTATTTCTGCCGGAGGACCGAGGACCGATAATGGATGAGCTATAACCGAGGAACCACCAGACCATCCTTTGATGAAATCCTCAGATACTCGCCCCACCCCCTTACTGTGTATCGCTCACTGATTGGACGAGGCAGTGCATGCACTGATCTGGTGCTTCTTGACATGAGAGCAGTTTCCCAGCGGAGTGAAGAAAATACATGAACCTCACGGGACTCACTCCTCAGTTTATACCGTGTTTTGTTTCAATTCCTGTTTCATTTAGTTACAAATATGTGAAATATCTGAACAACAAAGTGGTCAAAAATCATTTTCTTCATTTATTGGAAACATTTTCATGATCGCTTTTTTCGTTTATACATTTTAAGAATGGCGTTTATCTTTTTTGAGAATGAGTTCTTATTTTATTTAATGTATTTGGGTCTACAACAGATGATACAAATGTTTGTGTCAATAAATGTGTACTAACAGAGGCAGGGGTGTGTGTGGAAATAACGGGGACAGAGCTGGCTGCCAGACGATCAGCTGTTCGGCGTCATCACAAACGGACGTCGCTTCACGTGACGCTTCGGAGGAAAGGACGTACCATTGCTCTTAAAACTAATTTCCCTGCTTCTCGTGGTTTCCTTGCGACTCCTGGTGGGAGGGACTAGTCACAGGGAAACGACGCAAGTGAGGGACGCAAGGAATAAATGTAACCGAAGTGAGAAGGGCCCCATGTCAGTTACTCGTCACTTGTGTTGTGCGTCACGTTAAAAGTAGCTGACTAAAAACTAACTAAAAAAACATCTTTTTGATTTTTCTTCCCTGAAGCTAAATAATTTATTTTATAGTTTAAATGTATCATTTGAATAATAATATAATGTAAAATATACCTCAGGCACAATGAAATGAAATAAAAAAATATATATCAAAAAATTAAAATGTGCAGGCAGAGGAGCTCCGCCTGCCTGACGCTAGGGGGTGCTGCAGCGCCCTCAGCACCCCCCTTCCAGCGCCCCTGGTCTAAAGTGTTATTAATGTGATAATAAAGTGTTACTGAAGAGTTTAAAGTGTTAATGAAGAGTAAAGGGAACAGACCTGCTCTGTGTATCCGAAGCTGAGGCTGTGAAACAGCGTCCAGTAGTTTCTGGAGTCTCTTGTTCTCCTCTTTGGAAAGAAGCAGCTCCTCCTCGAGCTCTGCTATCGTTTGTTCAAACAGAGCAAATATCTCTTCATTAGCAGCAGTGAGTCGCTGCTTCTTCAACGACAGCAGCATCTGGACTTTACTCATGTTTCCTAGATCACCTTTCCCTGCAGACTCCGTTAAACACACCGTTTCTCTCTCCGTCAAACTCTCAATCTGACTAGTGTTGCTAACGTGTTTCCAGCTAGCATGCTAAGCTAGCTCCTATAGTCCGAGGTAAACGCTCCAGAAAAAAGAGCACAGAGTCCATTCAGAGGTTTATCCAGACACACAGATGATGGATCAGTAGAGCTGGAGCTCACACACACTTCCTCAGGAACACAGAGAGAACCGTAGCGACGAGACGCAGCATGCAGGGCTCGAGGTAAGTGTGAGCTAGTGATGTGTCGGTCGCGAACGACGGGAGCCGGGGTCCTTCTCACTTCGGTTAAATGGATTCCTTGCTTCCCTCACTTGCGTCGTTTCCTTGCCTCTAGTCCCTCCCACCAGGGAAGCATGGAGGGATGCAAGGAAACCACGAGAAGCAGGGAAATTAGTTTTAAGAGCAATGGGACATCCTTTCCTCCGGAGCGTCACGTGAAGCGACGTCCGTTTGTGATGACGCTGCACAGCTGATCGTCTGACAGCGGCTCTGTCCCCGTTGTTTTCACAAACACCCCGCCTCTGTTAGTACACATTTACTGACACAAACATTTGTATCATCTGTTGTAGACCCAAATAAATAAAATAAAATAAGAACTCATCCTCAAAAAAGATAAACGCCATTCTTAAAATGTATAAACGAGCAATAGTTAGATTAATATTGATCAGAGTGCACAATAGAAATAAAATAATTGAGAGAAGAAAGAGAGAGATGTTATCTATCAAAACCCAGTTTAACATTCATTGGATTGCACACTTTGCTTGTTTGTGTGGATATGTAGCACATTAACATTTTAATATCACTGAATGACTGAATGGAAATGACAATAAATTAAAATGTAAAACGAAAAAAGCGATCATGAAAATGTTTCCAATAAATAAATACAATTATTTTTTACCACTTTGTTGTTCAGATATTTCACATATTTGTAACTAAATGAAACAGGAATTGAAACAAAACACGGTATAAACTGAGGAGTGAGTCTCGTGAGGTTCATGTGTTTTCTTCACTCCGCTGGGAAACTGCTCTCATGTCAAGAAGCATCAGATCAGTGCATGCACTGCCTCGTCCAATCAGTGAGCGATACACAGTAAGGGGGCGGGGCGAGTATCTGAGGATTTCATCGGAGGATGGTCTGGTGGTTCCTCGGTTATCGCTCCTCCATTATCGCTCCTCGCTCCTTGGTCCTCCGGTAAAAAAAAAAAAAAATAAGAGCTGTGGCCCTTTCTCATTTCTACAAATGTTTGTGTCAGTAAATGTGTGCTAACAGAGGCGGGGTGTTTGTGAAAATAACGGGGACAGAGCCGCTTTCAGACGATCAGCTGTGCAGCGTCATCACAAACCGACGTCGCTTCACGTGACGCTCCGGAGGAAAGGACGTCCCATTGCTCTTAAAACTAATTTCCCTGCTTCTCGTGGTTTCCTTGCATCCCTCCATGCTTCCCTGGTGGGAGGGACTAGAGGCAAGGAAACGACGCAAGTGAGTGCAAGGAATCCATTTAACCGAAGTGAGAAGGACCCTAGCTTGTGTAGCGTGTCTCCAAGATCATCCTGCTGACTCCCATTCATCGGCTCTACAACACTGTGGATTGTTCTTTTTTTAACATTCAAACATACAAAATAACAATCGACATTAATGTGAATGGTGATTTATTATCATTACAACGTCATTTCCCGATCATTTAAATATGAATATGGTGAAATACATTCTTACAATAAGCGAGAAATTGATTAGAAATCAAATGTGATCAAACACCAATAGGGCGGGTCATACTCAGGCGCTAACATGAATCTGAAGTTCGTGGCGGGCCATTTGAATCACGATTTGAAAGCAGAAATAACAGGATAGAAAAGCAATTTGTGGTCATTAAAGGTTTTGATTTGCAATATTTATACAACATATCGATATGTGTATGTAGTTTACGGAAATGTTTACACTGCAGCAGCAAAAGACAAGGCATTGAACATAAGACAGTTAAAAGACTAGAATGAAACAATCGAAAATGTAAACATCTTAAATAGAATTAAAATAGCATTACACAAAGTAGAAAATAGACAGTGTGAACAGCTATCTTACCTGTTAACATGTTAGGCTAACGTTGCCTTGGTTACAGAGCCTGTTGTTTATAGCTTTGAATTCTTTAAAACAAATATTATCTTCTTAAACCTGTCTGGTAGTCAGGAGCATCACATCCTAATGTTTATTGATATATTTAGAGGGAGGGGGAGGAAGGTTTCAAAATTCTGATTAGATACATTTCTACCATTTCTTTAATTCATGGTGGTTTCAGTAATCCATCATCTAAATGACTAATGTCATCTGTATGACCTTCAGAAAGGACAGGAGACCCACAGGAGCCTATCAATGATGGTCAACTGACAGCACAATGAGTCAAAGGGCTAGCAGCAGCAGCGTGATGATGATGTCACATGTGTTGTTTCAGGAACATCCATGTAAATAAATGGAATTCAATAAACATTGAATAGCATGCATGCTGTTTGTCTGTGCCTTTTCCTCCGTGTTGTCCGGCATATCGTCTCCCCCATGGTTTGCTGTGCTGCCGGGGGATGCTCCAAGCGCCCAGAGAAAGGAGTATGAATGTAAGGTTTCCCCACTGACACGGAGAGGAGCAAAGAATGGCTGGCTCAAGTCAGCAGGAGCAATTTAACTATCACAAAAGACAACAACAGCAACACAACATGTGTATAATCATATCTTTCACTAAACGAAGACCACACCATTGGGAAGCTTAACGTCTCTTTAATCAAAATAAGGAACAGGGAGAGGCTTGCAAAGCTCTGGGAGTTGAGACTCCTTCCCACGGACTAAACCCAGATGATCACACCCTACAGAACCTCATACCCCTGGTAACACTTAAAGGTGGTGGATTTTGTGGTGCTTTTCTGTCAGCCCATCAGCATCCATATTCGGCCTTCTTCACGGCACCACCACCCCCCCTTCTGTGGAGGATATTCTCATGCTCCTGGTAACCCTTTAAATAGTCTGATACTACCAGGGCTCATCACTGCACTTTACAAGCCAGAAATAATGTTTAAATTGTCGGGAAAAGTGTTTTTAAACGTCTGGAAGAGAGTGTTAGCCTGTCATTTTGCACGATATCATTTAACATTGAACCTCTCTTGGAAATGCACAGAATATGTCCATTTCCAGGAGAGGTTTAATGTTAAATCATATCGTGCAAAATGACAGGCTAAAACCCAGGAATAAGTGTTTGAAAGGCTGGGAAAAGTTGTTTAAAATAGTCTGATACCTCCAGGGCGCATCACCACATTTTACAAGCCAGGGAAGGTGTCTGAATCCTGGGTAAACTGAAAATAGTGTCTCATAAGGCAGGTAGAGTCCCCTGACAACTCTCCTTACATTCCTCCAGAGTCAGAAAAAGTGTAAGTTATCTTTTGGAAGAACCATAGAAAAGGGGTGAAAATGGAGAAATTGCATCCCAAAATAGTGTCTCATAATTCCCTGACAACTCCCCTTGCATTCCTCCAGAGACCAGTTCAAAAACTTAAAGTTTGGTAAGAACCATGCTGGGGGGTCTCCATGCAACAATTATATCCGAGCCAAAGCACTCATGTAGCGGACACATTCCTCCATGATGTGAAACAGCCGTTTTTTTTCTGAGTCCTCTCAAAAACCGGTTTACCGATTTCGTGCGGAAGGTAGCTTGTAACTCCGTGGTGGGACCCCTGAGTCAGACGGTTCGTCTTGGAAACGCTTCATATCGGTCGGCCCGGGAGGTAAGAGACATCCAGGGTTACCCCAACGCAGCACACCCTCCCGGCCATCAGAGTCGAACCCGCAGTTCGGAGGAACCGACAGCCAGAGCACCGGCATGTGGACCGGGGGAGAAGACTCTCCGATGGCGGGTTGCGTTTGCCATTCGATCAGTGAGGTCAGAGCAGAAGAACCCGCAGTTCGGAGGAACCGACCGCCAGAGCACCGGCACGAGGCCGGGCCGGCAGAGGCCCTCCGATGGTGGGTTGCATTTGCCATTCGATCAGTGAGGTGAGAGGAGAAGAATGCAGCAAAAATTGACAAACATCCGTTAATGTACGGTCGAGTTGGGGTGGGGGGGGACGGTTGGACAAAGGCCGTCGGGGGGCACCCAGGACCGGGCAGTGCCAGCCAGGAGGGAGTTGCAGTAGTCTAGGCGTGAGATGACGAGAGCCTGGACCAGAACCTGCGTCGCTTTCTGGGTCAGCTGGGGACGTATCCTCCTGATGTTGTAACTAGTGTATCTGCAGCAGCGGGTGAAAGAGGAAGGAACCGGGTGAAACGGGCCAAAACAGAAATAAAACTAAAAATAAAAAGAACCAGACAAAAGGGGTGAAAATGTAAAAAAGTAAACGAAAATAGTGCCTCATAAGGTGGGTAGAGTCCCCTGTCAACTCCCCTTACATTCCTCCAGAGTCAGAAAAAAGTCGGAGTTAACTTTTTGGAGAACCATAAAAAAGGGGTGAAAATAAAAAAAAGTATCCGAAGATAGTGCCTCATAACCCGGGTAGAGTCCCCTGTCAACTCCCATGTCATTCTTCCACAGGCAAAATAGTCAGATTCAAGTTTTTGGAGAACCAGGGAAAATGGGTGAAAATGAAAAAAAGTATCCGAAAATAGTGTCCCATAAGGCGGGTGAGTCCCCTGACAACTCTCCTCACATTCCTCCAGAGTCAGAAAAAGTGTAAGTTATCTTTTGGAAGAACCAGAGAAAAGGGGTGAAAATGGAGAAATTGCATCCCAAAATAGTGTCTCATAATTCCTTGACAACTCCCCTTGCATTCCTCCAGAGACCAGTTCAAAAACTTAAAGTTTGGTAAGAACCATGCTGGGGGGTCTCCATGCAACAATTATATCCGAGCCAAAGCACTCATGTAGCGGACACATTCCTCCATGATGTGCAACAGCCGTTTTTTTTCTGAGTCCTCTCAAAAACCGGTTTACCGATTTCGTGCGGAAGGTAGCTTGTAAAACATGAATGCATTTTTTTTACGGACGAGGGGAGGTCTCGATTCCCCTCTCCGTTGTAAAATGGGTGGGTGCGCCTGGCAAAGCTGTGTACCCAAACTCAAGCACTCTGACTAAACACATAAGGACATCCGGGTAAGACCTTAGTGCCCCTGGTACTCCATGTCGTTAAATGAGCTCCGCTCCTTCGCTCCCTCCACTTGCTCCCGGTAACTGCTAGAATCCACTTCAAGACACTGGTACTTGCATACCATGCTGCGAATGGATCTGGCCCTTCCTACATTCAGGACATGGTTAAACTGTACACCCCAGGACGTGCACTCCGCTCTGCATCAGCCAAACAACTCGCTGCACCCTCGCTGCGAGGGAGACCCAAGTTCCCAACAGCGAAAACACGTGGGTTTGCTATCCTGGCTCCAAAATGGTGGAATGAGCTCCCCATTGACATCAGGACAGCAGAAAGCTTACACACCTTCCAGACTGAAAACTCATCTCTTTCGACTCCACTTCGAGCGATAGAATTACTAACAGAGCACTTATATACTAATAAAGGAATGGCTTATCTATAGCCAGTTGAGTAGCACTTGAAATGTTTGGCTCTATGAAACCTGATGTACTTTATGATTCTGTTTTCTTCAAGGCTGTGTCTTCCTGGTCGTATGTACTTATTGTAAGTCGCTTTGGATAAAAGCGTCAGCTAAATGCAATGTAATGTAATGTAATGTACTGCACAACATCACATGGGTAAATGAGCTCCGTATTGCCCTGCAATATCACATTTGGTGTATTTCCAAAAAGCTATGAAAATACACCTATCTCCGTCATGTCCTGTAAAATATCATTCTTTGTTTATTTCCATCATTCAGGCAAATACACATATCTTTGTCCGCTCCAGGAGCTTCAAAGTGCAGACTCCTGAGCTCCGTCATGTCCTGCAAAATATCATTCTTCCGACCGCCAAGCACCGGCGCGTGGACCCGGGGAGGAGGCCCTCCGATGGCGGGTCAAATTTGCTGATAGCACAGCTGACGGCTGGACACTAGCCGTAGAGGAACACCAGGGCAGGACCAGGCAGTTCCCTCTTTGCAGACAAGCATATGTGGTTGTTACACAGGATCAAACAGGTAGCCTGTGATGAAGTAGGGTCGACCCTATATCATGTGAAGCCACCGAGCCGTGGTCCTCGAGGGAACTGGTGCCCGGAGCAAGGCCAATTGCTGAATGCCGCAGCCGACTAAGGCCGCTATGCAACAGTGGAGGATTAGAGAAACTGATGTTTGCCTGACACTCCGCGGCGAAGTGGGGAGGTGGAACATCCACCCCACTGCGGAACCCGTGGTGGGACCCCTGAGTCAGACGGTTCGTCTTGGAAACGCTTCATATCGGTCGGCCCGGGAGGTAAGAGACATCCAGGGTTACCCCAACGCAGCACACCCTCCCGGCCATCAGAGTCGAACCCGCAGTTCGGAGGAACCGACAGCCAGAGCACCGGCATGTGGACCGGGGGAGAAGACCCTCCGATGGCGGGTTGCGTTTGCCATTCGATCAGTGAGGTCAGAGCAGAAGAACCCGCAGTTCGGAGGAACCGACCGCCAGAGCACCGGCACGAGGCCGGGCCGGCAGAGGCCCTCCGATGGTGGGTTGCATTTGCCATTCGATCAGTGAGGTGAGAGGAGAAGAACGCAGCAAAAATTGACAAACATCCGTTAATGTACGGTCGAGTTGGGGGGGGGGGAACGGTTGGACAAAGGCCGTCGGGGGGCACCCAGGACCGGGCAGTGCCAGCCAGGAGGGAGTTGCAGTAGTCTAGGCGTGAGATGACGAGAGCCTAGACCAGAACCTGCGTCGCTTTCTGGGTCAGCTGGGGACGTATCCTCCTGATGTTGTAACTAGTGTATCTGCAGCAGCGGGTGAAAGAGGAAGGAACCGGGTGAAACGGGCCAAAACAGAAATAAAAATAAAAAGAACCAGACAAAAGGGGTGAAAATGTAAAAAAGTAAACGAAAATAGTGCCTCATAAGGTGGGTAGAGTCCCCTGTCAACTCCCCTTACATTCCTCCAGAGTCAGAAAAAAGTCGGAGTTAAGTTTTTGGAGAACCATAAAAAAGGGGTGAAAATAAAAAAAAAGTATCCGAAGATAGTGCCTCATAACCCGGGTAGAGTCCCCTGTCAACTTCCATGTCATTCTTCCACAGGCAAAATAGTCAGATTCAAGTTTTTGGAGAACCAGGGAAAATGGGTGAAAATGAAAAAAAGTATCCGAAAATAGTGTCCCATAAGGCGGGTGAGTCCCCTGACAACTCTCCTCACATTCCTCCAGAGTCAGAAAAACTCTAAGTTAACTTTTGGGAGAACCAGAGAAAAGGGGTGAAAATGGAGAAATTGTATCCGAAAATAGTGTCTCATAATTCCCTGACAACTCCCCTTGCATTCCTCCAGAGACCAGTTCAAAAACGTTGGTAAGTTTGGTAAGAACCATGCTGGGGGGTCTCCATGCAACAATTGTATCCGAGCCAAAGCACTTATGGAGCGGATGCATTCCTCCATGATGTGAAACAGCCTTTTTTTTCTAAGTGCTATCAAAAACCGGGTTTCCGATTTCGTGCGGAAGGTAGCTTGAAAAACATGAATGCATTTTTTTGACGGAGGAGGGGAGGTCTCGATTCCCCTCTCCGTTGTAAAATGCAATGGGGGAGTGCAAAAGTGGCCCGAAGCCCCGAAGACTTGAGCTTTTTGGAGCCCCTCCTCTGTTGGCAATTGACCGTTTTCTTTACTTTTTTCTGCTTTCCACGGGTGGGGGCGCATGGCAGGCTATGAGCTCCCAAATTCGGGCCTGGAACCTCCGGGAATTGTGGGCTAAGCTCCATAAACTGACAAAGTCACCCAGAAATGTCACTTTTATAGCCCAAAAATATATAATACAAATACATTTAAATAGTAAAAGGTACAATTGTGCTCCGAATTACCCGGAATTTGATTTATATAGCCCCATGATAGTGAATAAAAATCATTTTCAGGGAAAAAAGTGTTAAAACGCCTGATTAATATGTTTGTAATGCTGGCAGCAGAGTCACTGAGTCTACCCAGGAAGAAGTGTGTGAAAGTTGGGGAACAGTGCTGTGAATACAGGGAGATAGCAGCCAGAGAGAAGCGGGATACAGAGTGCACCCACAGATCTCCTTGCAGCGCATGGCTCTTGTACCTAGACTGCACCCAGAGAACAGGCTGCTTCACAGCACTTTACCAGCCAGGAAAAGTGATTGAATCCTGGGTATACATGTTTTAAATAGTCTGATAGCTCAAGGGCGCATCACCACATTTTACAAGCCAGGGAAGGTGCCTGAATCCTGGGTAAACATTGTTTAATTGTTTAAGTGTTTTTAAATGTGTGAAACAGTGTTTTGTCACTTTCAAAACTCTCCCGTCATTGACCGGAGAAATTGGGTCGATGTTGTATTCAATCTGACCGTTAATATTCCAGTGAGACGAAGTACGTACAATGACCGGAGTGATCCCATGTTAATGTTGTCCCAAAACCGGAACATTCCCTAACCCCTTTTCTATCCTACGGGTACAGCCACTCCCACTGAACCCCGCTTCCCTGCGGGGTGTGACCCTAGATAACAAACTGTCTTTCACTGCAAACATCGCTGCAGCAACCCGCTGCTGCAGATACACTAGTTACCACATCAGGAGGATACGTCTCCAGCTGACCCAGAAAGCGACGCAGGTTCTGGTCCAGGCTCTCGTCACCTCACGCCTAGACTACTGCAACTCCCTCCTGGCTGGTCTACCTGCATGTGCCATCCGACCTCTGCAGCTCATCCAGAATGCAGCGGCTCGTCTGCTCTTCAACCTTCCTAAATGTTCCCCCCCACTCCGCTCCTCCGCTCCCTCCACTGGCTCCCGGTAACTGCTAGAATCCACTTCAAGACACTAGTACTTGCGTACCATGCTGCGAATGGATCTGGCCCTCCCTACATCCAGGACATGGTTAAACTGTACACCCCAGCACGTGCACTGCGCTCTGCATCAGCCAAACAGCTCGCTGCACCAGCACTGCGAGGGGGACCCAAGTTCCCATCAGCAGAAACACGTGGGTTTGCTATCCTGGTTCCAAAATGGTGGAATGAGCTCCCCATTGACATTAGGACAGCAGATAGCTTACACATCTTCCGGCGCAGACTGAAAACTCATCTTCTGTTTTCTTCAAGCTTGTATTTTGTTGGTCGAATGCACTTATTGTAAGTCACTTTGGATAAAAGCATCAGCTAAATGCAATGTAATGATGCATTGTGTGTCCCTGAGCAAGGCACGTTTGACGACACTGCTACCCGGGAAGTACCTATGGCAGCCCACTGCTCCTACCACTAGTATAGGTGAAATGCAGAATGTACATTTCCCCTCTGTGGGACGATTCATGGTATATTCTTCTACATGTACACACTTCAATTGCTGTATTATTTACTAGAGGAACTTATACTATACCTAATTGTTTATTATACAATTGTTTTCTGCTACTTAACACCTCAACATTATATCTCAGAGGAAAATATGGAACTTTTTATGGCACAATTTTATTTTAAAGCTTATTTTACAGATTCAGATTTTTATACAAAATAAAATCAACTCGTAAATTATTTCGTATTTCAACAAAAAATAAACTACCAAGCAGCATAGCCAATAATGTTATTAAAAATAGATCCAACTTTATCAGCTTAAATATTAAGGTGATGAACAAATTGATAAATACATAACATAAATATGATTTATTAATAAATGAGTACTTTTACATTTGGTATTTAGATGTTAACACTGCAGAAAGTATAATAATTTGTAATATTTGTATTCTTTCTATATCCCTGATAATCTTCAAAACTCTTTCTGGTTCTTTGAAGGCTCTATCCAGACTATCTTCTGGTTATTTTCTGCATCAATCCCCATTAACTCTTACGACAACAAAAAACAACATCTTGGACATAACCGCAAGACTGTAACCTCTTCACATTCTGTTGAAATTGTGAGTCCAGCCATATTTTACACATTGCTGTTTTGAATCACTAAGGCCCCGGCCACACTAGGACGAAAACGGTAGTTTCCGTTACTGTTTAGTGTCATATAGACCATTCGGCCACACGAGGACGACCGAATACGGCACTAAACGACTGCGGAGACGATAACGGGTCCCAAGGTGGATAGAACAGCATACGCAACGCTCTGAGGGGTCAAACGGCTCCGTGTGTACGCCCTATACGATCATTTTCTGATAATGATGACGCAATAGCGCCGCCTCTCCCCACCTCTGCTGCTCACCCCCGCGTCAAAGTAAACTGCACATTGAATTCAGATTATTTATCTCTCTCGATATGGACATAAACGCGAGTGAAGTCTAATCTGACAGGACGGAGACACCTCTCAAACTACCTAAACTAGTTATAAATATGTTTATTTTTACTGTCGGCCGGGTCACTGACTGGATCAGCTGCTGCATGAAACAGACAGTGACGCTGTCCGAAGAGAGATTCGTTATTCATTTGTTTTAAAGCTCAATAAATAACAAAGAAGACCTTTGACCGGCACTTTTAAAATTTTGTCCGGAAGATTTAAACTTTAATACACGTTGACTGGCGAAAAACTCTGCCCGGTTCCCTCGGCCCCCACCGCGGAGAATAAACAGAAGGGCAACCATGACAACCATGCTTCTTCGCTGCTTTTGTGGAGGAAGTTACAGCGCCACGTACAGGCTCCTGCATATGTACTGCAGCTTCTCCAGCGGTTGGAGCTAAACGGAGCAATCTCGTGTGGACAGACACTATCCGGTGAGTATAGCGTGTGGACGGAAGCTTTTTTGCGATTGCGTTAATCCTAGGCGTTTAGCAGTTTTCGTCCTCGTGTGGCCGGGGCCTTAGTCACTTTCTTATGAAATGCCGGGCCTAATATGTGGATGACAGTTGAACTGGATGATGTAACATTTATGCCATCTGCTGGAAAGAAGACGTATCGCTCTGTTGGCATCGTTTGGACAACAAAAACAGAGTGAAGCTCTCATACTATAAACAATCTTTGAGTCCAGACACCGTCCTGCAGAGAGCACACAGCCCAACAGCACGTTTTTGGTCTAGCGTCATTTTACAAAACGTTTGCATTAACACTAGAACCGCCAGAGGTCGCTGTATACCTATATCCGCCAACGGGTAATGTTTACCCGCAATTGATTTCCAAGGTACAATGTATCATACAGAACAGTGAGTTTTGATCGCACAGGGATGAAATGTATACCAATATAATCTGTGGACTCTCAGCTTTTCATATTATATAGTTTGTACAGATAGCATGAAGTATAAAATATCGCTACAGTGCTGATTTAAATGCTTGGTGTTAGACTTGTGTTTTGTTTAGGTAAATATATATCTCTCTCTCTCTCTCTCTATAACTATCTATCTGTCTATCTCTCTATCTATATATATGTATCCATCTATCTATCTCTCTATCTATATGAACACCTGTAGACAAAAGGCGTTGCTATAGCAACACGTCATGTTTATGTTTACGCCGAAATCAATAGCGCGAGGATCGCTGCATATTCTATGGGAGAAATATTACCCACTCTCGCTAATAAACGCTTGATGTTAGGCTTGTGTTTCGTAAAGGTAAAATGCTTCATATCGTCTGATAGCCTTCTACTCGTAAAAAAACAACAACATGACAATAATATAATGATATATTTGTTGTATAATTGAACAGCAGATAACACAGAACGTATACAAATCACAAAAACCATCAGAGAAGAAGAACAATAAGAACACATCGATCACAACGCTTCACAAACACTCAAACACAATTGTTGCAAACACTGAGCACCTTGGCTGTGCATCTGCCACACACAGCATCCCCACACTTGACACATTTGGAGAACGTTTTATTCTGCATGCAGTGCGCCTTCACCATGCAGGTCATTCCCCTGCGCTCTTCTGCACCAGCACCGCTGAAGGGCAGGTCCGCAAGTGGTGGCGCTTTTGATGCCATCCACTCAGCGCGCAGCTCGTGTGCCAGCTGGAGCATGAAGTCTATCTCTCTATCAATACATCTATCTATGTCTCTCTCAATCTCTCTCTCTATCTACAGCAGTAGACAAAAGGCGTTGCTATAGCAACACGTCATGTTTATGTTTACGCGCGATGCATTTCTATGAGGTAAATATTACCCGCTGGCGGAAATAGGTATAAATAGCATTTTTTTTGGCGATTTTTTCAATCTGACTTCATATTGACAATGTTTAACAACACAGGGTGCTACATAACACACTTTCAGGAAAAGTCACGGACTGGGAGACGTTAATATTTTATTGAAAAAAAGTTACATACAATAAAAAAACAGCTGCGGGTAAAATTTACCCGTTGGCGGTTCTAGTGTGAAGACACTAAGACTAGCTGGTCCATTGTAAAGGTCCACCTTAAATGAGCAGTGGGAGATCAGCAGGTGAAAGGCAGGCCACGGGAACTTGGTCCTGAGGAGATGTAACGATTATTAAACAAGAAATAGTCGAGTCAAGGGGTCAAAGAAATCAACATTTGTGATTATTAGCGAATCGGTTGCAGATGGGTGAAAACAGGCTTAGGGAGTAACGTATTACATGTAACGGCATGAGGTCATCAGGATACAAAATAGGAAAAAGTATTCCCTTACAGTTACAGAAGCAAAAACACTCCGATAACAGGTACATTTATGTAAAACAGGGATCATTAACAGGATAGCAATGATACAAAACATTTAGAAATAAAGAACAATACATCAAATCATCCTATATCTCTATATGGAAACTTGGAGCCCTCAATCCAAATAAAATGGTTCATCAACAGTCAGTGGTTAACGTATACATCAGAATTACAAAAACATATCATGTGTGTCTTTAAACTTCCACTCTGTGTAAAAGCTTTCTCACAAAATGAGCATTTGAATGGTTTCTCTCCTGTGTGGATTCTCATGTGTGCCTTGAAATGTTCCTTCCGTGAAAAAACTTTCTTATTAACTGATTAGCTGTGTGCTTTCTCTCTTGTGTGGACTCTCATGTGTCGATCTCGTTTTGTCTATATCTAAAAGCTTCCTTACAGACTGAGCAGCTGTGTGCTTTCTCTCCTGTGTGGATTCTCATGTGTGTCTTTAAATTGTTATTCAATGAAAAAGCTTTCTTACAGATTGAGCATTTGAATGGTTTCTCTCCTGTGTGGACTCTCATGTGTACCTTTAAACTTTCACGCTGTGAAAAAGCTTTCTTACAGACTGAGCATTTGAATGGTTTCTCTCCTGTGTGGAATATCATGTGTTTCTTTAAACTTCCCCTCTGTGAAAAAGCTTTCTTACAGACTGAGCATTTGAATGGTTTCTCTCCTGTGTGGACTCTCATGTGTAGCTTTAAAGTTCCACTTTGTGAAAAAGCTTTCTTACAGACTGAGCAGCTGAATGGTTTCTTTTCAGCACTACGTCGGGGATCATTGACAGATTCTTGTCTATTTTTCAGTGAGTGTGAGCCTGAGGCAGGTTCTCTGGTCTCCTTCCAATCAGCACTGTGTTCAGCGTCAGGTTCAGAAGAGTCATCGGTGTCTTCAGACGAGTCTCCAGTGTCGTCCTCAGTCTTTGGTTGTAAACTGCTCTCTGGATCTGAGTTCCTGGCTGGTTCTGGTCCTCGACAGTCATCTCCATCAGCTTCTGTTTCCATGTGTTCAGTTGGTCTTTGATGAGGCTGTGAGGACTGAGGTTTCTCTTCATCATCTTCACTCTTCACAGGGTCAGGAGTGAAAGTGGACTTGGTGATATCAGCCTCCTCCAGCTCCTGAAGCTGCTCTCCCTCCTGACTGATCCTGAGTTCCTCCTGTTCCTGCTTAATGTGTGGGGGGGGCTCTGGGTCCTCCTGGTTCAGACTGGTGCTCCACTCCTGCTGGTCAGGGAGAGGCTCTTCTTTAACCACCACCAGCTGCTGGACATCTGCAGGAAACAGGAAAACACACTGTTATATCAGTCTTGGACCTAGTCAATATAATTAGGTATGTTATTGAATTACAGTTTCCAGAGAAGAGAGGCCCATCGTCTCTTCCGCAATTATTAGGGGTGAGCGGAAGTGCAAAGAGGCCCTCCTCAGGATAATACAGTTAAGTCTTGTTAGTTAGGTGGTTCATATCCTGACAGGGTATGAATTACACCTAAAGAGGTCATGAGATAATGACTTTTCGACATCTGGAACATATGTGGGTGTGTTGGCTAATGTAAGGGAAATCGTGTGTGCATTAATTACAGCTGCTCTATATGATGTGAAAGACTTGTACTCGTTGGAGCATTACCACTATTGACTGCTTGTGTGCAAGGTAATGTTTCCTCATTATTATTGTTTGTTGTACAACGAAATAATAACAGTCAGAAAAAATGGTCTAATTATGTTGGCTCAATTCACCTCATGTAGCCCAGCCCCTTTCCACTTACCGTTAAAAATGAAAAAGGGTTTTTCTTCTGGTTTAGTACTAGCCGCAATGTAAACAATGAATTGTATCTGGGATTGTTCACAGATACACTACGCCAGGGCTATTCAATTAGTTTGGAATAGGGGCCGGTTGATGATATTAAGATCTTCAGACACAGTACAACAGCATAGTGGAGTGCATATATTGTGTTTAATTCAATCAAAAAACATAGCCCCAAGGCCTTTATTGATCTAAATGCTAAGTTGTGTAACGCAAAACACATTGAGAGCATCATTGCGAAAGGGAATGCAGCAAAATAATCCTTTTTGTTTTGATTACATTGTTTTCATAATCGTTGCAAGCCAAAGTCGTAATAGAGATTAAAATACGGTTAATTGCACAGCCCTAATTCAAACCTTATTTAAGTAAAAGTGTGCAAGTATTATCCGAATATTTTATGGCACCCTCTTATGTCATAGTAATGATGGTGCAGTAAAATGTTCCGTGTCAGTGTTTCATTTATGATGTTTCTTTATTATTTTGTATGTTGCATTTTACTGCTGTACATGATTAAAGTTGCGCTTATATAAATGATTATAGATGAGGAAACCTGTTAAATATTAAAATATTTGTGTTTTTTATATACAGTACCCGTCAAAAGTTTGGACACACCTTCTCATTCAATGTTTTTTGTTTATTTTAATTTGTTTCTACTTTGTAGATTAATACTGAAGACATCAAAACTATGAAAGAACACATATGGAATTATCTAGTTAACGAAAAAGTGTGATTTTTATTCTAGATTCTTCAAAGCAGCCCCCTTTTGCCTTGATGACAGCTTTGCACACAGCTAGTGCAATTAATGGCTCACCAACTTTAAATGTTAACGCAGAGAGAGATCAATAAAACAAACACAGATATGGTTAGGGTTGGGTACCGAGAACCGGTTCCGTTTCGGAACCGGTTCTTTTTCATTTAGATTCCAACGGCATCATTTAGAAATGTGAATTTCGGTTCCGCTTTTCGATGCCTGAGGAAATGTTTCTCGCCCCTCTCCGTAGCCTACTGTATGACTGCGGCGGGGCGGGAAATGTAGCGTGGTACCTACACTTCCTACACCGTAACCTGGGACCAGGGCCGGCCCGTCGCACTGGCGTTATAGATGTTCGCCTAGGGCGTCAGATCTGTGGAGGCTCTGCACTGACAGCTCTGGGAGGTAAAAAAATGTTTTGACCGTTGGTGCTCATCCTAATTTTCGGCCTTGATGTAACAACATTCATAATTAAGTAAATGGAACACCCTTTTCATCCAGGTTACACTTTTCATTTGCCCTGTACAATGGGCGCTGTAAGTGATGAAAATGGGGGATGTTGGCTTATCTGGCGCCCGCAGCTCACAGCCAAAGTGCGAGTGAGCGTGGGAGCGAGCGAGGGAGAAAGGGAGGGCGCTGTTGT
Source organism: Harpagifer antarcticus (assembly GCA_902827135.1). NCBI lineage: Eukaryota > Metazoa > Chordata > Actinopteri > Perciformes > Harpagiferidae > Harpagifer > Harpagifer antarcticus. Next base: position 130,009 of record CADEHL010001104.1, on the reverse strand, counting down.
TATTAGCATCTGGTGCTAGCTGCTCTAACGGAAGAAGAAGATGTTTCTACAATGATGTGGAGGAGAGTCCTCTCCAGTCAGACTGAGTGGCTGATAACTACAGCTCAGTGAGGTAAAGGAGTGTTTAGATAGTTCACTTTAGTCTAAGTTATCTCAGTGGGTCTCAAACGTTTTGATCACAATTTATGTAAACACATATTTCCAAAGCACTCCTTTATAATTATTGGGATAAAACAGGTTTGAAATCATTCCAATGTATACTATAGGACAGTAAACCAGACATATCGTTTTAAACTGAAGAGATAAAAAAATATGCATAAATAAAATAGTAAAATAAGGTATGAATGAACAAAAATAAAATACGTTACATGTAATTTGTTATTGGCTATGGTAGGTTATTGGTTATGTTCTGATACTTCTTTAATTATTAAAATGTAAACCGATCTTTTTTATATGGGTGTTTAGAGTTGTTCTGCTTAAAGTGCACCAGATTGAAGCATTTTACTTTAAAATGTTCAAACATTTCTTGCCGGTATGCCTGAGAAGGCAGATATGCTTGTTTTTCTCAACAAGAACTGTTTTTAAATGGGGGGGGGGGGGGGGGGGGGGGCCGGGACTGTTGCACTGTTGTAGCTTCAGTGGTTCTCAGGTTACAGTTACATAGCAGTGAATATAGACAGACTGATTAATGTGAATATTACTGTAAACTAACCTGTGTAAAAGTTTCTCGAATAAATGTAATTTTTTTGGTGGAAGAAGCATGTATCATTTTTTTACCCTGCCCCTCAAAGAATCGGAATTGAGAACCGTTAAGAATCGGAATCGTGGAAATTTAAACGATACCCAACCCTAGATATGGTTGAGATTAATCAATATTCAGTTGCACAACAACAAATAATAATATTGGAGTACATCACCTTGCTTCAACAGCAACCAATCGCGGAAATGCCCCAACAAGTAGCAGTTTTACACAGGCATATATAGCTACTGTAATGAACACACACACATTTCCCCCTATGAATGCCATACTTGTATATGTTTCAGATGTCGAAAGGTCACTATCTCATGACGTCTTTAACTAATAAAGACTTAACTGTATTATAACCTGAGGCTCTACCGACTGAGCTATGGAGCCTCTTTGTACTTCCGCTCACCCCTAACAATTACGGGGGAGACGATTGGGCCTCTTCTCTGGAAATGTAACTCAATAAACACATTTGTCTTAACTAACCATGTGACTAAGCATAAGACTGATATAACAAGACGATGGGGCCTCTCTGACCTGTGTGACCTTAATGAATAAGCAAGAAATACGCTGAAATAAGTAGGGGTGCAAACAACTAATCGACTTAATCGATTACCAAATTAGTTGCCAACTAATTCAGTCGTTGATTTGTTGGTGACGTCATCATGTGTGTTTTACGCGCCGTTGAGCTCCAACGTTATTGGTCTTTTTATCGGTACTGGAGACATTTAAAAAATATATGTAATGTATTATTGCTACAAAAACATTATATCGCAGTCTTAGTGTCGCCAGCTAGTTTCTAATATGCAAAAAGACAAATAAATGCGTCTATGATGTATTTTCGATCAGACGAGATCTTTCTCCCCCGTCTGTGTGCGAGGGGGCGGGGCAGTTTACACACACGCAGTTGCTACATGCAGCAACACACTGCGGAGATGGCGGAGAGAACGTGCTCCAATGTGTGGTTAAACTTTACCCGTCTCGATGTGGACAATGCTCGTTGCCAAAAGTGCAATAAGAGTTTAGCATGTAAGGGCGGTAACACGAGCAATTTGTCTAAACATTTGAGAGGGGTCTGCCTGCAGGCCTCCACTCTCAGGACAGTTCCGGTGTAGGCAGGCTCCCATGAAACATTTAGCAAAAGTGCACCACATTCAGAGGGAGGAATGCACCGGGTTCGACTGTCTTTCTAGTAGCTCTGTAGCCCCATCCACGAGTAATGTTTCCACGCCAGGTGTTCTGTATGCTAGCAGCAACACACGGAGTTAACTCAGTGATACAAACATGGGTTAATGATTAGAGGTAACTGAGTTATTTAGTTTGTTAAAGTTTCAGCTTTTCTGTTTACAGTTCTGTCATCAGATTATTTAATACGATTTGTTAAAACACTGTTGTTTCTTTTGATGTGAAATATTATATTTAATTTAAATAAAAAGTAATGTTAATTTTGTTAATTTAATAATATATGTATTTTTTAATCAAGTATTCATCTTTATTGTCTTCATTGTTAGTTTCCAAATGCCTAAAACAACCTCAAGCTAAATCTAAAAGTTGATGGCTAAATAAGAGCGTTTGAGAAATTGTGCAAGGCATACAGTAATAGTCCGAATAGTTGATTAATCGTTTCATTAATCGATAGATTAATCGATAATCAAATTAGTCGTTTGTTGCAGCCCTAAATCACATAGCTATCATTTTAGTAATAAGGAATCTGCCATAACAAGGTCGTCAACTGGAATGGTTTCCCATTAACACATGTGCCTTGTCAAGAGTCAATTTGTGGAATTACTTGCTTTCTTACTGTGATTGAGGTAGGGTTAGTGCACAGTGGAGAGCCCTATTTGACTACTGTTGTAATCCATATTATGGCAAGACCCACTCAAATCAGTGAAGAGAAACGACCGTCCATCATCACTTTAAGAAATGAAGGCCAGTCGATCCGGAACATTTTAAGAACTTTGAATGTATCCTCAAGTGCACTCACAAAAACCACCGAACGCTATAATAATTCCATATGTGTTGTTTTATAGTTTTGATGTCTTCAGTATTAATCTACAATGTAGAACCAATTTAAATAAATAAAAAACTTTGAATGAGAAGATGTGTCCAAACTTTTGACTGCGTCTAATACTAGTGTATATACGGAGCACCTAAAGGTTCATGGAGAGAGAAAAAATACGCTGTCAGCACGCTTCTCCAAGTTTGTGATTGGTCAAAAGTTGCTAACCCTGTCCCTTTCACGTGAACGCGCTCTCAGCCGGACAGAGAAACCCTGGTTGATTTACTGAGTTGATCACACAGCTGTGAGCCACCAAGAAGGCCCAGGCAACTATATAAGGATGCTGTTCGTCAATTTTAGCTCAGCTTTTAACACCATCATACCTGACATACCAGTAGAAAAACTGTCACGCCTAGGTTTCCCCTCCATCTTATGCGCCTGGATAAATAATTTCCTTACAGACCGTCCTCAGACAGTGAAAATAGGCCCTTATTGCTCCTCCACCCACAGCACTGGCTCCCCGCAGGGCTGCGTGCTGAGCCCGCTACTCTACACACACGACTGCTCTTCCATTCACCCCTCCAACTCCATAAAATGTGCAGATGACACCACTATGGTCGGCCAAATATATAAGGGAGACGACGAGTCGGCATACAGAGACGAGATCCTGAAGCTGTTTCAGCTAACAACCTACATTTGAACACAAGCAAAACAAAACAAATCATCATAGACTTCAGAAAGCACCGTCCAGAACCCACCCCCCTTCACCTCAATGGAGAGAGAGTGGAGAGGGTCTCCACCTTTAAGTTCATGGGGGTTCACATTTTGGAGAGCCTCAGCTGGACGGCACACACCACTGCAGCAGTTAAGAAGGCCCAGCAGCGACTACACTTCCTGAGGGTGCTACGGAGGAACCGACTGAACAAGAAGCTGCTGGTGTCCTTCTACCGGGCGACCATCGAGAGCGTGCTGTCATACTCCATCTCGGGGTGGTATGCAGGATGTTCAGCTGCGGACAAGAAAGCCCTGCAGAGAGTGATACGGATGGCAGAGAAAACCATCGGCTGCCCACTGCCCTCTCTGGAACACATCTCCACCTCCCGCTGCCCCCTGCCCTCTCTGGAACACTTCTCCACCTCCCGCTGCCGCAGCAGAGCTAACATCATCATAAAGGACAGCTCTCACCCAGGTCACAGACTGTTCTCTCTCCTGCCTTCTGGGAGGAGAGACAGGAGCTTCAAGTCACGGACAAACGGACTCAAAAAGAGTTTCTACCCCTGGGCCGTCAGGCTGCTCAACCACCACACATAATGCAATAACCGTAACCATTCTCACACACACACTTTTAATGTACTTTATTTACTGTTTTTATATCAATATTTGTAACTATTTATCCCCCGTATGATTGTTTATGTTGTCTGTCCTATTGCCGTGTTTTTTAATGTTCTGTACGTGTTTGTATTTGTTGCACTCCGGGACAGAGTTGCACTCTGAATCTCGTTATACTCTGTGTATAATGACAATAAAAAGCTTTAACTTAACTTTAACTTTGATAACCAGCTTCGTAGGACCGCTTAGCGAGATCGCGTTTGTTAGGGTTAGTTAAGCCGGGTAACTCAAACATATCCAGGGTCTGTTGAACTGGCTTCGTCGTACAGGGCACTGGAGGCAGTAACGTGTAACTCAGCAGAATCTGAGAAGAGCAGCACCAGCTGCAAAGAGCTGTGCCTTTTGCTGTTTACTTCACTGTGTTTCCCTTCATTAGAACAGCTGATAGAGATCGAGGCTGCTACTCTAACCACACACACCTCTATCGAACTGCCCGATTTTTCCCCCGATTACTCGTTTCATGAAGGAGATGTCCGGTCACAAGGGCGCATGATGTGTGTGTGCTCAGCTCCGCTCTGTGTGTGTGTGTGTGTGTTCGGTTTGTCCGACAGCGGAATTTGTTTTCAAATGACCACGAACAGTAATTTATACACATCTGGTTCTCCATAGTTATATGTGTATTCCCAAGTGAAAGAAATGTGTTTAACCAGGGCTCCGTATGTACATCTCTCTCAAAATATATATTCTTTGAATTAATCCAAAGTGGTTTTTTTACTTGCTTTTTACACATTTAAAAAGAAAAGGTGAATAAATGAGCACATTAAAACTAAATTATCAATGTATGTCACATTTAATCAACTAGTGCCTACATGTCTGGTTAATATTTAAATCAGTACATTAAATGGCATATTATTCGATGTATGTCTTTGTTTAAATATATTTATTTTGAATGGTTTGCTCTTCTGTAATAAATTATAATTCTTATAATTAAGTACATTTATCTCATAATACTTGTACTTAAAGATATGCATGCAGTACTTTAACTTGTAATGGAGTATTTTCACAGTGTGGTGTTTGTACTTTTACTTCAGGATCTACTACCTGCAGTAATGCCGAAGTCCTTCCCCTTCTGGTGGATCTCTATGGGACCTTATTTTCGAAAAATTATGTATTGAAGTCAATGGGGAGAGAAAGATTATCTTTCGATCCCGTTTGAATTGTGCCACGAATTACACATATGATGTTTGTCAATTTAAAAGATAATTTTCCCGCTCAATTAACTACATCTCTGGTCTCGCCCATGTCACCAACACCAAGACGGCCGTCACGTTGGCACATTTCACTTCTTTCTCTCAGAATAAGGCGAAAAGTATTGAAAGAGGTGAAAATCACTACAAGTTTGGGCATGTTGAGAGCTGTACACACACACAAAGGGAGTTAGTCGGTTCCATAAGAGCCAGCATGCGGGACCGGCTTTACCAGGTTTCGGTGAGTAACACGAGTATAATGTGTAACGTGAATGACATCACTTACGCAACTTTGTGGTCTTTCTAGTAGCGTATTTTTCATAGTCTTATATTTCAACGGTTTTACGACAAACTGACTTTTTTGACACACACACACACTATTAAAGGTAGGGTGGGTTCCAGCTCGAATGCACTAGAATTTGAAAATACACAACCGGAAAAAATCTGCCCCTTCCTTCAGACTTCCTCCCAGAGCCCCTCCTCCAACACACACGGATGCGCACATGACCAATGAGGGCACGAGATAAGTTTGTGCCCAGATGGAAGGCTGACAGGCAGGTAGGCCATCCAGTTACTTTAGCCGGGCCGGCTCAGATGATTGGTCGTGCTTTTTACAGCGCTACGGCATGAGATGTTTTTATGTATTTATTGTCAAAGCATTTAATGTATTCATTGCTATCGGGATGTTAAGAGCATTCCATGAAATAAAAGTGTTTCAGAAGTGAATTACCTACCCCACCTTTAAGATGTAAAATATGATTTTACCAACAATGAGGAATTTACATTAATAGAAGTAGGCTATCAAGGCATTGCTAATTCCTGGCTACATAATATGCGGCTTTCACACCAGCGCTTTTCCCGTTGTAGCTCCGTGCTAGAGCTTTTCTGGTTCAGCTCCGGTTTCCCTTTTCTGCTCCCGCTTTGTTCACACCATAGACTGTATGTATATAACGGTTCACACCACACAGAGCCGGGGTGGTACTGCGTCATTGCCTCATCGTTTGCGTCATGACGTAACCGTTTATGTGCCTGCTTCATAAAAGCCAAACCGCGCGGAAATCCCTCACATCGACAACAACAACAATGGCCGATTGTATTGAAGGGCTGTTCGCTTTGGTTATGCTCTGACGAAATGGAAGGCATGGGACGACTTTACAAGGGACGACTTTACAAACATCACATGCGAAATTCAAGACTTCTTTGCGGTCTTCAGGAGGTTGATCCTGCCCATGCCCCCGCCTTGACGTAAGAGAGACGTAAGCGGCGCCGCCTCTTAGCTCCGGAATCTTGCTTGCTAGACCGAAATAAAATTTGGAGCTGGAAACGAACCGGATTCCGGAGCTAATGCCCCTTTCACACTAACGCGTTTTCAGGGCCGGCTCGGAGCTAGAGCCTGAAAAGTACAGTTTTTTCCTCTTCACACCGCAATGGCGCCACCTCTTAGCTCCGGAATCTGGTTCGTTTCCAGATCCAAATAATTGTCGGTCCAGAAGCAAGATTCCGGAGCTTAGAGGCGGCGTCGCTTACGTCTCTCTTAGGTCGAGGCATGCAGGAAACTAAACCCACCTCCCATGAACATGGGTCGACTGAAGAGTCTCGTCATGCCTGCCTACAAGCAGTAGTGCTGAGCAAAGTGACTAGAAGGCAACCACACACTTATAATATTATAAGGCATAACGCTCCTTTCACAGATTCTGCGTCATAATGCCCTGCATCTTCTATTTCAATCTTTTTAGCAGATTTAGCGTTTTTAGTGAGAAAGAATTTCGAGATACTTTGTTGTGCCTATGTAACAGAGTTATAACGGTTGGTGTAAAATCCTGGTTAAATTGGAGAATTACGCCATCTGGTGTTACAAACCTGTGCCTGCATTACTGTAGCTTTGTTACCGCAGTGGATTATGGGAGATTCTCATACCGCGTGAGGATCTCTTGAGAGTAAGGTGCTATTGTATTATGTCAGTGGACAAAATGTATGTTATTATTTTATTAGGACAATAACGTTCAGTTGTGTTTGTTTAGTTTAATGTTAGTCGTTTAATGCTCACAGCAACATGTTTTTTGTGTGATTGGCTATTTGTGTTATATGATTTATTAATGTGATCATCAATAGAGAACCGCAGTGACGCGTCCTACAACCCGGAAGTAAACTCCTTCCGGTGCCATCGTCAAAAACGCAATGCAATTTCTCCATAGGATTTAGGAAAATAGCTGGAAATAAGGTCTGTGGTTGAGACACATTCAAGAGACGGATCACGTTTTGTTCAGCCGGATAATCTCCACATGTCTACCCTACTTTTATAATTTGCTAATCATAAATCTAGTCACCAAAAGCGAAATGCTAACGTTATGCTATAAACGAACTACAGCAGGGTCGCTGCTTCAACGTCACGCCAACTTAAGATCCATATTCAAACATACAGACTCTAAATGGTACGAGTTGAAGCGTTTGTCTGAACAGTCTGCAGGAGGCAGGGACTTGCTTTCAAGCAGAACAGAAACTAACTTAGAGGAGTGTTCACGTGTTCGGCGTAATGACGTAAAACGGCCTGGACAACTTCTGTAGTCCTATTCAGCCACTTGGTAACAACCATCGTTTTTCAGACACGTAAACTCTTCAAAAATCACCAGCGGGGTCACTGCTGATGGATTTAATGTCGTAGAACAAAACATGATGTGTCTCTTCAATTTGTGTCAAACACAGACCTTATTTGGAGCTATTTTGCAAAATCCTATGGAGAAATTGCATTGCTTTTTATCGAAGGAACCGGAAGTGGTAAAAATGTTAACTCACTTCCGGGTTTTAGGACGCGGTTCTCTATAGCTAATTTGAGCTAATAGGCTAACGTGAGTGTGGTGCTATCTCTCCAACAGAACGCAGCTCATGTGTCCATTTTATGTTGTGCATTGAAATGCAGGTATGTGAGTTTTGTACACCAGTTTGTTTATGTTTAATGTTTCACATTGTTATACTACCACTATACGATCATTGTTGTGTTGTTGATTATTGGACACTTTTTTCATACTGCGTGAGGATCTCTTGAGAAACGCAGCTCACGTGTCCATTTAATGTTGTCCATTGAAATGCAGGTATGGAAATAAACTGAAGTAATCACCAGCTCTGAGTAGTCTGTTGCCGAGCCGAGGGGACAACACACCGGGGTTACACCATGTCAGTTACTCGTCACTTGTGTTGTGCGTCACGTTAAAAGTAGCTGACTAAAAACTAAAAAAACAGTAGAGTAGAGTACAGTAGAGTACAGTACAGTAGAGTACAGTAGAGTAGAGTAGAGTACAGTAGAGTAGAGTAGAGTACAGTACAGTACAGTAGAGTAGAGTACAGTACAGTAGAGTAGAGTACAGTACAGTACAGTAGAGTACAGTAGAGTAGAGTAGAGTACAGTAGAGTAGAGTACAGTACAGTAGAGTAGAGTACAGTACAGTACAGTAGAGTACAGTAGAGTAGAGTAGAGTACAGTAGAGTAGAGTAGAGTACAGTAGAGTACAGTACAGTAGAGTACAGTACAGTACAGTACAGTACAGTAGAGTAGAGTACAGTAGAGTACAGTACAGTACAGTAGAGTACAGTACAGTACAGTAGAGTACAGTACAGTAGAGTACAGTAGAGTAGAGTAGAGTACAGTAGAGTAGAGTAGAGTACAGTACAGTAGAGTAGAGTACAGTACAGTAGAGTAGAGTACAGTACAGTAGAGTACAGTACAGTACAGTAGAGTACAGTACAGTAGAGTACAGTACAGTACAGTAGAGTACAGTACAGTAGAGTACAGTACAGTAGAGTACAGTACAGTAGAGTAGAGTACAGTACAGTAGAGTAGAGTACAGTACAGTACAGTAGAGTAGAGTAGAGTACAGTAGAGTACAGTAGAGTACAGTACAGTACAGTAGAGTACAGTACAGTACAGTACAGTAGAGTACAGTACAGTACAGTAGAGTACAGTACAGTACAGTAGAGTAGAGTACAGTACAGTAGAGTACAGTAGAGTAGAGTAGAGTACAGTAGAGTACAGTAGAGTAGAGTACAGTACAGTAGAGTACAGTAGAGTAGAGTAGAGTAGAGTACAGTAGAGTAGAGTACAGTAGAGTACAGTAGAGTAGAGTACAGTACAGTAGAGTACAGTAGAGTAGAGTACAGTACAGTAGAGTAGAGTACAGTACAGTACAGTACAGTAGAGTAGAGTAGAGTACAGTAGAGTACAGTAGAGTACAGTACAGTAGAGTAGAGTACAGTAGAGTAGAGTACAGTACAGTAGAGTACAGTAGAGTACAGTACAGTATAGTAGAGTACAGTAGAGTACAGTACAGTAGAGTAGAGTACAGTAGAGTAGAGTACAGTACAGTACAGTACAGTAGAGTACAGTAGAGTACAGTAGAGTACAGTACAGTAGAGTACAGTAGAGTACAGTACAGTATAGTAGAGTACAGTAGAGTACAGTAGAGTAGAGTACAGTACAGTAGAGTACAGTAGAGTACAGTACAGTAGAGTACAGTACAGTACAGTAGAGTAGAGTACAGTACAGTACAGTAGAGTACAGTAGAGTAGAGTACAGTAGAGTACAGTAGAGTACAGTACAGTAGAGTAGAGTACAGTAGAGTACAGTAGAGTAGAGTACAGTAGAGTAGAGTACAGTACAGTAGAGTACAGTAGAGTACAGTACAGTAGAGTAGAGTACAGTACAGTAGAGTAGAGTAGAGTACAGTAGAGTACAGTACAGTAGAGTAGAGTACAGTACAGTAGAGTAGAGTACAGTACAGTAGAGTACAGTAGAGTACAGTAGAGTAGAGTACAGTAGAGTAGAGTAGAGTACAGTAGAGTACAGTAGAGTACAGTAGAGTACAGTAGAGTAGAGTACAGTACAGTAGAGTACAGTAGAGTAGAGTACAGTACAGTAGAGTACAGTACAGTAGAGTAGAGTACAGTAGAGTACAGTAGAGTAGAGTACAGTAGAGTACAGTAGAGTACAGTAGAGTACAGTAGAGTAGAGTAAAGTAGAGTACAGTAGAGTACAGTACAGTAGAGTACAGTAGAGTACAGTAGAGTACAGTAGAGTACAGTAGAGTACAGTAGAGTACAGTACAGTAGAGTAGAGTACAGTACAGTAGAGTAGAGTAGAGTACAGTAGAGTAGAGTAGAGTACAGTACAGTAGAGTACAGTACAGTACAGTAGAGTACAGTACAGTAGAGTACAGTACAGTAGAGTACAGTACAGTACAGTAGAGTACAGTAGAGTACAGTACAGTAGAGTACAGTAGAGTACAGTACAGTACAGTACAGTAGAGTAGAGTACAGTAGAGTACAGTACAGTAGAGTAGAGTAGAGTACAGTACAGTAGAGTACAGTAGAGTACAGTACAGTAGAGTAGAGTACAGTACAGTAGAGTACAGTAGAGTACAGTAGAGTAGAGTACAGTACAGTAGAGTACAGTAGAGTACAGTAGAGTAGAGTACAGTAGAGTAGAGTACAGTAGAGTACAGTAGAGTACAGTACAGTAGAGTACAGTAGAGTACAGTACAGTATAGTAGAGTACAGTACAGTAGAGTACAGTAGAGTACAGTAGAGTAGAGTACAGTAGAGTACAGTACAGTACAGTAGAGTACAGTAGAGTACAGTAGAGTAGAGTACAGTAGAGTACAGTAGAGTAGAGTACAGTAGAGTAGAGTACAGTAGAGTACAGTACAGTAGAGTAGAGTACAGTAGAGTACAGTAGAGTACAGTACAGTAGAGTACAGTAGAGTACAGTACAGTAGAGTAGAGTAGAGTACAGTACAGTAGAGTAGAGTAGAGTACAGTACAGTAGAGTACAGTACAGTACAGTAGAGTAGAGTACAGTAGAGTACAGTAGAGTACAGTACAGTAGAGTAGAGTACAGTACAGTACAGTAGAGTACAGTAGAGTACAGTACAGTAGAGTACAGTAGAGTAGAGTACAGTACAGTACAGTAGAGTACAGTAGAGTACAGTACAGTAGAGTAGAGTACAGTACAGTAGAGTACAGTAGAGTACAGTACAGTAGAGTAGAGTACAGTACAGTAGAGTACAGTAGAGTACAGTACAGTAGAGTAGAGTACAGTACAGTAGAGTACAGTAGAGTACAGTACAGTAGAGTACAGTAGAGTACAGTAGAGTAGAGTACAGTAGAGTAGAGTACAGTAGAGTACAGTAGAGTACAGTAGAGTAGAGTACAGTAGAGTAGAGTACAGTACAGTAGAGTACAGTAGAGTACAGTAGAGTACAGTAGAGTACAGTACAGTAGAGTAGAGTACAGTACAGTACAGTATAGTAGAGTACAGTACAGTAGAGTAGAGTACAGTAGAGTACAGTAGAGTACAGTAGAGTAGAGTACAGTAGAGTACAGTACAGTAGAGTAGAGTACAGTAGAGTAGAGTACAGTAGAGTAGAGTACAGTAGAGTAGAGTACAGTACAGTAGAGTAGAGTACAGTAGAGTACAGTAGAGTACAGTAGAGTACAGTAGAGTACAGTACAGTAGAGTACAGTACAGTAGAGTACAGTAGAGTACAGTAGAGTACAGTACAGTAGAGTACAGTAGAGTACAGTAGAGTAGAGTACAGTAGAGTAGAGTACAGTAGATTAGAGTAGAGTACAGTACAGTACAGTAGAGTACAGTACAGTAGAGTACAGTACAGTACAGTAGAGTACAGTAGAGTAGAGTACAGTACAGTAGATTAGAGTACAGTAGAGTAGAAAACATATTTTTTATTTTTCTTCCCTGAAGTTAAATCATTTATTTTATAGTTTAAATGTATCATTTGAATAATAATATATAATGTAAAATATATCTCAGGCACAATTAAATTAAATAAAAAAATATATATCAAAAAATTAAATGTGCAGGCAGAGGAGCTCCGCCTGCCTGACGCTAGGGGGTGCTGCAGCGCCCTCAGCACCCCCCTTCCAGCGCCCCTGGTCTAAAGTGTTATTAATGTGATAATAAAGTGTTACTGAAGAGTTTAAAGTGTTAATGAAGAGTAAAGGGAACAGACCTGCTCTGGGTATCCGAAGCTGAGCGTCCAGTAGTTTCTGGAGTCTCTTGTTCTCCTCTTTGGAAAGAAGCAGCTCCTCCTCGAGCTCTGCTATCGTTTGTTCAAACAGAGCAAATATCTCTTCATTAGCAGCAGTGAGTCGCTGCTTCTTCAACGACAGCAGCATTTGGACTTTACTCATGTTTCCTAGATCACCTTTCCCTGCAGACTCCGTTAAACACACCGTTTCTCTCTCCGTCAAACTCTCAATCTGACTAGTGTTGCTAACGTGTTTCCAGCTAGCATGCTAAGCTAGCTCCTATAGTCCGAGGTAAACGCTCCAGAAAAAAGAGCACAGAGTCCATTCAGAGGTTTATCCAGACACACAGATGATGGATCAGTAGAGCTGGAGCTCACACACACTTTCTCAGGAACACAGAGAGAGAACCGTAGCGACGAGACGCCACATGCAGGGCTCGAGTTCTTCTTCTTCTTTTCTTTAATGGCGAATCGCTTCCACTTGGAGCATATATCGCCACCTACTGTTGAGTTATTAAATGTTCATATTAAATCCTTGTCCTCAGACCAGTGCTTTTGAGGAATTTGAAGATCAGCTTGTTTGCTTCATTTCTTGATTTACTTTCGTATATTGTCTTGAAATCCATGTCCTTGACGTTGAGTTGTTCCAGTGCAGTTTTCAGAATGAATCTTTGTCTGTTATAATCCGGGCAGCTAAAAAATACATGATGTATTGTCTCTGGTTGTTGGCAACCATCACAATTGCCATTTGGATGTTTTCCAATCAGATGCAGTGATGAGTTTAATCCAGAGCAGGGACGTGCACAGACATTTGGAGGGGCTATTGCTCTAAACTGGGAAAAGGGCACAATTCGTTATTCGGGCAAATTTTTTGTTTTGCGGATTACGCATTATTCTTATTCTTATCATTCTTTATTAGCGCAGTAACGGTAAGGTTTCTAATTACTTATTTATTTAGTATTCCATAACTTAATAACAGAGATGGTCAAACTAAAGTGGTAGAGACATGGCAGAAATCCTACAATGAAGCGGGAGAGTGAAGTGTTCTCCCGTGAGAGGGTGATCAAGAAAAGAGAGCGAGCGGCCCCGTTGAGGGAGTTTACGGAGCAGATGAAAATACACAGAAAGACAGAAGCACAATTAGAACAAGTATATTTAGGTGTTTTTTTTGTAAATAACTGACGGTGTCAAGAGGAAGTCAAGTCCCCTGGTTTGTCCCCTATACTCTAACGCCAGGCAGGCACATGGTATGATCACCATAGCCATAGGAGGCCGGAGGGCTTTCCTTTACTTCCAGCTGTCAAGGCCCTGACACACCTACCCGATTTTGGGAGTCAGAGGCCGTCAGGTCAGAGGCAGTCAGGCATTCGCGGCGCCCTACTCAGGTTGGTGTGTCCCGCACTGTCGTTGCTTTACGGCACATTTTCACACCTCCTGCGGCCGATTCAACATGTTGACCAGTTTGCCGCTTGGTTCTGCCTTGGCTCCAAAGACCATTACCTTAGTTTTGTCTTTGTTTAATTGGAGAAAGTTCTGACACATCCAGTCATTGATTTGTTCAATGCACTTACTCAGTGTTTTAATTGGAGCATAGTCTCCTGGTGAAATTGTTATGTAAATGTGTGTGTCATCCGCATAGCTATGGTAACTTATTTTGTTGTTTTTCATTATCTGAGTCAGTGGTAGCATGTAGATGTTAAAGAGAAGAGGCCCCAAGATGGAGCCTTGAGGTACCCCACATGTCATATTTGTCAACTCAGATGTGTATTTACCTATAGAAACAAAGTTGTTTCTGTCCTTTAAGTAGGATTCAAACCAATTTAGGACTGTTTCCGAAAGTCCCACCCAGTTTTCCAGTCGGTCGAGTAATATGCTGTGGTCAACAGTGTCAAACGCAGCACTGAGATCTAATAATACTAACACTGAAGTTCTGCCACTGTCTGTGTTTAAGTGGATGTCATTGAAGACCTTTACAAGAGCAGTCTCAGTGCTGTGGTTTGGACGAAAGCCTGACTGGAACACATCGAAACAGTTATTTAAATGCAAGAAGTTACTCAACTGTTGAAAGACTACTTTTTCTATGATTTTACCTAGAAATGGGAGGTTTGATATGGGCCTGTAATTGTTCATTACTGAAGCATCTAGATTATGCTTTTTTAAGAGCGGTTTAATGACTGCAGTTTTCAGGGCCTGTGGAAAAATACCTGAGTGAAGAGATTTGTTTACTATATGAAGTAGATCTGAGGCCATGCAAGGAAAAACATTTTTGAAAAACCCTGTTGGAATAATATCAAGGCAGCAGGAGGAGGATTTCAGAAGTTGTATAATGTCAATTTTTATTATTAATCTGATGGAATTGTGTCATGGTGTTTGAATTGATATTAGGTGGACATAGGGACAACACATTTACTGTACCTGATGCAGAGGCACTGACTGCTTGTCTGATTTTCTGAATTTTGTCAGTGAAGAAGGCAAAATCATTGCACGCCCTGGTGGATAGAAATTCAGAGGCTACTGACACTGGGGGGTTAGTTAGTCTGTCGACGGTAGCGAACAAGGCACGTGAGTTGTTTTTGGCAATGATATCAGAGAAGAAAGACTCTCGGGCAAATTTCAATTCCAAATTATAAAGGCCAAGTCTCTCTTTATAGATTTCAAAGTGAACCTGGATATTTGTTTTTCGCCACCTACGTTCAGCTTTTCGACACTCTCTTTTTTCTGCTCTCTCGGTCATGGCCTTTCTCCATGGAGTTATTTTCTTTCCAGAAACTTCCTTTACTTTAGTTGGAGCAATGGCATCTATAACATTTTTAATTTTTGAATTAAAATGATCTACTAGCTCATTTACTGAGATGTTAGCAGGGGCAAGTGTGGAAGAAAAATTCTGAGTAAACATTTCCCTAGTATTTTCAGTTAAATATCGCTTTGTGGTTACCTCTTTTTGAACATTCTTGTGAACAGAAATAGAGCTCTAAAAGAAAAAACAGGAATGGTCAGAGAGCGCAACATCAGTCACCACAACCTTAGAGATATTCAGACCCTTTGAGATCATTAAGTCCAGAGTGTACCCCTTATTGTGCGTGGGCTCCGTCACATGCTGAGTCAGTCCATAGCTATCAAGAACACAAAACAGTTATTTTGCCCCTCTGTCCTGAGGGTTGTCAACATGGATGTTAAAATCACCAACAATGACTAAACGGTCAAAGTCAATACACACTATAGACAGCAGTTCAGTAAAGTCATCATAAAAGCTTGCACAGTATTTGGGTGGTCTATAGATATTTAGGAACAGAGCTCGAGAGGAGCATTTCAGCTGAAGGGCCACATATTCAAAAGAAGCAAAGTTCCCATAAGATGTCTTCCTGCATTGAACAGAATAGCAACTCCACCCCCTCTCTTATGCATTCTTTCCTGACTCATAAAACTAAAGTTGGGAGGGGTTGATTCAATAAGAACAGCTGCACTGTTATTTTGTTCAATCCAAGTTTCCGTTAAAAACATAAAATCGAGATTGTGCTCAGTGATAAAATCATTGATTACAAATGTTTTTCCTGCCAAAGACCTGACATTTAATAAAGCTAGTTTAAGTTCGTTAAACACACTATCAGTCAGGTTTTTTGTAACAAGCTGTGGCTGACATGGAATCACTGCTAAATTAGATAAACTCACACAAACGTTTGAGCGCTTCCTGTGTCTAAGCTGATTCACCGCTCTTAATCTATTACCTATCAACACAGATATCGGCAAAGCTACAGGCAGGCAGGGCCCTGGCATGTCCTGGAAAGAGTTGAGAGTGCCATACGCCCTTGAGCCTGGGTTTACACACACAGGTGTTTGTAAACATTCAATCACTACTACTTACATTTGATATATTTATTTAACTCCTTCAGCCTAATTTCAGCTGCAGGAACCATTCAAATATCAAACTATTCAGCCTATTCAACACATGATGGGAAACGTTCAACTTTTTCAAAATATGTTACACTTTTTAAAATATTCAGCTTTTTAAAGTCTTTTTTTAACATGGAAGTTATTGAAATGCATTTGAGCTGTAACAATTAACACACACACACACACACACACACACTCTCTCTCACACACAGACAGACAGACAGACACGCACACACACTCTTTCTCTCTCACACACACATACACACACTCTCTCTCTCACACACAGACACAAACACACAGCCACACACTGTCTCTCACACACACACACTCTCTCTCTCTCTCACACACACACACACACACACACACACACACACACACACACACACCACACACACACACACACACACTCTCACAAACAGACACACTCCCTCTCTCTCACCAACTTGTTCTCACTCCCATCACGTCACATATTGACGGACGCTCAGGGCCCCTCCCCGTCACTCTATTACGTACAGGGTACTCCTTGGAAGTCAGGCTTCTACGGGCAGGGCGTCCCATAGACCTTCATTGCGGACAGCGGCCCCATTGACCGTCAGGCTTCTACGGGCAGGGCGTCCCATAGACCTTCATAGACCACGTGATCAACAACAATGGCCGACCTTCGTGTTATTCTCGGTGGAAAATGTCTATTTTAAGGTTCATTTGGCATTAAAATGCGTTTTGATGTCATTTTATGCGAGTAATATGAGTTTTTATTTCTGATTATTTGTGCAGTACATGTACATGATGTTTAGTTTGCTAGTTATGACGAAGAGTACTTCATGAATGTGTACACATTCATGGTTGCTAACCTTTTTTTTGGTGGAAATGTGTTTTTTCACAGCAAAGTCACCCTCTGTACTTGGACTTATTGGGAGAATCTAAAGGCAAGAACATCCCAAATATTCATTTTTATTGTGCAAGTACACCTACACACACTGACCTACAGTGTAGTTTTATTGTATAGTGCATTGGTACACACACACACACAGCTACACTTGCCCACACAGCTACACTTATACACCTACACATACCCACGCACACACCTACACTTACACACACCTACACACACTCACACACAAAACAATATTTAAAAAATATATTTTAAAAAATATTTTTTTTTTATTTAAATATTTGTTGTTGTTGTTTTGGGTGGAATGAATACCTATAGTGATGATTCAATGTAATACAATGATTTTTGTAGTCTGGTACCTGAAAAAGGTCAAATGGCACTGATGGAACCAAATGTGCCCGAAGCTTATTCCGCCTGGACTTTATTTTCATAAACCTCTCTAAAAAGGTAAAATGTCACTTGTTTTGCCTCAATCTTGATACAGGGTACTTATTATATGTTATACTTTGGATTCCTAAAGCTTTTAGGCTACCAACACATCATTCAAGGTTGGTCTTCACTATGAGTAATGGGTTTTCTTTAGGCGGAGACAAGAATTTACATTTTTTTGCTATGTTTTCCGGGATTGGGGGGGGGGGTTCCACCACAGATTCAACTCTGTGATGAGGCTCGCCCTCCCCCACTTGTCCCTGGTGTGTGTGTGTGTGTGTGTGTGTGTGATCTGATTGGATGACAGCTTTTCACACCTGTCTGTAGGCTCAGGCTCCCCCAGGTGGGCCCTGCTCAACAATAACGATCCACAGGGGGTCTTCAGGGTCTTCAGGGTGATGAGCCTCTGTTTCACAGGAGGATTACAGAGCTCACTGAATGGGCCACACAAAAGCAGAGCAATATGAAGGGGTTAAAATATGGCTTAATATCCGATGAAGAAGAGTTTGAATCCACCAGCACCTCAGGGTGAATCTACAGTATCAGGATGCTTTACAGCAGACACTCAGAGCGCTGTCATGAAGAGAGGAGGACGAGGAGAAGACTGACGGACGTGTTCTTCATCAAGAGAGGAGGACGAGGAGAAGACTGACGGACGTGTTCTTCATCAAGAGAGGAGGACGAGGAGAAGACTGACGGACGTGTTCTTCATCAAGAGAGGAGGACGAGGAGAAGACTGACGGACGTGTTCTTCATCAAGAGAGGAGGACGAGGAGAAGACTGACAGACGTGTTCTTCATGAAGAGAGGAGGACGAGGAGAAGACTGACGGACGTGTTCTTCATCAAGAGAGGAGGACGAGGAGAAGACTGACGGACGTGTTCTTCATCAAGAGAGGAGGACG
The DNA here is from genome assembly GCA_902827135.1 of Harpagifer antarcticus. Classification (NCBI taxonomy): domain Eukaryota; kingdom Metazoa; phylum Chordata; class Actinopteri; order Perciformes; family Harpagiferidae; genus Harpagifer; species Harpagifer antarcticus. Next base: position 111,537 of record CADEHL010001104.1, on the reverse strand, counting down.
AGGAGAAGACTGACGGACGTGTTCTTCATCAAGAGAGGAGGACGAGGAGAAGACTGACGGACGTGTTCTTCATCAAGAGAGGAGGACGAGGAGAAGACTGACGGACGTGTTCTTCATCAAGAGAGGAGGACGAGAAGAAGACTGACGGACGTGTTCTTCATCAAGAGAGGAGGACGAGGAGAAGACTGACGGACGTGTTCTTCATCAAGAGAGGAGGACAAGGAGAAGACTGACGGACGTGTTCTTCACGAAGAGAGGAGGACAAGGAGAAGACTGACGGACGTGTTCTTCACGAAGAGAGGAGGACGAGAAGAAGACTGACGGACGTGTTCTTCATCAAGAGAGGAGGACGAGGAGAAGACTGACGGACGTGTTCTTCATCAAGAGAGGAGGACAAGGAGAAGACTGACGGACGTGTTCTTCACGAAGAGAGGAGGACAAGGAGAAGACTGACGGACGTGTTCTTCACGAAGAGAGGAGGACGAGGAGAAGACTGACGGACGTGTTCTTCATCAAGAGAGGAGGACGAGGAGAAGACTGACGGACTTGTTCTTCATCAAGAGAGGAGGACGAGGAGAAGACTGACGGACGTGTTCTTCATCAAGAAAGGAGGACGAGGAGAAGACTGACGGACTTGTTCTTCATCAAGAGAGGAGGACGAGGAGAAGACTGACGGACGTGTTATTCATCAAGAGAGGAGGACGAGGAGAAGACTGACGGACGTGTTCTTCACAAAGAGAGGAGGACGAGGAGAAGACTGACGGACGTGTTCTTCACAAAGAGAGGAGGACGAGGAGAAGACTGACGGACGTGTTCTTCACAAAGAGAGGAGGACGAGGAGAAGACTGACGGACGTGTTCTTCATCAAGAGAGGAGGACGAGGAGAAGACTGTCGGAATACTTACTTGTGATGCAAGAAAGACGGAGATGGGCAGCCCCAAGAAGAAACTTCTCCCCAGGAGATATTGTCATCATTGCCGATGCTACAGCTCCAAGAGGATCCTGGAAGATGGGTCGAGTTGTGAGTACCAAGTCTGACTCCAAAGGATTGGTCCGCTCTGTGTGCATCCAAACCAAAACCAGCGTCTTGGAGAGACCTGTGACGAAGATCTGCCTGCTGGTGGAGGCCACAGAATAAGATCATAGACAATTCTATCTATTTTCTCTTCCTATCCTGTCTTCTTACCATCTGTTTATCTTTCAGTGGCAACAGAGAAGGTGACACAGAAGACACTATGGCTCATGGATAGAGAGAATAGCATTTATTTAATGTATTTATTTGTTTTGTAGAATTAATTAATTTACAGCCATATTATTTAAGTTAAGTTGTGTTCCAGCTAAAATGCTTTTATTTTGAAGGTGATGGGTCAATTTGGGCACACAGCTGGGTTTATTTAAGTCAATCAGGGCACAGCAGCAGTCAGTGGGCACCGGGAAGGTCTATGGTTTTTTACCAGTATCAGGGCTGAGTTCAGCAAACATTTCAACATCTATTGCTGTATTGATCTCGCCAAGGTGAAGCTAATAAATACCACAAAAACGTCGATGCCTTGTCTGGACAATGGACTCATTACCAACTCATGATCTGCGTAAGATCCGCTATACCTGGTGCCTCAGTTGCCTTTTGAAGTTTTATTGTTGTTGACAAATAGCCACTACATTATGTATGACAGAGACTGCTTGAGAATTTATTTATTTTTTACCTTGAATGTTTTTTTCTCTTTGTCTTTGTTATAATTATAATTATTGTTGTTTGTTTTGTTTCTGACATGTTCAATACATTGATTTATAATAATCCCCAGAGGGACCTTCTGTTTTCTCACTGAGTCTCGGTTATAAGTCCCGCCCCCTCGTTTAACTCTGACCCACCCATTGGTTGTCTGACCCACCCATTGGTTGACAGTTAGATTGTGTCTCCTCTGATTGGATGACGTGTTATTTAGCGAGGAGCGTCTTAACTGTATATTCATCACAGGCGTCACAACTTACCGGCTTTTGAAAGGGTAAAATACCCTCTGCTATCACTCTTATTAAGACAGTCCATTATAATGTAATACAGATGAATGCCAATGTGTTGTCTTGTAACGTTTGCGCATATTAGCATTGGTAACAAGTTGCCGCTAAGCCAGAAACACACCGGAGTTTTCCCGGCCGTTTAAATCCGTAAATACTTGTCATTTGATGCTTATTGCTATGTGCTAACGATTAGGAAGTTAACATTTATATGCACCATTCGAGATTAAAAGTTGCCACTCCGCCATTCAGGCCCAATCCCAAACCACTCCCTCGACCCTACCCCTCCGTGATGGAGTGAACTCCGTCTGTAGCCACACTCGCAGCTCAACGAGGCTCCCTCCTGTCAGATGGAGGGAGTAAACACAGCAGCAAGCTTTGGGACGGCCTCCCCTCTCTCCCCTCTCTCCGGCAGAAACAGGAAGTGCCGTAACTGTATGTAACAACGGTTTCAAATCAGCATCTCTTAGACAAAACATTTAAATGAATAACTCAAATAAAACTCCAAACATCTTTCATTGTGTTTCAAAGCTCTTTTAGTTTTAAACCTGATGTTTATAAGCTTCTTAGTTTTTGCAACAGTCTGTAAATAAACATAACTTTATAATAAAATGCACACATTTACCTTTTTCTAGACTAAACACAGGTATGATCCTAAGTTAGAACATATGAGGTCATCATGAGGTTGCTAACATCGCAGTTTATCAGTGGATGTTTGCTGGAACTAAACAGCGTGTTTCCTGACGGACACACACAGCGTGACTCCGGTCAGGTAGAGACCGGTCTCAAGTCAGCACCGCTGCAGACTCGCTGTTTGAGGGCTTGATAGCCCACTCCCCCTCCACACTCGTTGCTTTGGAACAGCCCTCAATATGGCGAAACCAGTTCAATACGCATTATTATATCATAATGTAATAAGTATCATTCATTTAAAATCAGACCTCTCAGGTTAATGTTGAGCTGATGGAAAATTCAATTACCAGCCATATCTCACACATTGCTGTTTTTAATCATTAATATGTGGATGACAGTTGAACTGGATGATGTAACATTTATGCCATCTGTTGGAAAGAAGACGTATCGCTCGTTCGGACAACAAAAACAGAGTGAAGCTCTCATACCTAAAACAATCTTTGAGTCCAGACACCGTCCTGCAGAGAGCACACAGCCCAACAGCACGTTTTTGGTCTAGCGTCATTTTACAAAACGTTTGCATTAAGACACTAAGACTAGCTGGTCCATTGTAAAGGTCAGTCCACCTTAATTGAGCAGTGGTTCTTCAACAGTCAGTGGTTAATGTATAAATCAGAATGACAAAAACATTAAATATATTGTCCACAGACAGATTTCTCTCATGTGTGAACTGTCATAAGACTTATTCATTGTCCTCTCCATCAGCTTCTGTTTCCATGTGTTCAGCTGATTGGAGGCTCTGCTTCTCCGTTATCCTCAGTTTGAATTTCATTAAGCTGTGAGGACTTACGACCAACACACTTGTGCCTTTTGAAATGATTACGCCATTTAAATCTTTTGTCACAAACATTGCAGCTGTATATTTCCTCTCCTGTGTGGACTCTCATGTGTTCCTTTAAACTTCCATTCCGTGAAAAAGCTTTCTTACAGACTGAGCAGATGTGTGCTTTCTCTCCTGTGTGGACTCTCATGTGTGTCTTTAAATTGATATTCAGTGAAAAAGCTTTCTCACAAACTGAGCATTTGAATGGTTTCTCTCCTGTGTGGACTCTCATGTGTACCTTTAAATTTCCACTGTAAGAAAAAGCTTTCTTACAGACTGAGCAGGGAAAGAGTTCCTCTCCTGTGTGGACTGTCATGTGTGTCTTTAAAGTTCCAATCCGTGAAAAAGCTTTCTTACAGACTGAGCAGATGTGTGCTTTCTCTCCTGTGTGGACTCTCATGTGTGCCTTTAAATTTCCACTGTAAGAAAAAGCTTTCTTACAGACTGAGCAGCGAAAGGGTTTCTCTCCTGTGTGGATTCTCATGTGTTGATTTAGATCTCTTCTATGTCCAAAAGCTTTCTTACAGACTGAGCAGCTGAATGGTTTCTTTTCAGCACTATGTTGGGGATCACTGACAGATTCTTGTCTATTTTTCAGTGAGTTTGAGCCTGAGGCAGGTTCTCTGGTCTCCTTCCAATCAGCACTGTGTTCAGCGTCAGGTTCAGAAGAGTCATCAGTGTCTTCAGAAGAGTCTCCAGTGTGGTCCTCAGTCTTTGGTTGTAAACTGCTCTCTGGATCTGAGTTCCTGGCTGGTTCTGGTCCTCGACAGTCATCTCTATCAGCTTCTGTTTTCATGTGTTCAGCTGAGCTGCTGATTGGAGGCTCTGCCTCTCCGTTATCCTCAGTTTGAATTTCATTAAGCTGTGAGGACTGACGACCAACACACTTGTGCCTTTTGAAATGATTACACCATTTAAATCTTTTGTCACAAACATTGCAGCTGTATATTTCCTCTCCTGTGTGGACTCTCATGTGTGTCTTTACATTTCCACTGTGTGAAAAAGCTTTCTTACAGACTGAGCAGCTGTGTGCTTTCTCTCCTGTGTGGATTCTCATGTGTGTCTTTAAATTTCCACTCTGTGCAAAAGCTTTCTTACAGACTGAGCAGATGTGTGCTTTCTCTCCTGTGTGGATTCTCATGTGTGTCTTTAAATTTGTATTCACTGAAAAAGTTCTTTCACAAACTGAGCATTTGAATGGTTTCTCTCCTGTGTGGATTGTCATGTGTTCCTTTAAACTTCCACTCCATAAAAAAGCTTTCTCACAAACTGAGCAGCGAAAGGGTTTCTCTCCTGTGTGGATTCTCATGTGTTGATCTAGTTTTTGTCTACATCTACAATCTTTCTTACAGACTGAGCATTTTAATGGTTTCTCTCCTGTGTGGATTCTCATGTGTCGATTTAGATCTCTTCTATGTCTAAAAGCTTTCTTACAGACTGAGCAGCTGAATGTTTTCCTTTCAGCACTACGTCCGGGAACACTGAAAGATTCTTGCTTATTTTTCAGTGAGTTTGAGCCTGAGGCAGGTTCTCTGGTCTCCTTCCAATCAGCACTGTCTTCAGTGTCAGGTTCAGAAGAGTCATCAGTGTCTTCAGAAGAGTCTCCAGTGTGGTCCTCAGTCTTTGGTTGTAAACTGCTCTCTGGATCTGAGTTTCTGGCTGGTTCTGGTCCTCGACAGTCATCTCCATCAGCTTCTGTTTCAATGTGATCAGTTTGTCTTTGATGAGGCTGTGAGGACTGAGGTTTCTCTTCATCATCTTCACTCTTCACAGGGTCAGGAGTGAAAGTGGACTTGGTGATATCAGCCTCCTCCAGCTCCTGAAGCTGCTCTCCCTCCTGACTGATCCTGAGTTCCTCCTGTTCCTGCTTAATGTGTGGGGGGGGCTCTGGGTCCTCCTGGTTCAGACTGGTGCTCCACTCCTGCTGGTCAGGGAGAGGCTCTTCTTTAACCACCACCAGCTGCTGGACATCTGCAGGAAACAGGAAAACACACTGTTATATCAGTCTTGGACCTAGTCAATATAATTAGGTATGTTATTGAATTACAGTTTCCAGAGAAGAGAGGCCCATCGTCTCTTCCGCAATTATTAGGGGTGAGCAGAAGTGCAAAGAGGCCCTCCTCAGGATAATACAGTTAAGTCTTGTTAGTTAGGTGGTTCATATCCTGACAGGGTATGAATTACACCTAAAGAGATCACGAGATAATGACCTTTCGACATCTGGAACATATGTGGGTGTGTTGGCTAATGTAAGGGAAATTGTGTGTGCGTTCATTACAGCTGCAATATGTGATGTGAAAGACTTGTACTCGTTGGAGCATTACCACTATTGACTGCTTGTGTGCAAGGTAATGTTTCCTCATTATTATTGTTTGTTGTACAACGAAATAATAATTAATCAACTATATATGTGTTTTATTGATTCCTCTCTGTTTTTATTCTTTCCTTCTGTGAGTGCTGAATTGCCACAACAACACAGTCAGAAAAAATGGTCTAATTATGTTGGCTCAATTCACCTCATGTAGCCCAGCCCCTTTCCACTTACAGTTAAAAATGAAAAAGGGTTTTTTCCTCTGGTTTAGCACTAGCCGCAATGTAAACAATGAATTGTATTTGGGATTGTTCACAGATACACTACGCCAGGGCTATTCAATTAGTTTGGAATTGGGGCCAGTTGATGAAAATGATCCAAAGCAAGGGGCCGGGAAAAATATGGCTTAAAATATGAGCAATCATATTAAGGGCTTCAGATACAGTACAACAGCATAGTGGAGTGCATATATTGTATTTAATTCAATCCAACAACATAGCCCCAAGGCCTTTATAGATCTAAATGGCAAGTTCAGAACTCAGTAGACCTACATGTGAAGCTAATTTAACAATCAACATCATTTAATTTAAGTGAAATTATCTAATCATTCACGCAGAGATCGAATAAATGACAGGAGTTGTCACTACAGTAGCTATTAGGTGGGTTTGAAACCCGAGCCCGCCCAAGTTTTCAGGCAATGTCTTCCCCTCTATCTCTCAAGGTAACACCCTCTCTGGAATAAAGGCACTCTTACTTTTTAACATTATACTCAAAGGGCCAGCAAATATCCCCCCGGGCCGGATTTTGCCCGCGGGCCTCCAATTGAATAGCCCTGTACTACACCTACATTATAGAATGAAAGTACTGTGTTACAAATTAAAATCCTGCATTCAAACTAGGGCTGCTCGATTATGGCAAAAATCATAATCACGATTATTTCTGGTAAATATTGATAGTTAGTAAAAGTTGACTGTACGCTAGAGACCGGAGGATAAAGACACAGCAACTAAAGCTTCCCTTGTGACGTGTTTATATGGATTTATTAAACAGATTGCAAGTCACAACACAACCTGGCTGAGGGCTTTTAGGGAGGGGGGGGGGGCAGGATGTATAACGAAGGACACATTGAGAGCATCATTGCGAAAGGGAATTCGATTACGTTGTTTTCATAATCGTTGCAAGCCAAAATCGTAATAGAGATTAAAATACGGTTAATTGCACAGCCCTAATTTAAACTTTATTTAAGTAAAAGTATGCAAGTACTATCAGAACATTTTAAGGCACCCTCTTATGTCATAGTAATGATGGTGCAGTAAAATGTTCCCCGTCAGTGTTTCATTCATGATGTTTCTTGATTATTTTGAATGTTGCATTTTACTGCTGTACATGTTTAAAGTTCCGCTTGTATAAATGATTATAGATGAGGGAACCTGCTAAATATTAAAATATGTTTGTTTTTTATATACAGTACCAGTCAAAAGTTTGGACACATTCTCATTCAATGGTTTTTGTTTATTTTAATTTGTTTCTACTTTGTAGATTAATATTGAAGACATCAAAACTATGAAAGAACAAATATGGAATTATCTAGTTGACAAAAAAAGTGTGATTTTTATTCTAGATTCTTCAAAGCAGCCCCCTTTTGCCTTGATGACAGCTTTGCACTCTGGGCTTCTCTCAGTCAGCTTCACGAAGATGTTAGTGCAATTAATGGTTCACGAACTTTAAATGTTAACACAGAGAGAGAGAGAGATCAATAAAATATAAACACAGATATGGTTGAGATTAATCAATATTTAGTTGCACAACAACAAATAATAATATTGGAGTACATCACCTTGCTTCAACAGCAACCAATCGCGGAAATGCCTCAACGAGTAGCAGTTTTACACAGGCATATATAGCTACTGTAATGAACACACACACACATTTTCCCCTATGAATGCCATACTTTTATATGTTTCAGATGCGGAAAGGTCACTATCTCATGACGTCTTTAACTAACAAAGACTTAACTGTATTATAACCTGAGGCTCTACCGACTGAGCTATGGAGCCTCTTTGTACTTCTGCTCACCCCTAATAATTACGGGGGAGACGATGGGGCCTCTTCTCTGGAAACTTAACTCAATAACACATTTGTCTTAACTAAACAGGTGACTAGGCATAAGACTGATATAACAAGACTATTGGGCCTCTCTGACCCGTGTGACCTTAATGAATAAGCGAGAAATACGCTGTAATAAGGAATCTGCCATAACAAGGTCGTCACCTGGAATGGTTTTCCATTAACACATGTGCCTTGTCAAGAGTCAATTTGTGGAATTACTTGCCTTCTTACTGTGATTGAGGTAGGGTTAGTGCACAGTGGAGAGCCCTATTTGACTACTGTTGTAATCCATATTATGGCAAGACCCACTCAACGCAGTGAAGAGAAACGACCGTCCATCATCACTTTAAGAAATGAAGGCCAGTCGTCCCGGAAAATGTCAAGAACTTTGAATGTATCCTCAAGTGCACTCACAAAAACCACCGAACGCTATAATAATTCCATATGTGTTGTTTTATAGTTTTGATGTCTTCTGTATTACTCTACAACAGGGATCACCAACTACATTTGTCCAAGGGCCAAAATGTATCCAATAGACACTATCGCGGGCCGGGGGGGGGGTACAGGTACTGCATAAAAGCTTAGCAGACTCTTCACGCTCACGAAGGATCACTTCTAGGCAGGGTTGGGAGGGTTACTTTGTAAATGTAATCAGTTACTGATTACTGAATACATGCTCTGAAAGTAATCAGAATACAGTTACAGTTACGTGTCTCTAAAAAAGTAACGTGTTCAGGTTACTTTTAGAATACTTTTGGAATACTTTCTTTTTCCATAACAGATGGGTATGTTTTGGTAAACAGGAGACACTTGTTTTACTGTTTTAATGGCTTATCAAGAACTCAAACACAACATCTTGGTGTCATTCTGACAGCTCTCTCATCTGCACCCCACATAACATCACCCGGACTGCATTCTCCTACTGTAAACCTTTCCTTAGAATATGTTATGAATTGTAAGGTGTCCTTGGTGCTTTGAAAGGCGCCCCTAAATAGAATGAATTATCATTATTATCTGAAACGATGTAATCACTTTTAAAACTGTTTCCAGTCACTTGCCCCATGCATTCAGCAGCAGCAGGCCATTCACTTTGATTTTATCCCGTTATAAATGTCATCATTTCGACAATAAAGAAATGCTACATCAACGTTATCTTGCACATTTTATCTAACCATCTCCGTTTCTAACTTTCGATATATTTTAAAAGAGATCTCTCTCTCTCATCTGCGTGCGGGGGCGGGGCCACACAGACACGCTGCATCTCTCTCGCTCACAGACACGCTGCAGCAGTGTGCACACTAATGAATATTACATTTTGTGAGGAAACAGTTAGCCTACTTGATTTTTGTATTCTGATTACGTAACGCCGTTACATATATTCCGTTACAACCCAACCCTGCTTCTGGGCTACTGTCCCGCAGCTCCTGCCTCTCTGTTGGACTCTGTCGCAGCGGGGCTGCTGCTGTGGTGCGGAGCACACAAAGCAGACTCTTCACAACGAAGGATCACTTCTTCTTCTTCAAGGAAGGGAAGGTTTCGCAGTAGCAGTCTACTGTCCCGCAGCTGCTGCCTCTCTGTTGGACTCCGGTACTGCACATTACTCATGAGACGTTGTAAAAGAAAAAATGGGTGGGGGGCGAACGCAGTAACCACTCCGCCAACGCCACAGTCACCCCCGTCGTGCGGGCCGGATGAGAATGTCTGGCGGGCCGGATGTGGCCCGCGGGCCGCCAGTTGGTGGTCACTGCTCTACAATGTAGAACCAATTTAAGGCGAGACACCCCAAGTGAATAGGGTAATTTTTTTAACTTAAAAAGGTATCAGCTAGACATTTCTCTAGTTAATTACTTACAATAAGGCAATTGTTTTTTGTATTAAAAGTTTTCTGAAATAGCATGTTTAAATATGCAAATTATCCATTATCTCATTAAATATGCACATATTTTAAAACATTTCAGGAATTGAAATCTGAACTTTGGATAAAGCCAGGTTGAAAATTCTTGTTTCATTTTGTAGTCATATTAGTATCTAAGGCTTTTACAGAAGGGATATTGGATATCTCTTTTTATCACAGAAAATACTGTCAACAGCCCTAAAATATCAATTTTCGCCATGTTTTTAGGTATACAATGTTGTATAATTCAGGCTATGAATGATATATGAACAAACCCTTCTGTAAAAGCCTTGATAATATTGATAGGAATATAACTGGAAGGTTTGGTGTATCTACGTGCTACTGAAGTTGAAATTTCAGACTCAGTAGGAGAAAAAACTCATTTTGAGAAAGCGACCTTTAAAGATAGCAGTGAGGCGCTAGCTAAACCCTCCTGTTCTTTGGATGACAGCTTGCGCATCGACGCACTCCGTGAAGGTATTTCATGTTCGGGGTCATTTGTTTTTTGTATAACCTTGCTTCGTGCAAGTGACAATTGTTGTCGTCTTCTCTGTGAACGTTTTTTTCACCGTTCTTTTGCCATTTTGAGATTTCTAGCCAAAAGCTAAACAGGAAGTGTTTTACCACACCACGTGACACATCAGAACGAATCACGTTGTCAGAAATTGACACCAGCCAATGAGATTTCGTTTCTTGGTTTAAGACCCCTTTGTGCTTTCACGATTGGTTGCTGATACAAAGGAAATGACCATATTTGGATCCGATGAGATTGTGCAGGAGAGACGGAGCTTTCCAGCGATATCTCTGATGACATGGTGCACACAGCGGTTGCGGTACTTTATGTTACGTTAGAATGCTAACTTTTGGTGAATTTAGGAGAAATCTACAGACGCAATTAGACAAACTTTAGTAAAATAAACACTTAAATGTGTATTTTGTACGTTTTCCTTCCAAAAGCCTGAAAGAAAACATGTTATAGAATCAAAATAGCACAAAATCTCAAAATTGACCAGTACTTGAAAAACGATGTTTTTGCCTGCCGTGTCTCGCCTTAAATAAATAAAAAACGTTGAATGAGAAGATGTGTCCAAACTTTTGACTGCGTCTAATACTAGTGTATATACGGAGCCCCAACGGTTCATGGAGAGAGAAAAAAAGTATCTTGTGCGCACGATGTACTTTCTCGTTCGCACAAAATAGTATTTTGTGCACACAAGATAGTATTTAGTTAGTTTCTCGTTCGCACGAGAAAGTTACCGGTGCGCCAAGTAGGAAGTGGAGCACAGAGGAGACAACCGTTTCATTGCAGACTGTTATGTTTATGTGGAGAAATGGCAGTGCATACATCATTTGAGATATATTTCAAACTCGGACTTCATTTAGGGACATTTTGCCCAGGGGTTTAGAGCCATTTGTTTAAGCACCGGATTCGCAAAACAGAAGAGTCTGTACATTCTGTGACTCTCACAGAATCTGCGGCCCACAGCTGTTTTATAGAAGGGAAACCTCCTTCACGTTATGAAATCTCTGCGGCACCAGTGGCCTGTACTACGAAGCAGGATTTGCTATTTACTATTCATTCATGAAGTATGATGCTGCGCTGTCAGCACGCTTCTCCATGTTTGTGATTGGTCAAATGTTGCTAACCCCGTCCCTTTCACATGAACGCGCTCTCAGCCGGACACACAGCTGTGAGCCACCTAGAAGGCCCAGGCAACTATACAAGGATGCTGTTTGTTGATTTTAGCTCAGCTTTTAACACCATCATACCTGACATACTCGTGGAAGAACTGTCACGCCTAGGTTTCCCCTCCATCTTATGCATAAATAATTTCCTTACAGACCGTCCTCAGACAGTGAAAATAGGCCCTTATTGCTCCTCCACCGTCAGCACTGGCTCCCCGCAGGGCTGCGTGCTGAATCCGCTACTCTACACACTCTACACACACACGACTGCTCTCCCATTCACCCCTCCAACTCCATTATCAAATGTGCAGATGACACCACTGTGGTCGGCCAAATATATAAGGGAGACAACGAGTCGGCATACAGAGACGAGATCCTGAAGCTGTCTCCGTGGTGTTCAGCTAACAACCTACATCTGAACACAAGCAAAACAAAATAAATCATAGACTTCAGAAAGCACCGTCCAGAACCCGCCCCCCTTCACCTCAATGGAGAGAGAGTGGAGAGGGTCTCCACCTTTAAGTTCCTGGGGGTTCACATTTCGGAGAGCCTCAGCTGGACGACACACACCACTGCAGCAGTTAAGAATGCCCAGCAGCGACTACACTTCCTGAGGGTGCTACGGAGAAACCGACTGAACAAGAAGCTGCTGGTGTCCTTCTACCTGGCGACCATCGAGAGCGTGCTGTCATACTCCATCTCGGGGTGGTATGCAGGATGTTCAGCTGTGGACAAGAAAGCCCTGCAGAGAGTGATACGGATGGCAGAGAAAACCATCGGCTGCCCCCTGCCTTCTCTGGAACACATCTCCACCTCCCGCTGCCCTCTCTGGAACACATCTCCACCTCCCGCTGCCCCCTCTGGAACACATCTCCACCTCCCGCTGCCCTCTCTGGAACACATCTCCACCTCCCGCTGCCCTCTCTGGAACACATCTCCACCTCCCGCTGCCCCCTGCCCTCTCTGGAACACATCTCCACCTCCCGCTGCCCCCTGCCCTCTCTGGAACACATCTCCACCTCCCCCTGCCCCCTGCCCTCTCTGGAACACTTCTCCACCTCCCGCTGCCGCAGCAGAGCTAACAACATCATAAAGGACAGCTCTCACCCAGGTCACAGACTGTTCTCTCTCCTGCCTTCTGGGAGGAGAGACAGGAGCTTCAAGTCACGGACAAACGGACTCAAAAAGAGTTTCTACCCCTGGGCCGTCAGGCTGCTCAACCACCACACACGATGCAAAAACCGTAACCATTCTCACACACACACTTTATTTACTATTTTTATATCAATATTTTTAAACTATTTATCCCCCGTATGATTGTTTATGTTGTCTGTCCTATTGCCGTGTTTTTTAGTGTTATGTACGTGTTTGTATTTGTTGCACTCCGGGACAGAGTTGCACTCTGAATCTCGTTATACTCTGTGTATAATGACAATAAAAGGCTTTAACTTTGATAACCAGCTTCGTAGGACCGCTTAGCGAGATCGCGTTTGTTAGGGTTAGTTAAGCCGGGTAACTCAAACATATCCAGGGTCTGTTGAACTGGCTTCGTCGTACAGGGCACTGGAGGCAGTAACGTGTAACTCAGCAGAATCTGAGAAGAGCAGCACCAGCTGCAAAGAGCTGTGCCTTTTGCGGTTTACTTCACTGTGTTTCCCTTCATTAGAACAGCTGATAGAGATCGAGGCTGCTACTCTAACCACACACACCTCTATCGAACTGCCCGATTATTCCCCCGATTACTCGTTTCATGAAGGAGATGTCCGGTCACCAGGGCGCATGATGTGTGTGTGCTCAGCTCCGCTCTCTGTGTGTGTGTTCGGTGTGTTTGTGTGTGTCAGACACCGGCATTTGTTTTCAAATTACCACAAACAGTAATTTACACACATCTGGTTCTCCATAGTTATATGTGTATTCCCAAGTGAAAGAAATTAGTTTAACCTTAATCTCGATGTATTGCTATAGTCCTGCCGGAGTGCCCCGGAACGTGCGAACAAGAAAGTATATCGTGTGCACAAATTAAGGTTTGCTCTTCCGTAATAAATTATAATTATTATAATTAAGTACATTTGTCTCATAATGCTTACATACTTTTGATGTGCTAATTAGGGGGGGGGGGGGTTGACGTTGACATACACCGAGCAAAACCACACACACAGTGCATAACAACGGACTCCAGTGCACGCTATTACGGGCACTATGGAGCATGCACAAAAGCGCTAGTCCACACACTCTATTAAAGGTAGGGTGGGTAAGAATGGAGAAACCAGCTCGAGTGCGCTAGAATTTGAAAATACACAAACGGAAAAAATCTGCCCGTTCCTTCAGAATTCTTCACAGAGCCCCTCCTCCAACACACACGAACGCGCACGTGACCAATGAGGGCACGAGATAAGTTTGTGCACAGATGGAAGGCTGACAGGCAGGTAGGCCATCCCGTTACTATCTCAGATTGGTCGTGCTTTTTACAGCGCTACGGTTTCCACAGATGACATTTTTTTATGTATTTATTGTCAAAGCATTTAATGTATTCATTGCCATCGGGATGTTAAGAGCATTCCATGGAATAAAAGTGTATCTGAAGTGAATTACCTACCCCACCTACTGCAGTCAAGCCAGCCGTCTTTCACATTTGCGTGGTCAAACCAGCCGCCCCTGTATTTCGAGTGCGCGATTAGTTACAGGTTTACGGTAATGCAATAAAACAACCCTGGGAAGCTGGACGTTTCGTATTATATACTTTAAAGCTACAGAGAATCCCACCGAGGAACACTTCCGGTGAGGATTTCAAAGTAAAGGATGACATGTGGTACATTTCTATTATTTGCGATTGAGGAACAGGGTAATTTATGAGAATAATGTTAGGACTTATTGCTTCATAAACTTGTTGCACAAATACTATGAACTACTTTTACTGTGTACTTTTTGAGAATGACAAAAGTCCCTCCAGAGAACAAGAAGGAGCATTTTCTTCAACTTTAATGTGGTCTAAAAAACATTTCTTACATAAGTAGTTTATGAAACTGCCAGGTTTGTACTTAGTACTTCTAGGAGTACTTGCACAAATAATATGACCTACTTTTACTGTGTACTTTTTCAGTAATTGAGTTTCAAAGTACTCTCCAGAGAACAACAATGAGCATTTTTGTCAACTTTGATGTGGGATAAAAATCATTTCTTCCATAAGTAGTTTATGAAACTGCCAGGTTTCTACTTAGTACTTCTAGGACTACTTGCACAAATAATATAAACTACTTTTACTGTGTACTTTTTCAGGGGCGGCTGGTTTGACCTCGCAAAACTGAAAGACGGCTGGCTTGACCGCAGTCCCCACCTTTAAGATGTAAAATATGATTTTACCAACAATGTGGAAATTACATTCATTGAAGTAGGCTATCAAGGCATTGCTAATTCCTGGCTACATAATACACAGATTCTGCGTAATAATGCCCTGCCCCGGCATCTTCTATTTCAATCTTTTCAGCAGATTTAGCGTTTTTAGTGAGAACGAATTCCGAGATACTTTTTTGTGCCATCTCAGTTACTCGTCACTTGTGTTGTGCGTCACGTTAAAAGTATCCGACTAAAAACTAACTATACAAAAAACATATATTTTTGTTCTTCCCTGAAGCTAAATAATGTATTATATAGTTTAAAATTATCATTTGAATAATAATATAAAATATATGGCACAATGAAATGTAATCAAAAAATATATATCAACACATTTAATGTGCAGGCAGAGGAGCTCCCAGGGCCGCTAGGGGGTGCTGCAGCACCCCCTAGCGGCCCTGGTCTAAAGTGTTATTAATGTGATAATAAAGTGTTACTGAAGAGTTTAAAGTGTTAATGAAGAGTAAAGGGAACAGACCTGCTCTGTGTATCCGAAGCTGAGGCTGTAAAACAGCGTCCAGTAGTTTCTGGAGTCTCTTGTTCTCCTCTTTGGAAAGAAGCAGCTCCTCCTCGAGCTCTGCTATCGTTTGTTCAAACAGATCAAATGTCTCTTCATTAGCAGCAGTGAGTCGCTGCTTCTTCAACGACAGCAGCATCTGGACTTTACTCATGTTTCCTAGATCACCTTTCCCTGCAGACTCCGTTAAACACACCGTTTCTCTCTCCGTCAAACTCTCAATCTGACTAGTGTTGCTAACGTGTTTCCAGCTAGCATGCTAAGCTAGCTCCTATAGTCCGAGGTAAACGCTCCAGAAAAAAGAGCACAGAGTCCATTCAGAGGTTTATCCAGACACACAGATGATGGATCAGTAGAGCTGGAGCTCACACACACTTTCTCAGGAACACAGAGAGAACCGTAACGACGAGACGCCACATGCAGGGCTCGAGTTAAGTGTGACTGTGAGGCAATGGGAGCTGAGCTCCCCCGGATGCAGTGACATCATTCTTCTTCTTATTATTATTCTTCTTCTTCTTCTTCTCTTGCATTTCGCGGATTGCAAACAACTTAAAAGGTGCATACCGCCACCTACTGTACATGAGTATGAATCATCACATCATTCCAACTCTTTAACTTATGCTCTAATAAAAATTAAATAAAAATAAATAAATAAAACCATGAAATAAATAAAGCTAAAACAAATCTATGTTCTTTCCTGTCCTAATGTTAAATTATTTTTCCTACCCCAGTTTCACTCAAGAATTTAAACAGTGCCTTTCTGGTAGCTCTTACTCTCTCTCCTTTTGTTCCCAAAACACAAACCACACTCCACTCCCTCTCTGCCTCTCTCCTCTGCCTCTCTGCCTCTCTGCCTCTCTGCCTCTCTGCCTCTCTGCCTCTCTGCCTCTCTGCCTCTCTGCCTCTCTCCCTCTCTCCCTCTCTGCCTCTCTGCCTCTCTCCCTCTCTGCCTCTCTGCCTCTCTCCCAATGTAACAATATATGTTCTACATCTTCTTTTACTGCACAGCTCCCACACTTGTCTCTGTCACTTTTCCCCATGATATACAGCGTACTATTCAAAGCTGTGTGATTTATTCTGAGTCTAGCCATCGTGATTTCCTCCCTTCTGTTTCTTTCTTTATGAATATTAATTGTAATTGTATTTTGTACTTTATGATACTCTTTGCCTTTCTGGTCTTCCTCCCACCTCTTCTGCCAGATCTCCATCCCTTTCTTCTTAATGACAGCTTTTCCTTCTCCTTCTCCAAGTTGAACTGGTAATGTTATTTGCTTTTGTAGTGCACTTTTTGCTAATTTATCAGCACACTCGTTCCCTTTCCCCCCTCATGAGCAGGCACCCAGCAGAACTGTAGATCTATGCCGCTTCTGTGTCTTAACAGGCTATGATTCAGCTCTATGAGAATGTCTTCTCTAGTAGTTGTTGTTGATTGTATGCTTTGTAATATGGACAGTGAATCTGTACATATAATCAGCCTATCTGGTCTGACCTCTTCAACCCACTGCAATCCTATTATTACAGCAAGCATTTCTGCTGTATACACTGATAATGTCACAGTCTACTTTCTCACTCACCTATTTTCTGCATTATCATTCCTTAGTCACCTGGTAGTCACACCCTGTCTCTCTCTCACTCTGTTACACCCATCAGCTCCATTTAGGCCCACTTCACTTTCACCTCAGTGCCAGATCGTACTTTGCAGCATGCCAGTCTTTCCCGCATTACCCTTCAGATTGCTCTCCCGGTTTCGACCCTGCCTGTCCCTGACCAGCCTGCCTCGCCTGCTCCCTGACCCGTTCTGTACCTGCGACTCCCGTCCTGCCTTCTCCCGGAACCCTGCCTGTCCCCGACCAGCCTGCCTCGCCTGCTCCCTGACCCGTTCTGTACCTGCGACTCCCGTCCTGCCTTCTCCTGGAACCCTCGCCTGTCCCCGACCAGCCCTTTGCCTACTATCTGCCGTGTTGTCTCCTACCAGCCTATTGCCTTCAATAAAGCTGGTTACCGACTATCCCTGGTTTCCCGTGTTCTGCATTTTGGTCCTCAGCTCGTTTGTGACAGATAGATATTTTAAAGTCTGGGATGTATATGCCAACTCCAACACACTCTACCTTGTTCTTAGAACCATCTGTATACATTTGTAGGTAATTGTAGTACTTTTCGTTCAGATACATACTTGTTTTAATTCCCACTTCATTTATTTTCCTTTCTATGATACTCACATCTATGTTAGCTTCTGGGAACAGCCATGGGGGAACACGGCTAAATGGGGTTGCTTTGGCAAACGTGATGGTCTCCACTCCATATGCCCTCGTTCTCTCCTCACTCGTCCAGCCAAACCCACGTCCCTGGAATTTTGTATATTCCCAGCAATCCTGCAGTTTTCTGTTTGTGATATGTTCCTCTCCACCTCCTTGTTGCCTGACCCAGTATGACAGAGCAAGTCTCTCTCTTCTGATCTCCAGAGGCGTCTCTCCTGCTTCTATCAGAACTGCATTGATAGGGGATGACTTTATCGCTCCAATACGCAGCCACAATGCTTCATATTGTAGTCTATCCATTTTTAAGCGATGTTTTTGTTGCTGCTCCATACGCTATACAACCATAGTCTATTGTGGACCTCATCATTGATCTGTATATGTCTATTAACGCTTGTTTGCCTGCGCCCCAGTTGCATCCAGCTACAGCTCGCAATACATTTAATACTTTTTTGCATTTTGTTTCCACTTGATTAATATGCATGCTCCATGTGTGTTTGCTATCAAACCACAGTCCTAGGTATTTGAACTCATTCACCTTTGTCATTGGACGATCATATAGTGTTAGCTGTTGGCCATCAATCTTGCGTTTGTTTGTAAATACCATGTAGCATGTCTTGCTTTCTGACATTTTGAATCCCCAGTTATATGACCACCTCTCCACTTTTTTAATCGCTCTAGCTTCTCCATTACGTATGGGGCATTTATTCCCCTCATCCAAATAGCCCCATCATCTGCGTATAGAGCCGATTGGATGCATGTGTCCAAGCATGTAAATATATCATTAACCATGATGTTAAATAATATTGGACTGACTGCACTCCCTTGGGAATACCATTTTCTATTTCTAAATAATTGGAAATATCTGCTCCAACCTTTCCTCTAAATGTCCCGTCTGTTAAAAAGGCCCTTACCCAATTGTACATTCTCCCTCCAATACCCATACTCAATGTGGTCAGTAACCCCTCCCTCCACACAGAGACATACGCCTTTTCAATGTCAACGTACACTATTGCCATTATCTCTTTCATTTTCAATGTTTTTTCCACATCGTTACTCACTCTTACTAACGCATCTATTGTGGACCACCCTTCACGAAATCCGCTCTGAAAACTACTCAGCAGCCCTTTCTGTTCCAGAACATGTGAGAGAATACGGACAATGATCTTTTCCATCCATTTACATAGGTGTGATGTAAGAGCTATTGGTCTGTAGTTACGGGTTAGCTGTATCTTTCCCTGGCTTATTGAATGGTAGCACGACTGCTGTTTTCCACACACTTGGCATATCTCCTTCTCTCCAGATTTTATTGAAAAGACACCATTTTCATAGTTTCCATAGGTAACTGTCTAAACATAACATAACATAGCTGGTCTTGTCCTGGGGCTGTGTATCCTGTACCTTGTAAGGCTATTTTGAGTTCTGACATTGTCAATTCCACATCCAGAGCTGACCTATTATCCTGTCTCTTCTCCTTCACGGTTTCATTCTCTGCTAGTAACTGCTGTTTCTGCTGCCTATGAATATCACTGAGATGCTCCCCACTATGTACTGCTGCAAGTGTCCTTCCTAACATATCTGCCTTCTCTTTATCCGTCACTGCCAGCCTCTCCCCATCAACCAAAGCTGGAATTTTAATGGATTTCCTTTTCCCACTCATCCGCTTAAACATGGACCAGACATCACCTAATTTAACTCCTCTGCCAATGGTAGAACACAATTCTCTCCATGTTCTCTTTTTTGTGTATTTGATTGTCCTTTGAGCAGCTGCCCTTTTCCTTTGAAACTCTATAAAATTATTTAGTGTCATGTTTTTCTTTAATTCTCTAAATCAGGGGTCGGCAACCTTTTTCATATGAAGTGCCATTTTCAAAAAAAATTGTTATCAGCGTGCCAACGATCGAGAATTATCAAGTGGGGGGGGGGGGGGGGGGGGTGAGGAGCTTGACGCTTGTCAACTATCAGCAGGAGGGCGGGGGAGCCTCTCTGCGGGGAAGCAGTGTGTGGACCTGTCAGCGCAACTTACATGATGTCGAATTTAACAAACACATTTAAATAATTGGTTTAAACAGCATAATAATAAGGACGATTGTCCGTTCTGTGATTCTCCAGAACACACATGTAATGATATTAGGGTCATGCAGAGTGAGATGAGATCGCTGTCCCTTTGAGAGAGAGAGAGAGAGGTGTGGCTTGTGCATACGTGTGTGTGGATGGTAGAGCGACAGTGAGAGAACGTGTGTATGTTTCTGGAAGTGAAACGAGGAAGCAGAAAAACAGAGGTCTGCCCTCCTCGACTACGGTCTGGGAGCCGACAGGAAAGTTCAACACACAGATGTCCAGTCCGCTCCTTTGTAGCATATTATTTCAATGAGAGATGATCAGATCGCCACTGGGCTTTCAACTAAATACACAGCCACGCAGAAACTGCGGCATGTGTACAGCTCCTTATGGGAACTGCAGTTAGTGAAGTGCTTTCCTCTG
The DNA here is from genome assembly GCA_902827135.1 of Harpagifer antarcticus. Classification (NCBI taxonomy): domain Eukaryota; kingdom Metazoa; phylum Chordata; class Actinopteri; order Perciformes; family Harpagiferidae; genus Harpagifer; species Harpagifer antarcticus. Next base: position 91,359 of record CADEHL010001104.1, on the reverse strand, counting down.
TGGTGAAACGATCAGCACCACGGAGGAAAGCGGCAGAAAGTCACCTGGAGTTAAAGAGAGCGGGGCTGCGTTGTGTGCATGGCTTCCTTCTGCGGGTAACGGGGAGACGCGCTCTGGCGGCGGCCTCGTTCAGGATCCCAAAATACAATTTAAATATTTTTGTATAGTGCCAGGAGATATGGGAGTCGGAGGCGGTGCATCGAAGGTGCAGAAGGGTACTTTAATGAGGAGGTGTTGTCGGGTCGCAGCCCGGGACAACAAGAGAGAGAGAAAAGGAGGAGGACACAGTATAAACACCGGAGGTACAATAAGCAATAGTGTCCGTGCGGAACAATACCCCCAACCTGTAGTTCCATGATTGAATTATGTCCCAGTGTATTAAAGGTGGTCACCACACAAGCCCCCCCAGAATTCAAACAGGGCAAAAAAAATCCTCGCGTCCGGGAGGAAGCACCACAGGGTCTGAGGAGGGTGAGGTTGCAGGTGAGGGCCGGGCCATGGAACGGGCCGTCGGAAGGGGGCCGCAGGAGAGGGTAAGGTTTTAACGAGGGCATCCTCACCGGAGGTGGAAGACGGGCCGGAACGGGGCCGCAGTAGGCGTCGAGGTATCCCAGGGAAGCAGGAGAGCCACCCGGCCGCAGGCAGACGTGCCGCGGCGGCGGGCATGAAGTCCTCAGCAGGCGCTGAGGCATCCCCGGGAGGAAGGAGCCGTGGACAGGGGAGAGGCCAGACGGGGCGCCGTCCGGAGCCGCCGTCGAAATGAACCGTGAGCCGCGGTAAGAGGAGAGGCCAGGCAGGGTCCCGAAGCGCGCCACCCACGGGCCGATGAAGACATGGGGACGTCCGAAACCGCCGAGGCGAAGGAAGAGGCCAGACAGGTCCCGGAGCGCGCCACCCACGGGCCGGTGAAGGCATGGGGACGTCCGAAACCGTCGAGGCGAGGGAAGAGGCCAGGCAGGGTCCCGGAGCGCGCCACCCACGGGCCGGTGAAGGCATGGGGACGTCCGAAACCGCCGAGGCGAGACGGGGTCCAGGAGTGCACCACCCAGGCGTCGATGAGCGTGAGTGGCGTCTGAAGCCGCCGTCGAGGTGGTGAAACAGGTGAGAGTGTTCACACGAGGCCGACCAGACACGGTCGAACCTCCTCTCAGGCACCAGAAAATGCTCAAAAAGGGCCGTACTGTCCACGGTCAAAAACAGGTGGGCGAAATAGCGAGAGGATTCACACGAGGCCAACCAGACATGGTCAAACCTCCTCTCAGGCACCAGGAAACGCTCGAAAAGGTCGATAGCCGTTAGCAGCCAGCCGTTAGCAGCTAGCCGTTAGCTGAGGCCGTTAGCTGGCAGCCATTGGTAGCTGCTAGCCGTCGTTAGCCCCACGTGGATAGGTAGCTGCTAGCCGTCGTTAGCCCCACGTGGATAGCTGCTAGTCGTGGTTAGCTAGCGCCGCTGGGACGTGCAGCCGCACGCCCCGGAGAAACAGCCCCATGAGGTAGCCATGGGGTTGCTGGTCGACCCAGCAGGTCGTGCATCGTCCCCCCGATGCGGGAACGGCGAGCAACGTCTCCAGCCATCTGCGGAGCACGCACCGAGCCTCAGTCCGCGTGCCGGTGGCAGCCACGGACGTCTCCAAAAAATCCCCGGCATTTCGAGAAAGGAACCGGAGTTCCTTTTGCCGTGTTCGGCTCCGTCCCGGAAACTTCCCAGACGTGTCAGAGTCACCAATATAGTGCCAGGAGATATGGGAGTCGGAGGCGGTGCATCGAAGGTGCAGAAGGGTACTTTAATGAGGAGGTGTTGTCGGGTCGCAGCCCGGGACAACAAGAGAGAGAGAAAAGGAGGAGGACACAGTATAAACACCGGAGGTACAATAAGGAATAGTGTCCGTGCGGAACAATACCCCCAACCTGTAGTTCCATGATTGAATTATGTCCCAGTGTATTAAAGGTGGTCACCACATTTGCACACTTATTCCACTTATTCCTAGCGTGCCACTGGTTACGGTGCCGCGTGCCAATGCTGGCACGCGTGCCAGGGGTTGCCGACCCCTGCTCTAAATGCATCGTTTCGCTCTTTAATAGCCCTGCTGCATTCCTCATTCCACCATGGCACCACTTTCTTCCTACCCTTGGTTGTTGCTTTGGGTATACTGTTCTCTGCTGCATTTAGTATATGTTGTGTTATGTGGCTTGTAATGACCTCTATGCTTCCCTCTGATGTTAGCAGGTGTACCGACTCCTCACACCATATCCTACATTTCCCCCAATCACCTGGTTATTACACCTCCTTCCTGCATATATACATTAGTATTCATTTTTAGTAAGCACTGGATAATGGTCACTTCCTACAGTGGAGTTATTCAAAACAAACCATTCGCATGTATGAACCAAACAGTTTGACACTAATGTCAGATCCAGGCATGAGACTTTCCCCCTGTGTACATCTACTCTTGTGCCATGTCCATCATTAAGGCATACTAGTGTTCTTTCCTCCAGCATTTCTTCCACTATATTTCCGTTGCTGTCTGTATGCTTGCTGCCCCATAGACTGTTGTGTGCATTGAAATCACCACACCAAACTTCCTTCCTATGTTTATATTCTGCTATTTCTTTAAATATATCAGTGGTTAGATTTTTACATCGGTTGTATACATTGATTATCCTAATGTTATCTTGTTTCCTAGGGTTGCAGATTTCCACTATAATACAGTCTATATCATCAGGAGATTGCACCTCCCTATATGCCACACCATCTTTGAGAAACGTGGCACACCCTCCACCATTTTGACTATTAGCTCTATCGTGCCTTATACAGCTAAATCCTGGAATGACAAAGTCTAATTGAGGTCGTAATCAGGTTTCTTGCACACATATTACCTCAGGGACTACCTCTAGCTCATATATATAGTTCTTGAATTCTTGACCATTAGCTATGAGGCTTCTTGCGTTCCACTGTAGTATGTGCAGCACCATGATTAAGGATCTAACCCTCATCCTGATTTTCATTTCCCCCAGCTCCATGTATAGCTAACATTGCATGTATCTGATCTGCTTTCATATCTTTCATGTCTAGGAATGTCCCAGCTGCCTCCACAATGGCTTTGATTCTATCACTTTTCTTTTTTAACTGTAATGCAACATTTACAGTATGGCATATGAATACCACAACATTCACCTTTTTCACTCCTAGAACATCATCATCCTCTTTCCTCTGGGTGGCGCTGTGGGGTTGGATTTGCAGATTACTTTTTGGTGTGTTCCTGCCATTTTGTATTGTAATGCTCTGCTCCATTCCACTAGGGGTCTTATTGATTGTTATTGTTCCTTACTTTTTTTATTGCTTCTGCGTATGAAACTTTGTTTGTAATCTTAACCCTCTGCACCTCTCTGGCCTCTCTCTGCACCTCTCTGGCCTCTCTCTGCACCTCTCTGGCCTCTCTCTGCACTTCACATCCTCCAAACGCAGCACTGTGATCGCCTCCGCAGTTACAACATTTAACCTTTGCATCCTTTTCACATTTTCCATACTCATGTTGTCCTCCGCATCTTGCACACCTTAGCCAACCATTTTTTTTGTATTGAGTCAGGCACAATGAGTTTACATTTATATAGTCAATATTTGTCCCTTTCCCCCCCTCCCCTCCCGGTCCTAGCTAGTAAAGTAAAAATAAAGTAATGTAAAAGATAATATTAAAAGAAAATTAATAGATAAGGAAATAAAGAATAATAACAATAATGTACCCACACTCAAAGAAATGATATGTTAGATTTACTTATTCTAGCTATGTCAACCGGTCGCACGTAACAAGGCTAAGTAAATATGAAACGGCCTGGACAGCCTGCGACGTCCCGCTGCGGGACCCGTGGTGGGACCCGTGGTGGGACCCGTGGTGGGACCCGTGGTGGGACCCCTGAGTCAGACGGTTTGTCTCGGTCACGCTTCATATCGGGCGGCCCGGGAGGGAAGAGACGCCCAGGGGGTTACCCCCATGCAGCACACCCTCCCGGCCATCAGAGTCGAACCCGCAGTTCGGAGGAACCGACCGCCAGAGTACCGGCACGAGGCCGGGCCGGCGGAGGCCCTCCGATAGCGTGTCGCGTTTGCCATTCGATCAGTGAGAAATCAGGAAAAAAGTCTGACTTAACTTTTTGGAGAACCAGAGAAAAGGGGTGAAAATGGAAAAAAAGTATCCCAAAATAGTGTCCCATAAGGCGGGTAGAGTCCCCTGACAACTCTCCTTACATTCCTCCAGAGTCAGAAAAAGTCTAAGTTAACTTTTGGAAGAACCAGAGAAAAGGGGTGAAAATGGAGAAATTGTATCCGAAAATAGTGTCTCTTAGGTGGGTAGAGTCCCCTGACAACTCTCCTTACATTTCTCCAGAGTGAGAAAAAGTTTAAGTTACCTTTTGGGAGAACCAGAGGAAAGGGGTGAAAATGGAGAAATTGTATCTCAAAATAGTGTCTCATAATTCCCTGACAACTCCCCTTGCATTCCTCCAGAGACCAGTTCAAAAACTTAAAGTTTGGTAAGAACCATGCTGGGGGGTCTCCATGCAACAATTGTATCCGAGCCAAAGCACTCATGTAGCGGACACATTCCTCCATGATGTGAAACAGCCGTTTTTTTTCTGAGTCCTCTCAAAAACCGGGTTGCCGATTTCATGCGGAAGGTAGCTTGAAAAATATGAATGAATATTTTTGACGGAGGAGGGGAGGTCTCGATTCCCCTCTCTCCGTTGTAAAATGCAACGGGGGAGTGGAAAAGTGTCTGTCCCCTGTCAACTCCCCTTACATTCCTCCAGAGTCAGAAAAAAGTCTGACTTAACTTTTTGGAGAACCATAAAAAAGGGGTGAAAATGTAAAAAGGTATCCGAAAATAGTGCCTCATAATACCTGTAGTTTCTACTTCTTACATGTTGGATACAAATACTTGTACTTTCTAGTTCTTACATTTTGAATACAAATACCTGTACTTTCTAGTTCTACATGTTGAACACAAATACCTGTACTTTCTACTTCTTACATGTTAAATACAAATACCTGTACTTTCTACTTCTTACATGTTGGATACAAATACCTGTACTTTCTACTTCTTACATGTTGGATACAAATACCTGTACTTTCTACTTCTTACATGTTGAACACAAATACTTGTACTTTCTACTTCTTACATGTTGAACTCACATACCCGTACTTTCTACAGGCTGGTTCCTTTAGTTTGAATGTGTGTTAGGTGCAGTGGCGTTTCGATATGTACAAAAGTGGTGGGACACAAACAACTTAGATGTCTATATATAAGCTTCTGCAGTGAGGTTCATGGCTGGTGAGGCACTGGCTCTGACTCTTCAGGTTTACAAATATTATATTTTGACCTAAATCAAAATATAATATTATTTTCAAAAGCCTCTTTAGTCTGATACTTCAATTAATTTTAAACAGACAGTTCAACAGAAGGATACCCAAAAAATGTAATATTATTAGGGGTGTAACGGTTCACAGAAGTCAAGGTTCGGTACGGGTTCGGTACAACAAGGAAAAGTAAAAAAAAGTACCAAATGCATAATTTTATTGGTGTTATTTATTTTTAACAGTAGTGCAAGTTTTGGTATGAAAATAAGGAACTCTAACATTTGGAATCATTAACTGTATTACACAGTTAAAAACAAACCACTAACAGTAACACACACACACACACACACACACACACACACACACACACACACACACTCAGATGGCCATATTATCTATAATGGCTGATGTCAAACTAAAAGGTTAAATAAGCTACAACTAAAAAGAATGTCTTGAAAATATAAAAATAAATAATAAGAAAGTGTTTGAATCACAATCAATAAAAGGCAATACAGAACTGTGTAACATCTCCTGATGTCACAATATCAAATAAATACAATAATATAAAACAAAATAAAATGTGTACCTTTAGGAGCAATGTCTAACATGTGTAATTAACTTGTGAGTGTGTGAGGCCATGATGCCTAAATAAAGGTGCTCAAGCTTTACTCTAGTTTCAAGTTGTTCTTCAGAAAGATGAGTTTGTCTCCGTTGTCAGCAGTGAGGGCAGATCTGTTGGCGGTAACTATGGTAACTATGTCACCTGCCGTGGAGGAAGCGCTCTCGCTGGGACTGAGACTGACTCGGAGGTGATTGAGCATGTTGACGTGTTACCACTAGCATACCGCACCGCTGTGGAACAACGCCGACACACCGTCCTCGATCCACAACTCGCACCCCATCATTGTTGTAGTCCACAGGGAACCCGAAATGTTCCCACACAGCTGATTTAAAAGAAGCAGGTGGGTCTTCTAGCTCCTGTGTGTTGTGTGAACTCGCCATAGATACTAACTTTTCTTCTTCATGTATTGTGTTCGTTTTGTTGTGTTTTGTTCTTGTTCTTCATTTGTTGTTTACGGGCGGCTGGCATTTAGGCGCAATACCGCCCCCTGGATTATATATAGTGTAACACTGCACTGAGTGACAGACTTTTTTCCCACTCGTAAAAAAAGGCGTATTCGTCGTGTGACTGCATGTGCCGAATACCGTTACACTCCTAAATATTATCATTTAAATATTGAATTGTTCTCTCTTAGTAAGATCCCATTTTCAATCAAATTGTGGTCTTACCTTGACTTGAAGATGAAGTCCATTTGCCTATCTTTCTGGACAAAAATCTCTATTACTTTTTTGTAAAAGTCCTCCTTATCTTCTTGTAGTTTCAAAGGTCTATCATAAATCTAAGTGATGGATTTATGATTCGAAAATTATAAAAGTAGGGTAGACATGTGGATATTATCCGGCTGAACAAAACGTGCATTTATCTAACAGCTACGTTTCCCACAGATCTTACTTTGAGCTATTTTCTAAAATCCTATGGAGAAATCTCATTGCTTTTTTGTGGAGGGAAGCCATGCGCAGCTTACTTCCTGGTTTTAGGACGCGTCTCTCTCCTCCTCTTCACACACCACACTTTTCGCGGCACACGTACTTACAGCCAATCAGCTCTGAATTATGTTAGATGACGTATGGTGGGGATGGCAGCTCTATGCCCCTATGGTCATTATTTTTTGCCACACATTAAATAGGAAAATACTCTGAGTGTAGTTTTTACAGTCACCGTTCACTTAGACCAGGGGTGGGGAACCTTTTTCCTCTCAAGGGCCATTGCAATTTTTTCAACATCCTCCGAGGGCCGTACAAATGATTGACCTCTGCTTAAAAATCACAGCCCATTCATTTGGCCTTTCTTTCATGCTGTGCAAAGAAAAAGCAACCTCTTAATCCAGATATCTTGCCATGACTCGTGCACGCATGCACGTGCACGGTGTGGCATCACCACCAAACAGATAGATATGGACACAAGATGTGTGCAAATGTATATAGTTTCCTATCCATGTGGACATGATTTAAGTGGGGGGGACCTAACCTCCTCTAGGGGGGTCCGGGCCCCCCGGGAAGATTTTTCTTTAAATATTGAAGTTAAAAGCATCAATCTGGTGCACTTTGAGAGCAAAATGAGATCTATGGAAACATCTCTCAACATCCATATGAAACAGAACTGTAAGCAGATTTACTTTTTCTTTATGGATATTTTACAAATCACTCTCCTTTCAAACTGTATTCTTGTTTATTAATAACAACTTTTGTTTACTGTTATATAGTATTTTATACCTGTTTACTTTATTGTCTTGTTTTTTGATAACTATAATGATCATATAAAGATGTGCCTTTACCTCACTGGTTGGAGAAAAAGCTTCTTATATTTGTTAGCATAGCTAGCTACCCAGATGCTAATAACAACAAAGTTATTGCCTGTATGATCAGAATGACAGATGAACAGATCGCCACTGGGCTTTCAACTAGAGACACAGCCACGCAAAAACTGCAGCATGTGTACGGATTTATGGGTAGGCCTACTGCAATTGTTGAAGTCCCGGAGCGGCGTTCTGGTGCTCTCCGTCAGAACTGCACCCCTGTCAGACGAGACATATACCACGTGATGACACTTTAGGCTCGTGTTGTGTTCAAGGACCATGACCGTTGCCAGGAAAAACAGGCACTCGCTTGTTTAATTATTTAGGTTCCCCACCCCTGACTTAGACAGTGAGAGGGAGGGGCAGGATCGGGTTTTGTCCCACATGGCTCTAAACAAACAGCTCAATAGGCACACACTGTAGACACTAATTAGAAGAACACATACTAAAACAGCAATGTACAGACAAATCAGATGATTAAACATGATCTTAAAAAATATATTTTATATATATTTTCATATATTTTTTGTATTTTGTTGTAATCATTATTTTAATACTTTCTGCTGACACTAGGTGGGGCCACCTGCCCCTGATGACCAGTCGCCACTGGTTAGGTGGAGTGATCATTATTATTTAGAGTCATTGCTTGCCTATTGATTTGAACACGATCCGTGTATCCATCATTTCCTGGTCTTCTCTAAAGAAGAGGGACCAATGGAAACGTTGTCATTAATTTGTGTTCTCTGAAACGGAAAAGGATATTACATTGTTTTTGTTACTTTCGTTGCAGTGTCTTAAATGTAATTTAGATGAACTTCCTGCTTTATTTAGAATTATTATTATTACCTCTTGGGTTGCCGTACAGCCAATGCGTGACGTCATTGGTAAGCGTAACGGACCCCGAGCAGATCTGGTACCGGTGATACTGACCCCGGCTCCCGTCGTTCGCGACCGACACATCACTAGCTCACACTTAACTCGAGCCCTGCATGTGGCGTCTCGTCGCTACGGTTCTCTCTGTGTTCCTGAGAAAGTGTGTGTGAGCTCCAGCTCTACTGATCCATCATCTGTGTGTCTGGATAAACCTCTGAATGGACTCTGTGCTCTTTTTTCTGGAGCGTTTACCTCGGACTATAGGAGCTAGCTTAGCATGCTAGCTGGAAACACGGTAGCAACACTAGTCAGATTGAGAGTTTGACGGAGAGAGAAACGGTGTGTTTAACGGAGTCTGCAGGAAAAGGTGATCTAGGAAACATGAGTAAAGTCCAAATGCTGCTGTCGTTGAAGAAGCAGCGACTCACTGCTGCTAATGAAGAGATATTTGATCTGTTTGAACAAACGATAGCAGAGCTCGAGGAGGAGCTGTTTCTTTCCAAAGAGGAGAACAAGAGACTCCAGAAACTACTGGACGCTGTTTCACAGCCTCAGCTTCGGATACACAGAGCAGGTCTGTTCCCTTTACTCTTCATTAACACTTTAAACTCTTCAGTTATTATCACATTAATAACACTTTAGACCAGGGGCGCTGGAAGGGGGGGTGCTGAGGGCGCTGCAGCACCCCCTAGCGTCAGGCAGGCGGAGCTCCTCTGCCTGCACATTTTAATTTTTTGATATATATTTTTTGATGACATTTCATTGTGCCTGAGATATATTTTACATTATATTATTATTCAAATGATACTTTTAAACTATAAAATAAATTATTTAGCTTCAGGGAAGAAAAATAAAAAAGACGTTTTTTTAGTTAGTTTTTAATCAGCTACTTTTAACGTGACGCACAACACATGTGACGAGTAACTGACATGGTGTAACCCCGGTGTGTCGTCCCCTCGGCTCGGCAACAGACCACTCAGAGCTGGTGATTACTTCAGTTTATTTCCATACCTGCATTTCAATGGACAACATAAAATGGACACGTGAGCTGCGTTATGTTGGACAGAACGGCAGTGACGTGTCCTAAAACCCGGAAGTAAGTTAGCATTTTTACCACTTCCGGCTCCTTGGATAAAAAGCAATGCAATTTCTCCATAGGATTTTGGAAATAGCTCCAAATCAGGTCTGTGGTTGAGACTCATTGAAGAGACGGATCACGTTTTGTTCTACGACATTAAATCCATCAGCAGTGACCCCGCTGGTGATTTTTGAAGAGTTGTCTGAAAAACGATGGTTGTTAACAAGTGGCTGAATAGGACTACAGAAGTTGTCCAGGCCGTTTTACGTCATTACACCGAACACGTGAAACGTTTGTTTGCCCTGTTCTGCTTGAAAGCAAGTACCTGCCTCCTGCAAAGTGTTCAAACAAACGCTTCAACTTGTACCATTTAGAGTCTGTATGTTTGAATATGGATCTTAAGTCGGCGTGACGTTGAAGCAGCGACCCTGCTGTAGTTCCTTTATAGCATAACGTTAGCATTTTGCTTCTGGCAGCTAGATTTATGATTCGAAAATGATAAAAGTAGGCTAGACATGTGGAGATTATCCGGCTGAACAAAACGTGATCCGTCTCTTGAATGTGTTTCAACCACAGACCTGATTTCCAGCTATTTTCCAAAATCCTATGGAGACATTGCATTGTGTTTTTGACGAAGGAACTGGAAGGAGTTTACTTCCGGGTTTTAGGACGCGTCACTGCGGTTCTCTATTGATGATCACATTAATAAATCATATAACACAAATAGCCAATCACACAAAAAACATGTTGCTGTGAGCATTAAACGACTAACATTAAACTAAACAAACACAACTGAACGTTATTGTTCTAATAAAATAATAACATACATTTTGTCCACCGACATAATACAATAGCACCTTACTCTCAAGAGATCCTCACGCGGTATGAGAATCCCCCACAATCCATTGCGGTAACAAAGCTACAGTAATGCAGGCACAGGTTTGTAACACCAGATGGCGTAATTCTCCAATTTAACCAGGATTTCACACCAACCGTTATAACTCTGTTACATAGGCACAACAAAGTATCTCGGAATTCTTTCTCACTAAAAACGCTAAATCTGCTAAAAAGATTGAAATAGAAGATGCAGGGGCATTATGACGCAGAATCTGTGAAAGGAGCGTTATGCCTTATAATATTATATACAATATTATAAGTGTGTGGTTGCCTTCTAGTCACTTTGCTCAGCACTACTGCTTGTAGGCAGGCATGACGAGACTCTTCAGTCGACCCATGTTCAGGGGATGTAGGTTTAGTTTCCTGCACGCCTCGACGTAAGAGAGACGTAAGCGACGCCGCCTCTAAGCTCCGGAATCTTGCTTCTGGACCGACAATTTTTGGGATCTGGAAACGAACCAGATTCCGGAGCTAAGCGGCGACGCCGTTGCAGTGTGAAGAGGAAAAACCGGTACTTTTCAGGCTCTAGCTCCGAGCCGGCCCTGAAAACGCGTTGGTGTGAAAGGGGCATTAGCTCCGGAATCTGGTTCGTTTCCAGCTCCAAAAAATTGTCGGTCTAGCAAGCAAGATTCCGGAGCTAAGAGGCGGCGCCGCTTACGTCACTCTTACGTCAAGGCGGGGGCAGGGGCATGGGCGGGATCAACCTCCTGAAGACCGCAAAGAAGTCTTGAATTTCGCATGTGATGTTTGTAAAGTTCCAAGTAAAGTCGTCCCTTGTAAAGTCGTCCCATGCCTTCCGTTTCGTTTCGTAAGAGCATAACCAAAGCGAACAGCGCTTCAATACAATCGGCCATTGTTGTTGTTGTTGATGTGAGGGATTTCCGCGCGGTTTGGCTTTTATGAAGCAGGCACATAAACGGTTACGTCATGACGCAAACGATGAGGCAATGACGCAGTACCACCCCGGCTCTGTGTGGTGTGAACCGTTATATACATACAGTCTATGGTGTGAACAAAGCGGGAGCAGAAAAGGGAAACCGGAGCTGAACCAGAAAAGCTCTAGCACGGAGCTACAACGGGAAAAGCGCTGGTGTGAAAGCCGCATATTATGTAGCCAGGAATTAGCAATGCCTTGATAGCCTACTTCTATTAATGTAAATTCCTCATTGTTGGTAAAATCATATTTTACATCTTAAAGGTGGGGTAGGTAATTCACTTCAGAAACACTTGTATTCCATGGAATGCTCTTAACATCCCGATAGCAATGAATACATTAAATGCTTTGACAATAAATACATAAAAACATCTCATCTGCGGAAGCCGTAGCGCTGTAAAAAGCACGACCAATCATCTGAGCCGGCTAAAGTAACTGGATGGCCTACCTGCCTGCCGAAGCGGAACCGGTTCCTCATCTATAATTATTTATACAAGCGCAACTTTAAACATGTACAATGTTTGCTCTCAATGTGTCTTGCGTTACACAACTTGCCATTTGGATCAATAAAGGCCTTGGGGCTATGTTGTTTGATTAACTAAAACACAATATATGCACTCCACTTCGCGGCCCCTTGCTTTGGATCATTTTCATCAACCGGCCCTCACTCCAAACTAATTGAATGGCCCTGGCGTAGTGTTTCTGTGAACAATCCCAAATACAATTCATTGTTTACATTGCGGCTAGTGCTAAACCAGAAGAAAAAAGCCTTTTTCATTTTTAACGGTAAGTTGAAAGGGGCTGGGCTACATGAGGTGAATTGAGCCAACATAATTAGACCATTTTTTCTGACACTGTTGTTGTGGCAATTGTTGAATCAATAAAACACAGATATAGTTGATTAATTATTATTTCGTTGTACAACAATCAATAATAATGAGGAAACATTACCTTGCACACAAGCAGTCAATAGTGGTAATGCTCCAATGAGTACAAGTCTTTCACATCATATATAGTAGCTGTAATGATCCTGAGGAGGGCCTCTTTGCACTTCTGCTCACCCCTAATAATTGCGGAAGAGACGATGGGCCTCTCTTCTCTGGAAACTGTAATTCAATAACATACCTAATTATATTGACTAGGTCCAAGACTGATATAACAGTGTGTTTTCCTGTTTCCTGCAGATGTCCAGCAGCTGGTGGTGGTTAAAGAAGAGCCTCTCCCTGACCAGCAGGAGTGGAGCACCAGTCTGGACCAGGAGGACCCAGAGCCCCCCCCACACATTAAGCAGGAACAGGAGGAACTCAGGATCAGTCAGGAGGGAGAGCAGCTTCAGGACCTGGAGGAGGCTGATATCACCAAGTCCACTTTCACTCCTGACCCTGTGAAGAGTGAAGATGATGAAGAGAAACCTCAGTCCTCACAGCCTCATCAAAGACAAACTGAACACATGGAAACAGAAGCTGATGGAGAGGACTGTCGAGGACCAGAACCAGCCAGGAACTCAGATCCAGAGAGCAGTTTACAACCAAAGACTGAGGACCACACTGATGACTCTTCTGAACCTGTTGCTGAACACAGTGCTGATTGGAAGGAGACCAGAGAACCTGCCTCAGGCTCAAACTCACTGAAAAATAGACAGGAATCTGTCAGTGTTCCCCGTAGTGCTGAAAAGAAACCATTCAGCTGCTCAGTCTGTAAGAAAGCTTTTAGATATACACAACAACTAGATCAACACATGAGAATCCACACAGGAGAGAAAGCACACAGCTGCTCAGTTTGTAAGAAAGCTTTTTCACGGAAGGAACATTTCAAGGCACACATGAGAGTCCACACGGGAGAGAAAGCATTCAAATGCTCAGTCTGTAAGAAAGCTTTTTCACATAGTGGAAGTGTAAAGGCACACATGAGAATCCACACAGGAGAGAAACCATTCAAATGCTCAGTTTGTGAGAAAACTTTTACACGGAGTGAAAATTTAAAGGAACACATGAGAGTCCACACAGGAGAGAAAGCATTCAAATGCTCAGTCTGTAAGAAAGCTTTTTCACACAGTAGAAGTTTAAAGGAACACATGACAGTCCACACAGGAGAGAAAGCATTCAAATGCTCAGTCTGTAAGAAAGCTTTTTCACAGAGTGGAAATTTAAAGACACACATGAGAGTCCACACCGGAGAGGAAATATACAGCTGCAATGTTTGTGACAAAAGATTTAAATGGCGTAATCATTTCCAAAGGCACAAGTGTGTTGGTCGTCAGTCCTCACAGCTTAATGAAATTCAAACTGAGGATAACGGAGAGGCAGAGCCTCCAATCAGCAGCTCAGCTGAACACATGGAAACAGAAGCTGATGGAGAGGACAATGAATAAGTCTTATGACAGTTCACACGTGAGAGAAATCTGTCTGACTGGATTAACATTGTTGGACAACATCCATATAAGACTTAAATGAACTCCTTCTTTATCAACATAAGTGGACAATATGTTTAATGTTTTTGTTATTCTGATGTATACGTTAACCACTGACTGTTGATGAACCATTTTATTTGGATTGAGGGCTCCAAGTTTCCATATAGGATGATTTGATGTATTGTTCTTTATTTCTAAATGTTTTGTATCATTGCTATCCTGTTAATGAGCCCTGTTTTACATAAATGTACCTGTTATAGGAGTGTTTTTGCTTCTTTAACTGTAAGGAATACATTTTCCTATTTTGTATCCTGATGACCTCATGCCGTTACATGTAATACGTTACTCCCTAAGCCTGTTTTCACCCATCTGCAACCGATTCACTAATAATCACAAATGTTCATTTATTCGACCCCTTGACTCGACTATTTCTTATTTAATAATCGTTACATCTCCTCAGGACCAAGTTCCCGTGTCCTGCCTTTCACCTGCCGATCACCCACTGCTCATTTAAGGTGGACTGACCTTTACAATGGACCCGCTAGTCTTAGTGTCTTAATGCAAACGTTTTTGTAAAATAACGCTAGACCAAAAACGTGCTGTTGGGTTGTGTGCTCTCTGCAGGACGGTGTCTGTACTCAAAGATTGTTTATGGTATGAGAGCTTCACTCTGTTTTTGTTGTCCAAATGATGCCAACAGAGCGATACGTCTTCTTTCCAGCAGATGGCATAAATGTTACATCATCCAGTTCAACTGTCATCCACATATTAGACCCCGGCCACACGAGGACGAAAACGGCTAAACGCCTAGGATTAACGCAAACGCAATCGCAAAAAAGCTTCCGTCCACACGCTATACTCACCGGATAGTGTCTGTCCACACGAGACAGCTCCGTTTAGCTCCAACCGCTGGAGAAGCTGCAGTACATATGCAGGAGCCTGTACGTGGCGCTGTAACTTCCTCCACAAAAGCAGCGAAGAAGCATGGTTGTCATGGTTGCCCTTCTGTTTATTCTCCGCGGTGGGGGCCGAGGGAACCGGGCAGAGTTTTTCGCCAGTCAACGTGTATTAAAGTTTAAATCTTCCGGACAAAATTATAAAAGTGCCGGTCAAAGGTCTTCTTTGTTATTTATTGAGCTTTAAAACAAATGAATAACGAATCTCTCTTCGGACAGAGTCACTGTCTGTTTCATGCAGCAGCTGATCCAGTAATGAGTGACCCGGCCGACAGTAAGGCAAGGCAAGTTTATTTATATAGCACTTTTCAACACAAGGCAATTCAAAGTGCTTTACAAAAAATGAAAGACATTAAGAAAATGGCATTTAAAATCAGTCATTAAAAAGAAACAAAAGAAAAAATACATGGATAAACATTAAAAGAAGAAATACATGGATAAAAGTTACAGTGCAGTTTAAGATGTGAATAGTTCAATTAAAAGCAGCGACAAAAATAAAAGTCTTCAGCCTGGATTTAAAAGTAGTCAGAGTTGCAGCGGACCTGCAGGTTTCTGGGAGTTTGTTCCAGATGGAGCATAATAACTGAATGCTGCTTCTCCATGTTTAGTTCTGACTCTGGGGACAGAAAGCTGACCAGTCCCTGAAGACCTGAGAGATCTGGATGGTTCATAATTTAGCAGGAGGTCTGTCAGAAATGTATTTTGGGCCTAAACCATTCAGTGCTTTATAAACCAGCAGCAGTATTTTGAAATCTATTCTTTGACACACAGGAAGCCAGTGTAAAGACTTCAGAACAGGAGTGATGTGATCCACTGTCTTAGTGTTAGTGAGGACTCGAGCAGCAGCGTTCTGAATCAGCTGCAGCTTCCTAATAGATTTTTTAGTGAGACCTGTGAAGACACCATTGCAGTAGTCGAGTCTACTGAAGATAAAAGCATGGACAAGTTTTTCCAAATCCTGCTGTGACATTAGTCTTTTAATCCTAGATATATTCTTTAGGTGATGGTAGGCTGATTTAGTAACTGTTTTAATGTGGCTGTTGAAACTCAGGTCAGAGTCCATGACTACACCTAGATTTCTGGCTCTGTTGTTTTGAACATTGCAGACTGAAGCTCAGCGCTAACTTTTATACGTTCTGCCTTGGCTCCAAAAACCATTACCTCAGTTTTATCTTTGTTTAATTGGAGAAAGTTCTGACACATCCAGTCATTGATTTGTTCAATGCACTTACTCAGTGTTTGAATTGGAGCATAGTCTCCTGGTGAAATTGTTATGTAAATTTGTGTGTCATCTGCATAGCTATGGTAACTTATTTTGTTGTTCTTCATTATCTGAGCCAGTGGTAGCATGTAGACATTAAAGAGAAGAGGCCCCAAGATGGAGCCTTGAGGAACCCCACATGTCATATTTGTCAACTCAGATGTGTATTTACCTATAGAAACAAAGTTGTTTCTGTCCTTTAAGTAGGATTCAAACCAATTTAGGACTGTTTCCGAAAGTCCCACCCAGTTTTCCAGTCGGTCTAGTAATATGCTGTGGTCAACAGTGTCAAACGCAGCACTGAGATCTAATAATACTAACACTGAAGTTCTGCCACTGTCTGTGTTTAAGTGGATGTCATTAAAGACCTTTACAAGAGCAGTCTCAGTGCTGTGGTTTGGACGAAAGCCTGACTGGAACACATCGAAACAGTTATTTAAATGATAGAAATTACTCAGCTGTTGAAAAACAACTTTTTCAATGATTTTACCTAGAAATGGCAGGTTTGATATGGGCCTATAATTGTTCATTACTGAAGCATCTAGATTATTATTTTTTAAGAGCGGTTTAATGACTGCAGTTTTCAGGGCCTGTGGAAAAATACCTGAGTGAAGAGATTTGTTTACTATATGAAGTAGATCTGAGGCCATGCAAGGAAAAACATTTTTGAAAAATCCCGTTGGAATAATATCAAGGCAGCAGGAGGAGGATTTCAGAAGTTGAATAATGTCCTCTAGGTTTTTATCATTAATCTGATGGAATTGTGTCATGGTGTTTGAATTGATGTTAAGTGGACACAGAGACAACACATTTGCTGTTCCTGATGCAGAGGCACTGACTGCTTGTCTGATTTTCTGAATTTTTTCAGTGAAAAAGGAGGCAAAATTATTGCACGCCCTGGTGGATAGAAATTCAGAGGCTACTGACACTGGGGGGTTAGTTAGTCTGTCGACAGTAGTGATTTTGGTAATGATGTCAGAGAAGAACGATTGTCGTGCGTTTTTCAATTCCAAATTATAAAGGCCAAGTCTCTCTTTATAGATTTCAAAGTGCACCTGGAGATTTGTTTTTCGCCACCTGCGTTCAGCTTTTC
This sequence comes from Harpagifer antarcticus, assembly GCA_902827135.1. Classification (NCBI taxonomy): domain Eukaryota; kingdom Metazoa; phylum Chordata; class Actinopteri; order Perciformes; family Harpagiferidae; genus Harpagifer; species Harpagifer antarcticus. The sequence goes on along the minus strand of CADEHL010001104.1, from coordinate 74,091 downwards.
GACACTCTCTTTTTTCTGTTTTCACGGTCATGGCCTTTCTCCATGGAGATATTTTCTTGCCAGAAACTTCCTTTACCTTAGTTGGAGCAATGGCATCTATACAATTTTAAATGTTTGAATTAAAATGATCTACTAGCTCATTTACTGAGATGTTAGCAGGGGCAAGTGTGGAGGTAAACATTTCCCTAGTATTTTCAGTTAAATATCGCTTTGTGGTTACCTCTTTTTGAACATTTTTGTGAACAGAAATAGAGCTCTCAAAGAAAAAACAGGAATGGTCAGAGAGTGCAACATCAGTCACCACAACCTCAGAGATATTCAGACCCTTTGAGATAATTAAGTCCAGAGTGTGCCCCTTATTGTGCGTGGGCTCCGTCACATGCTGAGTCAGTCCATGGCTATCAAGAACACAAAACAGTTCTTTTGCCCCTCTGTCCTGAGGGTTGTCAACATGGATGTTAAAATCACCAACAATGACTAAACGATCAAAGTCAATACACACTATAGACAGCAGTTCAGTAAGGTCATCAAAAAAGCTTGCACAGTATTTGGGTGGTCTATAGATATTTAGGAACAGAGCTCGAGAGGAGCATTTCAGCTGAAGGGCCACATATTCAAAAATAAAAATAAACATATTTATAACTAGTTTAGGTAGTTTGAGAGGTGTCTCCGTCCTGTCAGATTAGACTTCACTCGCGTTTATGTCCATATCGAGAGAGATAAATAATCTGAATTCAGTGTGCAATTTACTTTGACGCGGGGGTGAGCAGCAGAGGTGGGAGAGGCGGGGCTATTGCGTAATCATTATCAGAAAAAGATCGTATAGGGCGTACACACGGAGCCGTTTGACCCCCCAGAGCGTTCCGTATGCCGTTCTATCCACCTTGGGACCCGTTATCATTTCCGCAGTCGTTTAATGCCGTATTCGGTCGTCCTCGTGTGGCCGAATGGTCTATATGACACTAAACAGTAACGCAAACGACCGTTTTCATCCTCGTGTGGCCGGGGCCTCAGTGATTCAAAACAGCAATGTGTAAAATATGGCTGGACTCACAATTTCAACAGAATGTGAAGAGGTTACAGTCTTGCGGTTATGTCCAAGATGTTGTTTTTTGTTGTCGTAAGAGATAATAGGGATTGATGCAGAAAATAACCAGAAGATAGTCTGGATAGAGCCTTCAAAGAACCAGAAAGGCTTTTGAAGATAACAATTGTATAATAAACAATTAGGTATAGTGTAAAAACCTCTCACTCTCTCCAGAGGGGCAGGTCAGACAAAAATGGCAAATGGGCCGTTGCCCGGGCAACATTAGCCCGTACCTGTGCACGTCCCTGGTTAAATTGCTCCTGCTGACTTGAGCCAGCCATTCTTTGCTCCTCTCCGTGTCAGTGGGGAAACCTTACATTCATACTCCTTTCTCTGAGCGCTTGGAGCATCCCCCGGCAGCACAGCAAACCATGGGGGAGACGATATGCCGGACAACACGGAGGAAAAGGCACAGACAAACAGCATGCATGCTATTCAATGTTTATTGAACATTTATTTACATGGATGTTCCTGAAACAACACATGTGACATCATCATCACGCTGCTGCTGCTAGTCCTTTGACTCATTGTGCTGTCAGTTGACCATCATTGATAGGCTCCTGTGGGTCTCCTGTCCTTTCTGAAGGTCATACAGATGACATTAGTCATTTAGATGATGGATTACTGAAACCACCATGAATTAAAGAAATGGTAGAAATGTATCTAATCTGAATTTTGAAACCTTCCTCCCCCTCCCTCTAAATATATCAATAAACATTAGGATGTGATGCTCCTGACTACCAGACAGGTTTAAGAAGATAATATTTGTTTTAAAGAATTCAAAGCTATAAACAACAGGCTCTGTAACCCAGGCAACGTTAGCCTAACATGTTAACAGGTAAGATAGCTGTTCACACTGTCTATTCTCTACTTTGTGTAATGCTATTTTAATTCTATTTAAGATGTTTACATTTTCGATTGTTTCATTCTAGTCTTTTAACTGTCTAATGTTCAACGCCTTGTCTTTTGCTGCTGCAGTGTAAACATTTCCCCAATTGGTATCAATAAAGTACTTCTTATTTGATCTTAATCCTCAAATATTAGCACATTTTACTTTAAAAAAAACAAAACATTGATGTAACTACATACACATATCGATATGTTGTATAAATATTGCAAATCAAAACCTTTAATGACCACAAATTGCATTTCTATCCTGTTATTTCTGCATTCAAATCGTGATTCAAATGGCCCGCCGCGAACTTCAGATTCATGTTAGCGCCTGAGTATGACCCGCCCTATTGGTGTTTGATCACATTTGATTTCTAATTTTAAATACAAGGAAATAAATTCACAGTCATTGTCAAACAGGAGTTAAATCAATTTCTCGCTTATTGTAAGAATGTATTTCACCATATTCATATTTAAATGATCGGGAAATGACGTTGTAATGATAATAAATCACCATTCACATTAATGTCGATTGTTATTTTGTATGTTTGAATGTTAAAAAAAGAACAATCCCCAGTGTTGTAGAGCCGATGAATGGGAGTCAGCAGGATGATCTTGGAGACACGCTACACAAGCTAGAATGACAACACAACACAGGTGCACTCACTAACTCGTCCGTGGTGCAACACACACTATATAACCCAGTGAATTGTGTCCCGTAAATGTCACCAGTGTAAACGTAATTATGTAAATAACCCAATTTGTGTTCTCTGAAACGGAAAAGGATATTACATTGTTTTTGTTACTTTCGTTGCAGTGTCTTAAATGTAATTAAGGTGAACTTCCTGTTTTATTTAGAATTATTATTATTACCTCTTGGGTTGCCGTACAGCCAATGCGTGACGTCATTGGTAAGCGTAACGGACCCCGAGCACATGTGGTACCTCGGACTATAGGAGCTAGCTTAGCATGCTAGCTGGAAACACGGTAGCAACACTAGTCAGATTGAGAGTTTGACGGAGAGAGAAACGGTGTGTTTAACAGAGTCTGCAGGGAAAGGTGATCTAGGAAACATGAGTAAAGTCCAGATGCTGCTGTCGTTGAAGAAGCAGCGACTCACTGCTGCTAATGAAGAGATATTTGCTCTGTTTGAACAAACGATAGCAGAGCTCGAGGAGGAGCTGCTTCTTTCCAAAGAGGAGAACAAGAGACTCCAGAAACTACTGGACGCTGTTTCACAGCCTCAGCTTCGGATACACAGAGCAGGTCTGTTCCCTTTACTCTTCATTAACACTTTAAACTCTTCAGTAACACTTTATTATCACATTAATAACACTTTAGACCAGGGCCGCTAGGGGGTGCTGCAGCGCCCTCAGCACCCCCTAGCGGCAGGCAGTAACACTTTATTATCACATTAATAACACTTTAGACTCTTTATCAGCACTTGCTGCAGGTAGTACATCCTGAAGTAAAAGTACAAACACCACACTGTGAAAATACTAATAATAAGTTAAAGTACTGCATTAATATATTTAAGTACAAGTATGTAAGTATTATGAGACAAATTTACTTAATTATAGTTTATCATGGAAGAGCAAACATACCAAAATTAATTTATTTTGAAAAATACATACATTGAATAATATGCCATGTAATGAACTGATTTCAATATTAACCAGACATGGTTTCAAACATTAATATAAATTAATGTAAAATCAATTATTGCCAACATTTATTTATAATATATTCTGTATATTGTAGTGACGGGAGTCGGAGGCGGGCATCAAAGGTACAAGCTAGACTTTTATTTAGCATTAACACACATGTAAACACTTCCAGCCCGGGAAGCAAGACCGGGGTAAACAGGAAGTCCGGCTAACTCAAATGTCCGTGCGGAACAATACCCCAACCCATAGGTCCGTGGGTGAATAATGTCAATCACCACACAAGCCCCCCCAGAATTCACCCATAGTCAAACCCTCGCGCCTGGGAGGAAGTACCACCCGGCGCGTACGGACCACAGGGGCAGAGGAGTGAGGGGAGTTTTTCACAAATCCAGCGCTCCCTAACTCATGCCTGGCTGTGACGTAAATGGTGTGCGGCCGTGAAGCCAGGACGCGTCTATCGTTTTTCCAACCCAGTTTATATTTAACCACGCCTACTTCCGCATTACGCAAGGATCGACGTAGCTCTACGCGATAGCGTCATAGACTTCTTCTTCGGCAGTTATACCGGTCGCGGTAAAGCAGGATATTGAATAGTTGTTTTTTGTCTTTCCAAAGGATTTGTTGACTGAAAGTAAACGATCCTGTAATCAAAGCCATATCGAAGAGTCCTGAAATTATATATATATATAAACAACACAATATAATAAAAACAGTTGCAATAATAACATAATATGGTATGATCAATTCTACTTTTGTTTTAATTTCAATTAAAATATATTTTTCAAAATCAATATCGGTGGGGGCTCTTTTGCAAAGATAATCAATAACACCGCCTGACAGTTGTTGCAGATTATACAGCATACTTGTTACTTACACACACGGGCGACGGTCCCAAAAAAGCCAAAATCTGCACTGTAAAAAAATATATACATTTATTAGGCACTCTGAATAAGGGTTGTAATAATCATGCCTGTTATGTCAAAATGTTATATGATGTATTATATAACAAAATAGACATTTATAACATATTATAAATGTCTCTTTAAATAAAATATTAAATAGATACCTTTACATCCTAAACAGAAGGTCAAAACGTTAATGTTACATGACAAACGAAACATTATAGGCTATATATACCGATGTTTGCTAATGTATCCCTCTTATATCCATCAGGAATTCATATTAAATGATGAGTTAACCTCAGCACTGCATAAGTGTGGTCGTCAGTCATATTGACAAAGAAACACTATTATATTGTATATTAATATGCGGCGTTTAAAAGGATGGTATTTCGCTTGTCAGATTCAGATTTCGCGGGTGTGCCGCGTCTATGACGCTATCGCGTAGAGCTACGTCGATCCTTGCGTAATGCGGAAGTGGACGTGGTTGAATCTAAACTGGGTTGGAAAAACGATGGACGCAGCCAGGACAGTAAACAAACATGTCGTCGGTAGTATGGGACTATTTCAAAGTTTCAGAGTTAGATAGTTCGCTTGCTATTTGTATTAACACATGCAGAAGCTCCACGAGGAGGGAACAAGGCAACGAGCTGTAATACTTCCAACCTGATTAGTCACCTGAAACATCGCCATCGCTACGATGGTGTGTTAAAAGCGTACGAAGACGCCTGCGCTGCTAAACTAGCGGCGAATCCAAAGCCAGCTGCAAAGGCACCGGGGCTTTTACCGATCCACGAGGCTTTTGAAAAAGGCAAGAACTTTATTTGGGAAAATAAATATGGTCACTTTGAAGAGTCAAAACTGTTCCTGGCTTTGTTTTGTTCATAGTAGTAATGCTCATGTCATTTGCTCACTACTAGTCTCCTGTTTACCACCAGGTGTGCAAAAACTACAGGTACATTTAATATATATATATTATATTATCGGTTATCGGTACCATTGATGAAATCCCCAAAAAGCAAAAATCCCCAAAAAGTTTCTACTGTAACCGTAACCACAGCGATGAGAGGGTTGAAGCTGAAGATGTTTCCACCCGAGGAAACTAATATCCCAGATAAGAGTGAGAGGAGTCTGAAAGAGGGAGAAAAAAAGAGAGATTAACTCATAGTCTTAAACATCACCAATAGAAATGCTCAAATCAATGGCAGAATATGATTTAACTTTAATGCAATCAATATAGTTGTTGAAGACATTTGTGTGCGTTCAGGCTTAGTTTAGGATGAAGTCATCTAGCTATATTGTTTATCTACGATTTGTAAACACCTATAGTAAGGTTAGCAGTGTTTTTCGATTGGAAATGTCATATCTTGTTTGTCAAATTGACATTACATTACAAACGGCTGGGTGCGCCATTGTCTTTATCATTTTAAGATGATCAGATCAAAGCAGACCCTTCTCACCTCCCATCTTAGTTGTTAATATTATTAGCAGGGTGGGCAATTATTTTTCCTGGGGGGCAAAATGAGAAACCCAGATTGTTGCAGGGTGCCAAAAAGATTAAACTCAGGAGTAACCGCTAAGTTTATCACTAAATTAATAAAACATACTGTGCACTTACTTTTCAGCATTTATTATATTGGAAATCACACCACACAACATCTTAAGATAATTACATTATATGCAGGAGTCTTGAACCGAGCAGCTAACTGCTTGCTAGCTAGCTAATGACTAGCTAATTAACGTTACCGCTGTAAAATAAGTCACGGATAAAATGATTTAATTTATGTAACATTTACCAACGTCGACATCACGTATTGATACCAAGTGTAAAGTTAAACTAAGTTTAAGATTTACCAACGTGGACATCACGTAATGTTAACAAGTGTAACGTTAAACTAAACTAAGTACGTTTGCAGAGAAATGGCAAAATATATAGCATGGAAATAACAATATGCTACGAAATACAGCAGCATAATTAAATTGTTTTCACGTACCACAATGTAATGGTTGCTCTCTGTCTTTCCGGTGCAGGAAAAGATCTGTCGTGTTGAGAAATGGCTCTCTTCCTGGGGTTTGAAGAGGGTCCTGTCTTATGGCTTTCTGTTTAATGTGCGGCCTATGCGTGACCTTAAGATTGTATATTCGTCAAAACGGATATTTCTTAGTTGAGCTCTGAAAAATATTTACATTAAAACATTTTTTATTGAAAAACAAATTATTAGTTGAAAAAATAAAACAAATAATGTTAAATTGAATGAAAGGACAATTATAAATTGGATGGAGTACAGTCGAAAACCTTTTTTCAGTGCTAGCTAACATGGTTTGACCAAAAGTTCACTACACCCTCAGACTGCAGGAGCTGTTTTAAAGCAAAGGAAGACTGCACATCAACCAGCTCCATCTGAAAGAGGCTCTCATCAATGCAAGATATTACCTCTTTTACTTTTACACAGAAGTCTGCATCAGGCTTGATGGAAAACGGGTCACGGGCAAACTGCAATACCTCAATTGGAATGCTGAAGCCTTGGAATCTGTCGGTAAAGTTATCAGTCAATTTTGTCATTAAGTCTGTCATGACTTAGGAGACTAAATGGAAACTCTGAGAAGGTTCAAATGGGTACTTTAATTAATAAAAGGCAATGTAATGTTACAAGCAGAATGTAGTGAGGAGAGAAAGGCTGCAGCCTCCTCTCGCAGTCCCGGCCGAGCAGAAGAGAACCCACAAGCATTCGTCCTTCCCGCTTGCTGGCTGTTCGCTCCTCCTCTCTGGGGCTGTGGTGACGTAGGAGACTTCCCCCTCGTTCTTCTGTGTCCGATATCGCGTTAAACGGAGGATTTCGACATGTTACATTCATTGCTTACTTCCACATGCCTTTTCTCCTCCTTATCTCTTTCATAACTTTATATGTAACACATGTTAACGGCGTCAATAGCCACTTTAATGATATTAATGGACGGTAGTCCCGGATGTCGTCATGAAGGATTTTCAGAATAAAAGCTTGGTGTTGAGAACTTCCGTTTTCTCCAGAATAAAATAGCATTTAAACTGACGGTATGTTTAAGGTACCTTTATGCTATCAAAACATTGATTTTAATTTCTAACAAAATGTACAGAGTTTTGGGAAGTGCAGCAGTTTCGTTGTCATTAGGTCTGTTTTGAAGATCGTTAGCTTTGTCTTGAAGGCACAAAGTCTTTCACCCAGATCAGCGATAGACGTTTCGCGACCCTGCAGTTTGCAATTCAAAGTGGTGAGGGGTCCAAAAATGTCACACAAAGTAAACTTCTGCCATAAACTGTTCATCTAACATGCGCTCCAAGAGGTTTGTAGCTCGTTTGTGCTTAACGTGCGAAGGAAAGACACAATCTCCTGGCGGAGTTCACAGAAACGATCCAGGACCTTTTCTTTGCTGAGCCATCGGACATCGTTATGGACGAGTAAGTCCGTGTGTTCAGCAAACGTGTCCGCAAGCAGCTGACGGAACAGGCGGTGTTGTAGGCTGGATGTTGAGCGAATGAAATTCACAATGTTCCTGACAATGTCCATGGTGTTTTTAAATCGTCACTGAGCTTTGCAGATGACACAGATTGATGAATTATACAGTGTAAATACTGCATGTGTGGGGCTATGGCAGATAGACGTGCCACCAGCCCCTGCACTCTGCCGATCATAGCTGGAGCACCGTCAGTGACCAACAGGCAAACTTTTTTTAAATCCAGTTGACGTTTGTTAAAAAACGAGACTATATTTTGAAAGATAACCTCACCTGTAGTGTGTCCCTCCAACGGAATAAACCCCAGAAGTTCTTCCCTAAAGCGAACTCCATCGAAAAACCTCACATAGATGCACAGCTGGGCCATGTCAGTACAGTCATGGCGCGTTACCACTGCAGGCCTCGCTCAGCCTCGCTCGGTTTGGTTAGGCCTTATTAGGCCCGGCTCACTTTAATGCTGCGCTTCCATTACAGTTTAGGAACTGGGGTAGTTACTATAGTAACGCAGTGTAGGCGGAGCCGTGACGTCGTCTTCAATGAGCGCCCCCAAAAAACAACACAGCCATTAGCTCTTAGCACTCAGAGCTCACAGCTCCTCATATCTGTTCAGAAACTAGACAGAAGTTAAACAAGTCCAAACCACAGACTGTCTGTGTCATGGAGAATACAGTCGCTGCTTTATTTATGTCTGTAGGCCGTTGCTGTGAGTGTGGACGGAGCAGCATATATAACGTTAGCTTAGCCAAGCTCCATTTAGAAAGCACGTATTTTAAAAGAGTTTTTCGCCTGCCGTCTGTCTGCAGACTCGTCAAAGCATTAATTCATGGTTCTTACTAACCGGTATCAGTATGTTGTTACTTCGGCATCATTTCGAAACGTGTATTACAATTAAATCACCGTCAAATATGTTCATCTTGTTGTAGTTGTAGCCCCCTTGCCAGCGATTCTCTCTCTAGTTTAGCATACTCAGCCCGACTCAGCCTGGTTGTTCCTGGCCCTAGAACCACGATTTAGTCGGGCCAGAAAAAAGGTGAAAAAGTAGCCCCGGGCCAAAACTAGGCCAACTGGAAACGCAACCAAAAACGGGCCCCGCACGGCTCGGCACGCTTAAAGCGAGCTACCCGCTGCAGTGGAAACGCGCCATCAGTTGATTCGTCCACAGCGATTGATATAAACTCTGCTTTTCGAAGGTTTTCCAAAAGCTTCCCCGACACATCCTTTGCAAGTAGTTCCACTCTGCGAAGTGTTGTTGTGTCTGAGAGAGGTACTTTTTTAATGGCTGAAGTGACGCTGTCTTTTACTTTTTGGTCAATAACCACTTCATCAATGACAGCAAGCATAAACTCTTTAACGGTCTCCGCGTCGGTAAAGGGCCTCTTCTGTCTGGCTAGTGTCCAGGCTACTCGCAGGGATGCTATCGTAGCTCTCTCTTGTTCCGTGCAAAATCGACTAAAAGCCACTTGACTCCGTTCAAATGATGCTAGCAGTCCCTGTACTTTCCTTCTCCGTTCCTCTGAGCCCACGGGAAAACTGGCAGAAAACGAGCCGTGATTTGAGTTGTAGTGTCGCTTTACGTTCTATTCTTTCATCACGGATATACTTTTGTTGCCCAATAAACACACCGGTTTATTACTTGTTGCTTTTGGCAAAGTAAATACATATTTGTCCGTCCATTCATTCTGGAATTGGCGATTTTCCGAATCAGCTTTACGTTTCTTGGGCTTGGAGAGACATCTTGAAGCTGTTGTTAATTAAGTACTTTCTCTGTGTCCCGCGAACCTAGTGTGTAACCTGAGTTTCACTGAGCCAATGGCAAGTGCGGACACAGTGCAGTTATTTTTTTTAATGAGAAGAGCGCAGCAGGCAAAATAATGGATTAAAAATAATTCTAATTCATCGTCGGATTTAGTGTGACCAGACATTAGTTTTATATATGCTGTTACTCATATTCCATTTCGATTTGCAGGCAACCTCTTGTGGGCCAGAAAAAAGTTCTGAAGGGCCTGATTCGGCCCGTGGGCCACTAGTTGAATAGGCCTGCTTTAGGGGCTCCGTATATACACTAGTATTAGACGCAGTCAAAAGTTTGGACACATCTTCTCATTCGAAGTTTTCAATCAATGTTTATTTATAGCCCAATATCAGAAATGTTACATTTGTCTCAGTGGACTTCACAATTGGTACAGAATATCAGTATGACAATACGACATCCTCTGTCCTTAGACCCTCGCATCGTACAAGGAAAAAATTCCAGAGAAACCCCACAGTTTAAAGGGGAAAATAGGAGAAACCTCAGGGAGAGCAACAGAGGAGGATCCCTCACCCAGGACAGACAGACATGCAATAGATAACGTGTGTAAATCGAATAGATAATATATCTTTCAGCGTAGGTAGACCAAATGTTTGGAAATGCATGTGTCTGTAATAAGAAGATGAATCCACGAAGATGTCAACAATCCTGTGGGAGCCATCAGGGAAGTAGTATGATGAGAGTCAGGCAGGACCGCAGAGACAGGTTCAGCCACGACTCGAAGTCCAGAACTCAGGATAGAGGATCCAGGACCACGTTTTTTAATTATTTAAAATTAGTTCTACATTGTAGATTAATACTGAAGACATCAAAACTATGAAACAACACATATGGAATTATTATAGCGTTCTGTGTTTTGTGAGTGCACTTGAGTATACATTCAAAGTTCTATTTTCCGGATCGACTGGCCTTAATTTCTTAAAGTGATAATTGACGGTCGTTTCTCTTCACTGAGTTGAGTGGGTCTTGCCATAATATGGATTACAACAGTAGTCAAATAGGGCTCTCCACTGTGCACTAACCCTACCTCAAACACATTAAGAAGGCAAATAATTCCACAAATTGACTCTTGGTAAGGCACACATGTTAATGGCAAACGATTCCAGTTGACGACCTTGTTATGGCAGATTCCTTATTGCATCGTATTTATCGCTTATTCATTAAGGTCACACAGGTCAGAGAGGCCCCATCATCTTGTTATATCAGTCTTATGCCTAGTCACATGGTTAGTTAAGACAAATGTGTTATTGAGATTTCCAGAGAAGAGGCCCCATCGTCTACCCCGTAATTATTAGGGGTGAGCAGAAGTACAAAGAGGCTCCATAGCTCAGTCGGTAGAGCCTCAGGTAATAATACAGTTCAGTCTTTGTTAGTTAAAGACGTCATGAGATAGTGACCTTTCGACATATGAAACATATACAAGTATGGCATTCATAGGGGGAAATGTGTGTGTGTGTTCATTACAGTAGCTATATATGTCTGTGTAAAACTGCTACTCATTGGGGCATTTCCGCGATTGGTTGCTGTTGAAGCAAGGTGATGTACTCCAATATTATTATTTGTTGTTTTGCAACTAAATATTGATTAATCTCAACCATATCTGTGTTTGTTTTATTGATCTCTCTCTCTGTTAACATTTAAAGTTGGTGAGCCATTAATTGCACTAACATCCTGATGAAGCTGACCAAGAGAAGCCCAGAGTGTGCAAAGCTGTCATCAAGGCAAAAGGGGGCTGCTTTGAAGAATCTAGAATAAAAATCACACTTTTTTGTTAACTAGATAATTCCATATGTGTTCTTTCATAGTTTTGATGTCTTCAGTATTAATCTACAAAGTAGAAACAAATTAAAAAGAACAAAACCCATTGAATGAGAATGTGTCCAAACTTTTGACTGGTGCTGTATATAAAAAACACAAATATTTTAATATTTAGCAGGTTCCCTCATCTATAATCATTTACACATGCGCAACTTTAAACATGTACAGCAGTAAAATGCAACATTCAAAATAATCAAGAAACATCATGAATGAAACACTGACCGGGAACATTTGACTGCACCATCATTACTATGACATAAGAGGGTGCCGTAAAATATTCTGATAATACTTGCATACTTTTACTTAAATAAGGTTTGAATTAGGGCTGTGCAATTAACCGTATTTTAATCTCTATTACGACTTTGGCTTGCAACGATTATGAAAACAACGATTATTTTGCTGCATTCCCTTTCGCAATGATGCTCTCAATGTGTCTTGCGTTATACATCCTGCCAACCCCCCCCCCCCCCCTCCCTAAAAGCCCTCAGCCAGGTTGTGTTGTGACTTGCAGTCTGTTTAATAAATCCATATAAACACGTCACAAGGGAAGCTTTAGTTGCTGTGTCTTTATCCTCGGATCTCTAGCGTACAGTCAACTTTTACTAACTATCAATATTGACCAGAAATAGTCGTGATTATGATTTTTGCGATAATCGAGCAGCCCTAGTTTGAATGCAGGATTTTAATTTGTAACACAGTATTTTCATTCTATAATGTAGGTGTAGTGCATGGCCAAATTAGCTTCACATGTACGTCTACTGAGTTCTGAATTTGCCATTTAGATCTATAAAGGCCTAGGGGCTATGTTGTTTGATTTAATTAAACACAATATATGAACTCCACTATGCTGTTGTACTGTATCTGAAGCTCTTAATATGATTGCTCATATTTCAAGCCATCTTTTTCCCGGCCCCTTGCTTTGGATCATTTATCAACCGACCCCCATTCCAAGGGCCTCTTTGCACTTCCGCTCACCCCTAATAATTGCGGAAGAGACGATGGGCCTCTCTTCTCTGGAAACTGTAATTCAATAACATACCTAATTATATTGACTAGGTCCAAGACTGATATAACAGTGTGTTTCCTGTTTCCTGCAGATGTCCAGCTGGTGGTGGTTAAAGAAGAGCCTCTCCCTGACCAGCAGGAGTGGAGCACCAGTCTGGACCAGGAGGACCCAGAGCCCCCCCCACACATTAAGCAGGAACAGGAGGAACTCAGGATCAGTCAGGAGGGAGAGCAGCTTCAGGAGCTGGAGGAGGCTGATATCACCAAGTCCACTTTCACTCCTGACCCTGTGAAGAGTGAAGATGATAAAGAAAAACCTCAGTCCTCTCAGCCTCATCAAAGACAAACTGAACACATGGAAACTGAAGCTGATGGAGATGACTGTCGAGGACCAGAAACAGCCAGGAACTCAGATCCAGAGAGCAGTTTACAACCAAAGACTGAGGATCACACTGGAGACTCTTCTGAAGACACTGATGACTCTTCAGAACCTGACACTGAAGACAGTGCTGATTGGAAGGAGACCAGAGAACCTGCTTCAGGCTCAAACTCACCGAAAAATAGACAAGAATCTGTCAGTGATCCCCGACATAGTGCTGAAAAGAAACCATTCAGCTGCTCAGTTTGTAAGAAAGCGTTTAGATATAGACAACTACTAGATCAACACATGAGAATCCACACAGGAGAGAAACCCTTTCGCTGCTCAGTTTGTGAGAAAGCTTTTTCACAGAGTGGAACTTTAAAGGCACACATGAGAGTCCACACAGGAGAGAAAGCACACAGCTGCTCAGTCTGTAAGAAAGCTTTTTCACGGAAGGAACATTTCAAGGCACACATGAGAATCCACACAGGGGAGAAAGCATTCAAATGCTCAGTCTGTGAGAAAGCTTTTTCACAGAGTGGAAGTTTAAAGGCACACATGAGTGTCCACACAGGAGAGAAAGCATTCAAATGCTCAGTCTGTAAGAAAGCTTTTTCACAGGGTGGAAGTTTAAAGGCACACATGAGAATCCACACAGGAGAGAAACCATTCAATTGCTCAGTTTGTGAGAAAGCTTTTTCACACAGTGGAAGTTTAAACGAACACATGAGAGTCCACACAGGAGAGAAAGCATTCAAATGCTCAGTCTGTAAGAAAGCTTTTTCACAGAGTGGAAGTTTAAAGGCACACATGAGAATCCACACAGGAGAGAAACCATTCAAATGCTCAGTCTGTAAGAAAGCTTTTTCACACAGTAGAAGTTTAAAGGAACACATGACATTCCACACAGGAGAGAAAGCACACATCTGCTCAGTCTGTAAGAAAGATTTTTCACACAGTGGAAGTTTAAAGGAACACATGAGAGTCCACACAGGAGAGAAAGCATTCAAATGCTCAGTCTGTAAGAAAGCTTTTTCGCAGAGTGGAAATGTAAAGACACACATGAGAGTCCACACAGGAGAGAAAGCATTCAAATGCTCAGTCTGTAAGAAAGCTTTTTCACACAATGGCGGTTTAAAGGAACACATGAGAGTCCACACAGGAGAGAAAATATACAGCTGCAATGTTTGTGACAAAAAATTTAAATGGCGTAATCATTTCCAAAGGCACAAGTGTGTTGGTCGTCAGTCCTCACAGCTTAATGAAATTCAAACTGAGGATAACGGAGAGGCAGAGCCTCCAATCAGCAGCTCAGCTGAACACATGGAAACAGAAGCTGATGGAGAGGACAATGAATAAGTCTTATGACAGTTCACATGTGAGAGAAATCTGTCTGACTGTATTAACATTGTTGGACAACATTCATATAAGACTTAAATGAACTCCATCTTTATCAACATAAGTGGACAATATGTTTAATGTTTTTGTCATTCTGATGTATACGTTAACCACTGACTGTTGATGAACCATTTTATTTGGATTGAGGGCTCCAAGTTTCCATATAGGATGATTTGATGTATTGTTCTTTATTTCTAAATGTTTTGTATCATTGCTATCCTGTTAATGAGCCCTGTTTTACATAAATGTACCTGTTATCGGAGTGTTTTTGCTTCTGTAACTGGAAGGGAATACATTTTCCTATTTTGTATCCTGATGACCTCATGCCGTTACATGTCAATCAATCAATCAATGTTTATTTATATAGCCCAATATCACAAATGTTACATTTGCCTCAGTGGTCTTCACAGTTTGTACAGAATATCAGTATGAAAATATGACACCCTCTGTCCTTAGACCCTCACATCGTACAAGGAAAAACGTCCGGAGAAAACCCACAGTTTAAAGGAAAACATGGGAGAAACCCCACATGTAATACAGTGGGGCAAAAAAGTATTTAGTCTGACACCAATTGTGCAAGTTCTCCCACTTAAAAAGTTGAGAGGCCTGTAATTTTCATCCCAGGTATAACTCAACTATGAGAGACAAAATGAGAAAAAAAAAAATCCAGAAAATCACATTGTCTGATTTTTAAAGAATGTATTTGCAAATTATGGTGGAAAATAAGTATTTGGTCAATAACAAAAGTTCATCTCAATACTTTGTTATATACCCTTTGTTGGCAATGACAGAGGTCAAACGTTTTCTGTAAGTCTTCACAAGGTTTTCACACTCTGTTGCAGGTTTTTTGGCCCATTCCTCCATGCAGATCTCCTCTAGAGCAGTGATGTTTTGGGGCTGTCGCTGGGCAACACGGACTTTCAACTCCCTCCAAAGATTTTCTATGGGGTTGAGATCTGGAGACTGGCTAGGCCACTCCAGGACCTTGAAATGCTTCTTACAAAGCCACTCCTTCGTTGCCCGGGCGGTGTGTTTGGGATCATTGTCATGCTGAAAGACCCAGCCGCGTTTCATCTTCAATGCCCTTGCTGATGGAAGGAGGTTGTCACTCAAAATCTCACGATACATGGCCTCATTCATTCTTTCCTTTACACGGATCAGTGGTCCTGGTCCCTTTGCAGAAAAACAGCCCCAAAGCATGATGTCTCCCCCCCCATGTCTCACAGTAGGTATGGTGTTCTTTGGACTCAGCATTCTTTCTCCTCCAAACACGTCTAGTTGAGTTTTTACGAAAAAGTTCTATTTTGGTTTCATCTGACCATATGACATTCTCCCAATCCTCTTCTGGATCATCTAAATGCTTTCTAGCAAACTTCAGACGGGCCTGGACATGTACTGGCTTAAGCAGGGGGACACGTCTGGCACTGCAGGATTTGAGTCCCTGGCGGCGTAGTGTGTTACTGTTGGTAGCCTTTGTTACTTTGGTCCCTCTCTTCGTGAAGAACACGTCCGTCAGTCTTCTCCTCGTCCTCCTCTCTTGATGAAGAACACGTCCGTCAGTCTTCTCCTCGTCCTCCTCTCTTGATGAAGAACACGTCCGTCAGTCTTCTCCTCGTCGTCCTCTCTTCGTGAAGAACACGTCCGTTTGTCTTCTCCTCGTCCTCCTCTCCATGAAGAACACGTCCGTCAGTTTCTCCTCGTCCTCCTCTCTTGATGAGGAACACGTCCGTCAGTCTTCTCCTCGTCCTCCTCTCTTGATGAAGAAAACGTCCGTCAGTCTTCTCCTCGTCCTCCTCTCTTGATGAAGAACATGTCCGTCAGTCTTCTCCTCGTCCTCCTCTCTTGATGAATAACACGTCCGTCAGTCTTCTCCTCGTCCTCCTCTCTTGATGAAGAACACGTCCGTCAGTCTTCTCCTCGTCCTCCTCTCTTCATGAAGAACACGTCCGTCAGTTTCTCCTCGTCCTCCTCTCTTGATGATCACGTCCGTCAGTCTTCTCCTCGTCCTCCTCTCTCCATGAAGAACACGTCCGTCAGTTTCTCCTCGTCCTCCTCTCTTGATGAAGAACACGTCCGTCAGTCTTCTCCTCGTCCTCCTCTCTTGATGAAGAACACGTCCGTCAGTCTTCTCCTCGTCCTCCTCTCTTCGTGAAGAACACGTCCGTCAGTCTTCTCCTCGTCCTCCTCTCCATGAAGAACACGTCCGTCAGTTTCTCCTCGTCCTCCTCTCTTGATGAGGAACACGTCCGTCAGTCTTCTCCTCGTCCTCCTCTCTCCATGAAGAACACGTCCGTCAGTTTCTCCTCGTCCTCCTCTCTTTGTGAAGATCACGTCCGTCAGTCTTCTCCTCGTCCTCCTCTCTTGATGAAGAACACGTCCGTCAGTCTTCTCCTCGTCCTCCTCTCTTGATGAAGAACACGTCCGTCAGTCTTCTCCTCGTCCTCCTCTCTTGATGAAGAACACGTCCGTCAGTCACCGGATAGCGGTCAGGCGTCGTTGAGTCTGCGGTAATCGCCGCACGGGCGGAACCCGCCGTTCGGTTAGGGGACGACGTGCAGGGGGGGGGGGGGGGGGAAGCCCAAGGACTGTCGGAGCGGCGGACAATGCCCAGGCGCTCCATGGATGGAACTCCGCCCTCGCCACAGCTAGCTTAGAAGGGTTCAACCGCCGGGCCCTGGCGTAGACAGGAGGCCCCTAGGTAGTGACGTGGTGCCCCACGCCATGCTTAGTGGTAAGCGCAGAGAAGGTGGGCAGCGACAGGTCTGGAAACTCGGCCAACAGTCTGAGAAACGCGTCTGCCCCCGACAGCGAGCACGACAGCCTCGTACGCTGCGCTGCCAAGTGTGCACACGAGGGAAGAAAACGTTAAGGCATCAACCAAACGCCTATTCTTAACGTCCACTAAGAGTCCATGAGCACACAAAAAAATCCGCCCCGAGGAGGGAAAAGAAATGCCCGCTGTCACAAAATCCCAGCTGAAATATTGTCCTCTGATGCACAAACACATAGGCCTTACGCCGTATGTGCGAATGGGACCGCCGTTAGCCGCGGTCCATGCCCACCACGGGTGACGTCTTCACTCGACGCGGGAACTACGCTCCGTTGAGCGCCCGTGTCACACAGAAACAGGCCCCCCGAAACGCTGTCGCTGACGAAGAGGAGCCTGCCCGTGCCGCCGAAGCTCAGGGCCACGACTGAGCGCCGGCCCCTCCGTTTCCCGGGGGTTTGTAGCTGCACGGAGCGATGCATTTCTTAGCCATTGTCCCGAAACGTGCGTGGTAAAAGCACTCTCCGGTGCCTGCACACCGGCTTGAAACTGCCGTGTCCGGCCTCGGCCATGCTGTCTTGCCTGCAGATGGGCCACTGAGCGTCGCGGCTAACGTTTCTGCACCGGGCTGTTGTGTAGCCAGGAAAAAACGATCCGCTTCATCAGCCAAGTCACGTGGCTCCGTGACCGGCGTGTTGGCCAGCGCCGTCTGGACCCGGGAAGGTAAGTGACGCAGGAAAATCTCCGTGAATAAATTCCGGGGATCTTCCCCCCCCCCCTAGCTGAGATGGCTTGCTGTCTCCTAGGCCTTGAATGTCAAGTATCTGGCGGGCACTCTCCTTAGCAGATAAGCAAAATGTCTTAAGGAGGAGGGCCTTAATCGCCTCATATTTGCCATGGTGTGGGGGGTCTGTGATAAAACCAACCAACCAACCTGGACGACGTGGAGCCTCCCAGCGCTGCTACAACATGGTATTACTTCAGGTTCCCGTCACGGACCGGCCGGCAGCGCCTCCACGTGTGCAAACCACGCCGCCGCGGCATTCTCCCAAAACTCCGGCAGCCATGTTCGATAATTTTCCGGAAACTTTCTCGGAAAAGTCGGGGTCACCAGTGTAGTGCCGTAAAAAGGGAGTTGGAGGCGGTGTATTCAGAATTGACTTCCACACTTTATTATTCATTAAACTTAAAGTTCATGCATAAGATAATGCGTGAACTGCTCTGTCTGACGAGCTAGCAGGAATGAATAGCCACAGCTCAGTGTTCCCACTAAAGGGTCCGTGTGGCAACACAATACAACAGGTGAATTACGGTCCACAATATGGTGTCACTACAGTATATGGGTACATGTATTATTCCTTATTTCCTTATCTATGACTTTTAATTTTCTTTTAATATTATCTGTTACATTACTTTATTTGTATCTATATATGTATTTATTTACTATAGCTAGGACCGGGAGGGGGGGAAAAGGGACAAATATTAACTGTATAAATGTAAAGTCATTGTGCCTGACTCAATAAAAAATAATGGTTGTTGGTAATGTATTAGCGGTACAAAATGTTGGAACACATGACAGATAACTCTCTAGTCATTGTGTTAAGGTTGTTTAATAGGGTGTGGGATTCTGGCCAACTTCCTTCAGAGTGGAAACAAGCGATAATAGTGCCCATCCTGAAGCCAGGGAAAGACCCTTCAGATCCATCTAGCTACATGCCTGTTGCCCTGACATCTCATTTATGCAAAATCATGGAGAGAATGGTTACAGAAAGGTTAACATATATCTTAGAAAGTAAGGCTCTGTTGTCCCCGTATCAAAGTGGGGTCCGTAGGGGTCGGAGTACAATGGATTCTATATTGTGCTTAGAATCAGACATCAGGAAAGCACAGACCAACAAGGAAGTAGTGATTGCAGTCTTCATTGATATTGAAAAGGCTTATGACATGCTCTGGAAGGAAGGACTACTAATCAAGTTAGAATCATTGGGAATTGGTGGTAAAGCCTATCATTGGGTTATGAATTTTTTACTGGACAGGAAAATACAAGTAAGAGTAGGTGCAGAATATTCAAGTGTGTATGCTGTGGAAAATGGTACTCCGCAAGGCAGTGTGTTTAGTCCGTTGCTGTTCAATATAATGATACAAGACATCTTTAATCAAGTTCATCCAAGTGTGGGGAACTCTTTGAATGCAGATGATGCGGCTTTGTGGGCAAAAGGCCGCAATGTAGCACATGTTGGAAAGAAAATACAAGCTGCAATAGTTGAAGTGGAGAAATGGACAAATAAATGGGGATTCAAACTTTCAGTCGCTAAGACGCAGGTCATTTGTTTTACCAAACGGCATAACATTGCTCCTATATGGTTAAAATTGTATGAGCAACCTCTTGAACAGGTTAATACAATAAGATTTCTTGGTGTTTGGTTTGACGGAAAGCTAACATGGAGCAATCATATGGGAAAAGTTCAAAATAAATGTAGAAAGGTCAACAATGTACTTCGGTGTTTGGCGGGACAGGAGTGGGGAGCGAGTAGGTCATCACTTCTGAATATATATCGGGCACTCATGAGACCTGTATTCGATTATGGGTGTGTAGCGTTCATGGCAGCAGCAGAATCAAACCTTAAAAAGTTGGATGTCCTACAAGCTCAGGCCCTGAGCATTTGTAGTGGAGCTTTTAAAACATCTCCAGTATCAGCAATGCAGGTGGAAATGGGAGAAATGCCTTTAAGGATAAGAAGAGTGAAGTTAATGTTGGCATACTGGGTAAACCTTCAGGGGCATAGTTATAGTCATCCTGCGAAAAGTATTTTTGAAAGACTGCTGGGAGCACAATGAGTCACATTTAACAAGTGTTGGATGGATTGGCGATGTTAAAGCAGCAAGTATAGGTTTGAATCAAATACAGTATTGCCCCACAGCTCCAATCTCGTCCATTCCACCCTGGTTGCCAAGTGCAGACCTCAATATACAAGAGGAGTTAAAGGAAAAGAAAGAACTACCAGTATGGCGCATAGTCCAGAATCACTTTGCAAGATATCACTCAGACTCAACAATCATATTTACAGATGGCTCCAAAGATCCAGAGACAGGGGCAGCAGTTTATATCCCAGTGAGTAATACACACATAAAGAAAAGGGTAACAGACCATGTGTCAGTATACACCACAGAGTTGTTGGCATTGGTACTGTCATTGAAATGGATAGAGGAGAAAGAAATACATAATAGTGTAATTGCATCTGACAGCTGTTCAGCATTATCGAGTATACGATCAGGCAGATCTTCATCGAGAATGGACACAATAAATGAAGTATTTCTAATTTGATATCAAATGCAAATCAAAGGCATAGCAACTCGTTTCATCTGGGTTCCTGCTCATGTTGGTGTGGAGGGAAATGAACAGGTGGATATCCTGGCCAAACAAACACTCAGAAGTATGAACATAGACATAGAAGTTCCACTCAGCAAAGCGGAGGTTAAAACATTCATACAGAAATATGCACAAACAGCATGGCAAGAACACTGGGACCTTAGTGATACAGGAAGACATCTTTATCAAATGCAAAGGTATGTGGGGGGTGGAAGGAAGGTGGGGTTTAAAAGAAGGGAGGAACATGTCATTTCTGGGATGAGAATAGGTCATACAGGTCTCAATCATACTTTAAGTATAATAGGAAAGCATCCAACCGGAAAGTGTATACACTGCAGCCAGCCAGAAACTGTTGAGCATGTTTTACTGCTTTGCAGGAAATATAGTACTCAGAGAAATGTGCTTTTCCACACACTGGAGAAAGCAACATGCCATGACTTGTCGCTATCAGGGCTGTTAGGGAAAACATCAGTGGCGGTAATGCACCTACAGGTTGGTTTGCCAACCGCCAATAAACACGGAAGAAGAAGAAGAAGAAGAAGAAGAAGAAGAAGAAGAAGAAGAAGAAGAAGAAGAAGAAGAAGAAGAAGAAGAAGAAGAAGAAGAAGAAGAAGAAGAAGAAGAAGAAGAAGAAGAAGAAGGTGGTTGCGGTCGGATAGTTTAAAAATCAATTCCTAAGTTCTAACCCTAGCTCCTATTCCTTGACCTCTGAGTGAAAGGTCACGGGGTTAAGGGATAGTGGATAGGAGAATTCAAAAGGACTTAGGAGAAGAGACTGCGGTGCTTTAGAGAATCGACTGCACGACGTGTTTATGATGCGCCAGCGGACGTCCTGAATGTGCGTCTGCTGCTGCTGTGGGGAAACTATGGAAACTACAGTTCTCTATACAGCGGACTACAAACATGGATGTTCAATAAGAACGAGGGACTACTGTAAACTCATCTAGAGACTCTGCACCGTGCTCTGATGCTGTTGCTTTATGAACGTGGACAACAGAGAAACAGATTCTTCAGGACCAAAGCTGGAATTGAAATAAAAAAGGAAAGTGAAGCTTCTGCTCGTCCCCCTCTCCCTCCGGTCCACATTAATACAAATGATCCCAATACGTATGATTGATGAAAAGATCAATCAATACAGATGTATTTATTATAAACGTTAGTCCTTAACATCTATCACTGTGTACATCACCATTCAAACATCTTTTAGAAGTTGAACAAACCCCACACAGCTCAGTGAGATGCTGACTCTTCTCATCTCCTCTCCTCTCCTCTCCTCTCCTCTCCTCAAACCCCACACAGCTCAGTGAGATGTTGACTCCTCTCCTCTCCTCTCCTCTCCTCTAACCCCACACAGCTCAGTGAGATGTTGACTCCTCTCCTCTCCTCTCCTCAAACCCCACACAGCTCAGTGAGATGTTGACTCCTCTCCTCTCCTCTCCTCTCCTCAAACCCCACACAGCTCAGTGAGATGTTGACTCCTCTCCTCTCCTCTCCTCTCCTCTCCTCTCCTCAAACCCCACACAGCTCAGTGAGATGTTGACTCCTCTCCTCTCCTCTCCTCAAACCCCACACAGCTCAGTGAGATGTTGACTCCTCTCCTCTCCTCTCCTCTCCTCAAACTCCACACAGCTCAGTGAGATGCTGACTCCTCTCCTCTCCTCTCCTCTCCTCTCCTCTCCTCAAACCCCACACAGCTCAGTGAGATGTTGACTCCTCTCCTCTCCTCTCCTCTCCTCTCCTCTCCTCTCCTCTCCTCTCCTCTCCTCTCCTCTAACCCCACACAGCTCAGTGAGATGCTGACTCCTCTCCTCTCCTCTCCTCTCCTCTCCTCTCCTCTCCTCTCCTCTCCTCAAACCCCACACAGCTCAGTGAGATGCTGACTTTGATAATTTCAGTAAAAACTAACGTTCATATTTCTCTTTTTGATTATAATACTGATGAACGTTCAGAACAAAGCACTTTGGCAACTTACCACCTACGCTTTAAAATGCTTAATAAGCACCGTAACTTTCATGATATCATTTCTCGGTCATAATCGGTTGTTTCCGTGAACGGCCGACTGTTGAGTGACGGCAAATGCTGCGGCTGCAATGCATTGTGGGGCAGCATGTTCTCCTCTCCTTTCGGTGAGGGAGGTCCAGTGGTTCCTAAAGGAGGCTATAAAGGAAGCTTGAAACCTCCTTTCCTTTCATTTGGAGAATCAGAGCCGGTGTTGCAGTATAACTTGAGTCATGACAACTGGCGACATTCTGTTATTTTCGTCATAGGAATCCGGGGCGTGTACATCGAGGACCCATTGTTGACTTGCCATGTCGATCGCCTCGTTTGTCGTTTACGTTCATCTTTTGCTATATCTGCCTTCCTAAGATCACTTTGATGCACATTCAGTGCTCGTATGTGAGGTTGTGGGTGAGAGGTGGATATCGTGACACTTACAGGGAGGTATCGAACATTACAAAGTAGGTGACTGTGTGGATGCCTGTTGAAAATATTGCAAACTTGAATAAATCATTGAAATTATATATTTGTGTCCGACTTTCATTTGTACATCGTTCTTAATGTGATGTATAGTAGCTTTGATAGCTGTCCATACCTTCAGACAGCCTCAAACACAAGTCGTTTATTCACAGCCCGAACGCTCATCGAGATGACTGGATCACTCATGACAGGTTGTGATCAGCTCCGATTAAATTGTGATATCAATTCTGTAGCTATTCTCCAGGGAGCACGTTTTTTTTAATAAATACCTATATCCCTCTCATCACAACAAGACACTACACTGTGCAGGAAAAACAATTACATTGTAGTGCCGGGAGATATGGGAGTCGGAGGCGGTGCATTGAAGGTGCAGAAGGGTACTTTAATACGGAGCAGAAGGAGACATGTTGTCGGGTCGCAGCCCGGGTCGACAAGAGAGAGAGAAAAGGAGGAGGACACAGTATATACACCGGAGGTACAATATGCAATAATGTCCGTGCGGAACAAAACCCCCAACCTGTAGTTCCGTGATTGAATTATGTCCCAGTGGTAAAATAGGTGGTCACTACACAAGCCCCCCCAGAATTCAACCATGGACACTATCCCCGTGTCCGGGAGGAAGCACCACAGGGGCCGAGGAGGGTGGGGCCGGGCCATGGAACGGGCCGTCGGAAGGGGGCCGCAGGAGAGGGCAGGGGCCCTAACGAGGGCGAGGGCATCCTCACCGGGGGTGGGAGACGGGTCGGAACGGGGCCGCAGTAGGCGTTGTGGCGAATGAAGTCATCACCCGCCAGTCGGTGAAAACCGGGTCGCTGAGCCGCAACGGGCGTGAATAACCCGGTGGTCCCCAGCAGGAAAGAGCGCTGCCCGGCCGCAGGCGAGGGCATAGCGGCGGGCACGAAGTCCTCGGGAAGAAAGAGCCGGGTCCCCGGGGGGCAGGAGCAGCATCCCCGGGAGGAAGGAGCCGTGGACAGGGGAGAGGCCAGGCAGGGTCCCGGAGCGCGCCACCCACGGGCCGATGGCCGCATGGGCGCATGGGCGACGTCCGAAAACCGTCGAGGCGAGACGAGGTCCAGGAGTGCACCACCCAGGCGTCGATGACGTGAGTGGCGTCTGGAACCGCTGTCGAGGTGAACCGTGAGCCGCGGTAAGAGGAGAGGCCAGACAGGGTCCCGGAGCGCGCCACCCACGGGCCGATGAAGGCATGGGCACGTCCGAAACCGTCGAGGCGAGACGGGGTCCAGGAGTGCACCACCCAGGCGTCGATGAACGTGAGTGGCGTCTGGAACCGCCGTCGAGGTGGTGAAAAAGGTGAGAGTGTCCACACGAGGCCGACCAGACATGGTCGAACCTCCTCTCAGGCACCAGAAAAAGCTCAAAAAGGGCCGTACTGTCCACGGTCAAAAACAGGTGGGCGAAATAGTGAGAGGATTCACACGAGGCCAACCAGACATGGTCGAACCTCCTCTCAGGCACCAGAAAAAAAAAACTCAAAAAGGTCGATAGCCGTTAGCAGCTAGCCGTTAGCAGCTAGCCGTTAGCTGAGGCCGTTAGCTGGCAGCCATCGGTAGCTGCTAGCCGTCGTTAGCCCCACGTGGATAGCTGCTAGTCGTCGCCAGCTAGCGCCGCTGGGACGCGCAGCCGCACGCCCCGAAGAAACAGCCCCATGAGGTAGCAATAGGCGCATTCACACTGCGGTACTTTTCCCACAAAAGTTCATGCGAACTTAGTTCAGTGAACTCTTTTATCGCGTTCACACCAAAAAGAGCCGGTACTAAATATAGCTCTTTTCTCACAAAAGAGCCGCTCGACTTTCGAGCGGCTCTTTTGTGAGAAAAGAGCTATATTTCTGATTGGCTGGGCGGATTGCAAACCACGCCCCGTAAAACTTCCAAAAAGTTTTGTGAAGCCGCCATTTTATTATCCTCGCATTAGCATTATTAGCATTAGCATTAGCCCAGCGCAGAAACGCAGAGAGACTAACTTATGGCAACACAAAATAAAACATGGGAGCGGTGGAGATGAGGAGGTGTCGGCGTTCTGGCGATTTACTCGGAAGGCTTCAGTAGAAGCTGCTGGGAGTCCCAGCAACTTCTACTGAAGTCCTCTTACAACTCCGGGGACTTCCGGCCGGGGACTCCGGGCGGCAGTATCCGCCGTGAAGTTGTTTGTAGCCTGCCAGTAAACCCAAAGCAGAAGAAGAAGAAGTGAAGTCAGCGGCTTCATTTGCCTAATCCTCCCCCAGGGACTTTTTCCGGTGTGAACGCGATCTGTACTTAGTTCATGCGAACTAAAGAGTTTGCATGAACTAAGTTCGCATGAACCTTTGTGGGAAAAGTACTGCGGTGTGAATGCGCCTAATGGGGTTGCTGGTCGACCCAGCAGGTCGTGCATCGTCCCCCCCGATGCGGGAACGGCGAGCAACGTCTCCAGCCTTCTGCAGAGCACGCACCGAGCCTCAGTCCGCGTGCCAGTGGCAGCCACGGACGTCTCCAAAAAATCCCCGGCATTTCGAGAAAGGAACTCGAGTTCCTTTTGCCGTGTTCGGCTTCGTCCCGGAAACTTCTCAAGACGTGTCAGAGTCACCAGTGTAGTGCCGGGAGATATGGGAGTCGGAGGCGGTGCATTGAAGGTGCAGAAGGGTACTTTAATACGGAGCAGAAGAAGACATGTTGTCGGGTCGCAGCCCGGGTCGACAAGAGAGAGAGAAAAGGAGGAGGACACAGTATATACACCGGAGGTACAATATGCAATAATGTCCGTGCGGAACAAAACCCCCAACCTGTAGTTCCGTGATTGAATTATGTCCCAGTGGTAAAATAGGTGGTCACTACAACATACATGAAAATAACCTTGATGCATGGGAATGAAACACACAAACTATCTTCCGTGGCTGTACTGATATGTCACAGTAACGGTAAACGTTTAACCCGAAATTAAATGGTGTTTTGTTTTTGAACCATGATTTATTCAAGTTTGCAATATTTTGAACAGGCATCCACACAGTCACCTACTTTGTAATGTTCGATACCTCCCTGTAAGCGTCACGATATCCCCCTCTCGCCCACAACCTCACATACGAGCACTGAATGTGCATCAAAGTGATCTTAGGAAGGCAGATATAGCAAAAGATGAACGTAAACGACAAACGAGGCGATCGACATGGCAAGTCAACAATGGGTCCTCGATGTACACGCCCCGGATTCCTATGACGAAAATAACAGAATGTCGCCAGCTGTCATGACTCAAGTTATACTGCAACACCGGCACTTATCATGGCTGCCACTGAGGGACTTCCGGGTCATTTCACTCCGTTAGGAAGGTTCCTAAGCTAAATGGACTATTGGAACGCAGCCCAGGGGTCTGAGCTCCCACGGATGCAGTGACATCATACCTCCTTGTGGGAGCTCAGCTCCCATTGGCTCACACATAACTCGAGCCCTGCCCCTCCTTGTGGGAGCTCAGCTCCCATTGGCTCACACATAACTCGAGCCCTGCCCCTCCTTGTGGGAGCTCAGCTTCCATTGGCTCACACATAACTCGAGCCCTGCCCCTCCTTGTGGGAGCTCAGCTCCCATTGGCTCACACATAACCCTGCATGCTGCGTCTCGTCGCTACGGTTCTCTCTGTGTTCCTGAGAAAGTGTGTGTGAGCTCCAGCTCTACTGATCCATCATCTGTGTGTCTGGATAAACCTCTGAATGGACTCTGTGCTCTTTTTTCTGGAGCGTTTACCTCGGACTATAGGAGCTAGCTTAGCATGCTAGCTGGAAACACGGTAGCAACACTAGTCAGATTGAGAGTTTGACGGAGAGAGAAACGGTGTGTTTAACAGAGTCTGCAGGGAAAGGTGATCTAGGAAACATGAGTAAAGTCCAAATGCTGCTGTCGTTGAAGAAGCAGCGACTCACTGCTGCTAATGAAGAGATATTTGCTCTGTTTGAACAAACGATAGCAGAGCTCGAGGAGGAGCTGCTTCTTTCCAAAGAGGAGAACAAGAGACTCCAGAAACTACTGGACGCTGTTTTACAGCCTCAGCTTCGGATACACAGAGCAGGTCTGTTCCCTTTACTCCTCATTAACACTTTAAACTCTTCAGTAACACTTTATTATCACATTAATAACACGTTAGCCCAGGGGCGCTGGAAGGGGGGTGCTGCAGCGCCCTCAGCACCCCCTAGCGTCAGGCAATTTTTAATTTTTAGATATTTATTTTTTGATTACATTTCATTGTGCCTGAGATATGTTTGATATTATATATTATTATTCAAATGTTACTTTTAAACTATAAAATAACGCACAACACAAGTGACGAGTAACTGACATGGTCCGTGTTTGACACAAATTGAAGAGACAGATCACGTTTTGTTCTACGACATTAAATCCATCAGCAGTGACCCCGCTGGTGATTTTTGAAGAGTTTACATGTCTGAAAAACGATGGTTGTTACCAAGTGGCTGAATAGGACTACAGAAGTTGTCCACACCATTTTACGTCATTACACCGAACACGTAAAACACTCCCGCTAAGTTTGTTTGCCCTATTCTGCTTGAAAGCAAGTACCTGCCTCCTGCAAACTGTTCAAACAAACGCTTCAACTTGTACCATTTAGAGCAGTGGTTCTCAACTGGTCAGGCCTCGGGACCCACTTTTTACTTGGTCAATACATCGCAATCCAACATTTTCCATCCATCCATCCATCTTCTTCCGCTTATCCGTGGTCGGGTCGCGGGGGTAGCAGTTCCAGCAGAGAGCCCCAAACTTCCTTTTCCCTGGCGACATCAACCAGCTCTGACTGGGGGATCCCAAGGCGCTCCCAGGCCAGCGATGAGATATAATCCCTCCACCTGGTCCTAGGTCTACCCCTTGGTCTCTTCCCAGCTGGACGTGCCTGGAACACCTCCCTAGGGAGGCGCCCAGGTGGCATCCTAACTAGGTGCCCGAACCACCTCAACTGGCTCCTTTCGACGCGAAGGAGGAGCGGCTCAACTCCGAGTCCCTCCCGAATGACCGAACTTCTCACCTTATCCCTAAGGGAGACACCAGCCACCCTGCGGAGAAAACCCATCTCGGCCGCTTGTATCCGCGATCTGGTTCTTTGGGTCCTGACCCATCCTTCATGACCATAGGTGAGGGTAGGAACGAAAATGGCCCGGTAGACAGAGAGCTTTGCCTTCTGGCTCAGCTCCCTTTTCGTCACAACGGTGCGGTAAAGCGACTGCAGTACCGCTCCCGCTGCTCCGATTCTCCGGCCCATCTCACGCTCCATTGTTCCCTCACTCGAGAACAAGACCCCGAGATACTTGAACTCCTTCACTTGGGGTAAGGACTCATTCCCTACTTGGAGTGGACAGTCCATCGGTTTCCTGCTGAGAACCATGGCCTCAGATTTGGAGGTGCTGATCCTCATCCCAGCCGCTTCACACTCGGTTGCGAACCGATCCAGTGAGTGCTGAAGGTCGCAGACCGATGAAGCCATCAGAACCACATCATCTGCAAAAAGCAGTGGTGCAATCCTTAGCCCACCGAACTGCAGACCCCCCCCCCCCCATGACTACGCCTCGAAATCCGATCCATGTATATTACAAACAGGATTGGTGACAAAGCGCAGCCCTGGCGGAGGCCAACCCTCACCGGAAATGGGTCCGACTTACTGCCGAGGACCCGGACACAGCTCTCGCTTTGGGAGTACAGAGATTGGATGGCCCTGAGTAGAGACCCCCTCACCCCATACTCCCGCAGCACCTCCCACAGTAACTCCCTGGGAACCCGGTCATACGCCTTCTCCAAGTCCACAAAACACATGTAGACCGGATAAGCGTACTCCCAAGCCCCCTCCAGGATCCTTGCGAGAGTAAAAAAGCTGATCCGTCGTTCCACGACCAGGACGGAATCCGCATTGTTCCTCCTCAATCTGAGGTTCGACAATCGGCCTGACCCTCCTTTCGAGTACCTTAGAGTAAACTTTCCCGGGGAGGCTGAGTAGTGTGATGCCTCTGTAATTGGCACACACCCTCTGGTCCCCCTTTTTTAAAAGTCCCTCCATGCCCTTGCCCCCCAGTACCTATCGGACATCCTTCACCCACATGCCCCACCCCGGAACCTGCGGTCCTCAGACTCTGGCCTGCTTACCACCCCCCCGCACCAAACTGCGAACCTTCGGGGACAGAGCCTTCAGTGTGGCAGCCCCCACCCTCTGGAACGCTCTCCCTGCGGAGATTCGCAACATCCCCACGCTTGACGCCTTCAAAAGGGCCTCAAGTCCCATCTGTTCATGAGGCCTTTGGCCCCTAATCGATCTGTTGTTTTGTCTGTCTGACTTTTGTTTTGTTATGTTTGTTTTTGCCCTATTACTTGTAAAGCGACCATGGGTCCCTTGAAAGGCGCGATATAAATCAAAGCTATTATTATTACGTGACAGAAGTTTTCCAAACCGTTTATGGTCTCCGGTGCTTCCAGTCCAACGCCGACTGCATGCACAGCGTTAGAAAATCGGTCCTTCAAAATAAAAGTTTGACTTTTTCCCCAAGAAAAAAATAATTCCAATAATTTTTTTCTTCACTCACGACCTTTTGGGTCGCGACCCACCAGTTGAGAACCACTGATTTAGAGTCTGTATGTTTGAATATGGATCTTAAGTTGGCGTGACGTTGAAGCAGCGACCCTGCTGTAGTTCGTTTATAGCATAACGTTAGCATTTTGCTTCTGGCGACTAGATTTATGATTCGAAAATGATAAAAGTAGGATAGACATGTGGAGATTATCCGGCTGAACAAAACGTGATCCGTCTCTTAAATATGTCTCAACCACAGACCTTATTTCCAGCTATTTTCCAAAACCCTATGGAGACATTGCATTGTGTTTTTGACGAAGGAACCGGAAGGAGTTTACTTCCGGCTTTTAGGACGCGTCACTGCGGTTCTCTATTGATGATCACATTAATAAATCATATAACACAAATAGCCAATCACACAAACATGTTGCTGTGAGCATTAAACGACTATCATTAAACTAAACGAACACAACAGAACGTTATTGTCCTAATAAAATAATAGCATACATTTTGTCCACTGACATAATACAATAGCACCTTACCAAGCCCCCAGGAAGTGCGCTATTTCCCATTGACTTACGTGGGGAAAGAGTGGTCTGTAACTCGTTGGATAATTGTTTTTAAACTAAATAAACTACCCTGTATGAACACTTGCATCGCCCTTATTAAAAACATTTTTCCTCAAGTTGTAAAAATGAGCCAATAACGTTATTCTGAGAGTTATTTCCCTCGGCATTATGAATGCGCATCTAACCCACGGGACCGCGCCGCCCGGCACGTTCATGTTACGTGTTCAGCACTACATGCGTTTCTCTTTACCCATGGATGCACAATAACAACGGACCATATCGCCTCACTGCCCACGGAGCTGTAATAATGGATATATTGCACATGTTGCTGTAATTCATTATTATACTACATGGGCTGTATGATTTAAATCTTCTACCGTAAATGTTGTATTTAATAAAGTTAATATTACCGACGTTAGATTAACGTCCCTGTAGCTTCTTATTGCACTAATAAGCTTATTGCACTGTGTGTATATGTATATGTATATATATATATATATATATATATATATATACACACACACACAGTGCAATAACCCTTTCATGCTAAATGAAGCTCTGTTGGATATCACTAGATCCTGTTACAGCATAATATAAGTACATAACGATTGATGTTCACATTAGCATAATTACTAGCTAGCTGCTAACTGCCGCCTCGTTAATATCAAATCCATCATAATAACAAATCATTACCATGCTGTCATGAACGCGCGGTGCTGTTACGTGTACGCAAATTGACGTGCTTGATGTGAACGAGCATTTTGGTTAAAGTACTTCTCAGGCATGCTGGGTAATCTGTGACGTTTCGCTCTCTCAAAAGTTGGGCCATTTTATCATCATGCGCCAATGAGCAACTCTCATAGGAATGAATGAGGCCCCGCCTCCCACACTGTATCCAGTTCTTATTATACATCCATGCACCTTACTCTCAAGAGATCCTCACGCGGTATGAGAATCTCCCACAATCCATTGCGGTAACAAAGCTACAGTAATGCAGGCACAGGTTTGTAACACCAGATGGCGTAATTCTCCAATTTAACCAGGATTTTACACCAACCGTTATAACTCTGTTACATAGGCACAACAAAGTATCTCGGAAGTCTTTCTCACTAAAAACGCTAAATCTGCTAAAAAGATTGAAATAGAAGATGCAGGGGCATTATGACGCAGAATCTGTGAAAGGGGCGTTATGCCTTACAATATTATATATAATATTATAAGTGTGTGGTTGCCTTCTAGTCACTTTGCTCAGCACTACTGCTTGTAGGCAGGCATGACGAGACTTTTCAGTCGACCCATGTTCAGGGGATGTGGGTTTAGTTTCCTGCACGCCTCGACGTAAGAGAGACGTAAGCGACTCCGCCTCTAAGCTCTGGAATCTTGCTTCTGGACCGACAATTTTTTAGAGCTGGAAACGAACCAGATTCCGGAGCTAAGAGGCGTCAAGGCGGGGGCAGGGGCAGGGGCGGGATCAACCTCCTGAAGACTGCAAAGAAGTCTTGAATTTCGCATGTGATGTTTGTAAGATTATCTTTACTTACTGCAGGTAGTAGATCCTGAAGTAAAAGTACAAACACCACACTGTGAAAATACTCCATTAAAAGTTAAAGTACTGCATTCATATCATTAAGTACAAGAATTATGAGATAAATGTACTTAATTATAATTTATTACGGAAGAGCAAACCTTCCAAAAATAAATATATTAAAAAATAATACATACATTGAATAATATGCCATTTAATGTACTGATTTAAATATTAACCAGACATGTAGGCACTAGTTGATTAAATGTGACATAAATTGATAATTTAGTTTTAATGTGCTCATTTATTCACCTTTTCTTTTTAAATGTGTATTTATATTATTATTATATTCCGTGTATATATATATATATATATATATATATATACACAGAATATATATTTTGAGAGAGATGTACATACGGAGCCATGGAGGGTTCATAGAGAGAACCTAGGCCACATTTTATTAATTTGGCGCACGATATACTTTCTTGTTCGCACGTTCCGGGGCACTCCGGCAGGACTATAGCAATACATCGAGATTAAGGTTAAACACATTTCTTTCACTTGGGAATACACATATAACTATGGAGAACCAGATGTGTGTAAATTACTGTTCGTGGTCATTTGAAAACAAATGCCGGTGTCGGACACACAAACACACCGAACACACACACAGAGAGCGGAGCTGAGCACACACACATCATGCGCCCTGGTGACCGGACATCTCCTTCATGAAACGAGTAATAGGGGGAATAATCGGGCAGTTCGATAGAGGTGTGTGTGGTTAGAGTAGCAGCCTCGATCTCTATCAGCTGTTCTAATGAAGGGAAACACAGTGAAGTAAACGGCAAAAGGCACAGCTCTTTGCAGCTGGTGCTGCTCTTCTCAGATTCTGCTGAGTTACACGTTACTGCCTCCAGTGCCCTGTACGACGAAGCCAGTTCAACAGACCCTGGATATGTTTGAGTTACCCGGCTTAACTAACCCTAACAAACGCGATCTCGCTAAGCGGTCCTACGAAGCTGGTTATCAAAGTTAAAGCCTTTTATTGTCATTATACACAGAGTATAACGAGATTCAGAGTGCAACTCTGTCCCGGAGTGCAACAAATACAAACACGTACATAACACTAAAAAACACGGCAATAGGACAGACAACATAAACAATCATACTATTTATCCCCCCGATAAATAGTTACAAATATTGATATAAAAATAGAAAATAAAGTGCATTAAAAGTGTGTGTGTGTGTGTGTGAGAATGGTTACGGTTATTGCATTATGTGTGGTGGTTGAGCAGCCTGACGGCTCTGCTGCGGCAGCGGGAGGTGGAGATGTGTTCCAGAGAGGGCAGCGGGAGGTGGAGATGTGTTCCAGAGAGGGCAGGGGGAGGTGGAGATGTGTTCCAGAGAGGGCAGCGGGAGGTGGAGATGTGTTCCAGAGGGCAGTGGGCAGCCGATGGTTTTCTCTGCCATCCGTATCACTCTCTGCAGGGCTTTCTTGTCCGCAGCTGAACATCCTGCATACCACCCCGAGATGGAGTATGACAGCACGCTCTCGATGGTCGCCCGGTAGAAGGACACCAGCAGCTTCTTGTTCAGTCGGTTCCTCCGTAGCACCCTCAGGAAGTGTAGTCGCTGCTGGGCCTTCTTAACTGCTGCAGTGGTGTGTGCTGTCCAGCTGAGGCTCTCCGAAATGTGAACCCCAGGAACTTAAAGGTGGAGACCCTCTCCACTCTCTCTCCATTGAGGTGAAGGGGGGTGGGTTCTGGACGGTGCTTTCTGAAGTCTATGATTTATTTTGTTTTGCTTGTGTTCAGATGTAGGTTGTTAGCTGAACAGCACGCAGACAGCTTCAGGATCTCGTCTCTGTATGCCGACTCGTCTTCTCCCTTATATATTTGGCCGACCACAGTGGTGTCATCTGCAAATTTTATAATGGAGTTGGAGGGGTGAATGGGAGAGCAGTCGAGTGTGTAGAGTAGCGGGCTCAGCACGCAGCCCTGCGGGGAGCCAGTGCTGACGGTGTGGGTGGAGGGGCAATAAGGGCCTATTTTCACTGTCTGAGGACGGTCTGTAAGGAAATTATTTATCCAGGCGCATAAGATGGAGGGGAAACCTAGGCGTGACAGTTTTCCCACTAGTATGTCAGGTATGATGGTGTTAAAAGCTGAGCTAAAATCAACGAACAGCATCCTTATATAGTTGCCTGGGCCTTCTAGGTGGCTCACAGCTGTGTGATCAACTCAGTAAATCAAAAAGGGTTTCTCTGTCCGGCTGAGAGCGCGTTCACGTGAAAGGGACAGGGTTAGCAACATTTGACCAATCACAAACATGGAGAAGCATGCTGACAGCGCAGCGTCATACTTCATGAATGAATAGTAAATGGCAAATCCTGCTTCGTAGTACAGGCCACTGGTGCCGCAGAGATTTCATAAAGTGAAGGAGGTTTTCCTTCTATAAAACAGCTGTGGGCAACAGATTCTGTGAGAGTCACAGAATGTACAGACTCTTCTGTTTTGCGAATCTGGTGCTTAAACAATTAGTTCTAAACCCCTGGGCAAAATGTCCCTAAATGAAGTCAGTTTGAAATATATCTCAAATAATGTATGCACTGCCATTTCTCCACATAAACATAACAGTCTGCAAAGAAACGGTTGTCTCCTCTGTGCTCCACTTCCTACTTGGCGCACCGGTAACTTTCTCGTGCGAACGACAAACTAACTAAATACTATTTTGTGCGAACGAGAAAGTACATCGTGCGCACAAGATACTTTTTTTTTCTCTCCATGAACCGTTGGGCTTCCGTATAACGGTGCCCACCTCAACACTGAAAGATACAAACTCGCAACGTTATCAACAAAAATGTACATCAAAACAAGTGGCGCTAGGTACTAACATGCGCTAGGCTAACATGGCTCACCTTCCTCTTTGTCTGGTCTAAACTGGTCTTCAATGGCATTTAGGGCTGCAACAAACGACTAATTTGATAATCGATTAATCCATCGATTAATGAAATGATTAATCGACTATTCGGACTATTACTGTATGCCTTGCACAATTTCTCAAACGCTCTTATTTAGCCATCAACCTTTAGATTTAGCTTGAGGTTGTTTTAGGCATGTGGAAACTAGCAATGAAGACAATAAAGATGAATACTTGATTCAAAAATACATATATTATTAAATTAACTAAACACATTTTGAACAAAATTAACATCGTTTTTAATTTAAATAAAATAAATAATATTTCACATCAAAAGAAACAACAGTGTTTTAAGAAATGGTATTAAATAATCTGATGACAGAACTGTGAACAGAATAGCTGAAACTTTAACAAAATAAATAACTCCGTTACCTCTAATCATTAACCCATGTTTGTATAATGTAGTTAACTCCCTGTGTTGCTGCTAGCATACAGAACACCTGACGTGGAAACGTTACTCGTGGATGGAGCTACAGAGCTACTAGAAAGACAGTCGAACCCGGTGCATTCCTCCGTCTGAATGTGGAGCACTTTTGCTAAATGTTTAGACACATTGCTCGTGTTACCGCCCTTACATGCTAAACTCTTATTGCACTTTAGACAACGAGCATCGAGACGGGTAAAGTTTAACCACACCTCGGATCGCGTTCTCTCCGCCATCTCCTCGTGTGTTGCTGCATGTAGCAGCTGCGTGTGTGTAAACTGCCCCGCCCCCTCGCACACAGACGGGGGAGAGAGATCTCGTCTGATCGAAAATACACCATAGACGCATTTGTTTGTCTTTTTGCATTTTATAAATGAGTTGGCGACACTAAGACTGCGATATAATGTTTTTGTAGCAATAATACATGACATATTTTTTAAATGTCTCCAGTATACTGATAAAAAGACCAATAACGTTGGAGCTTAACGGCGCGTAAAACACATGTGATGACGTCACCAACGAATCGACGACTGAATTAGTTGGCAACTAATTTGGTAATCGATTAAGTCGATTAGTTGTTGCACCCCTAATGGCATTACAACGATAAAACCGATGCTGTAGTTAATCCATAGGTTAATATCCAATGGGGCTGTGTCCCCTTTGAAATGTTCTGATAATCTATAAGCAATAAAACTGCAATTCCGTTATCTGCTGTCCGCTCTGTGCTCCATGCGCTCTGGGTCCTGCTTCCTTACGTAGTAAACAATAAGTAAAGTCTGCTGCGTAATGTGCTTACGCTGGCTGGCATTCTTTATACTTTATGCAGGACCATATCTCTGGAACCCATTGGTCGATTTGGGTGATTTACACCTTTTTCTTTACCATTACATCCAATAGAATCGATGGGCAGTTCCCAAATCCAAGTAAACATTACCATAGCGGACGTAATAGAGAAGCAAACGAAACATATCTGAAAGTACAAGCCTGGACGGCAAAACTTTATACCCAGTATATTGCCATAAATATGTTGATGGATTATCAGTAGACACAAAGACATTGGATTAACCTTGAGCGGCGTTTTTATTCCGGTGAACACAACTTTTGATCACAAATCAAAAATGTAAGACGTAATTATTGTAATATTTTTGAAACCAGATGTTGTTTACTTTCTCTTTTCTGGCTGATAGCTCCAGGAATTCGGGGTCGTACAGTGATGACATTACATGTGTGGAATCTGTGGAGTCTCAGCTTTAATCGGATATCTTGTTAGTGCAGTTACGATAAGTAATAAGGGCATTTCTACCGTGAGTGCTCTGCAAAAGTCCGTTGGCATTAGTTAGCATTTTTTCGCTCCATGCTAATTCAAAGGCTTGGTATTACTCTTGTTTCTTTTAGCTACAAATAGTTCACATTGTCAGTTAGCTGAGTTTCTTACCGTTAAAAGGGTATGGAACATTAATAGTTTAATAAATGTTAAGAAGCCCTGAGACATAGTCTCGTAAAAAAACGGTGGGAGGGGTCCACTGGGGGGACCCTCAGGCTTAAGAGGTTAATTATTATTCCTTTGTACAACAATCAATAATAATGAGGAAACATTACCTTGCACACAAGCAGTCAATAGTGGTAATGCTCCAACGAGTACAAGTCTTTCACATCATATATAGCAGCTGTAATGAACGCACACACAATTTCCCTTACATTAGCCAACACACCCACATATGTTCCAGATGTCGAAAGGTCATTATCTCATGACCTCTTTAGGTGTAATTCATACCCCGTCAGGATATGAACCACCTAACTAACAAGACTTAACTGTATTATCCTGAGGAGGGCCTCTTTGCACTTCCGCTCACTCCTAATAATTGCGGAAGAGACGATGGGCCTCTCTTCTCTGGAAACTGTAATTCAATAACATACCTAATTATATTGACTAGGTCCAAGACTGATATAACAGTGTGTTTTCCTGTTTCCTGCAGATGTCCAGCAGCTGGTGGTGGTTAAAGAAGAGCCTCTCCCTGACCAGCAGGAGTGGAGCACCAGTCGGGACCAGGAGGACCCAGAGCCCCCCCCACACATTAAGCAGGAACAGGAGGAACTCAGGATCAGTCAGGAGGGAGAGCAGCTTCAGGACCTGGAGGAGGCTGATATCACCAAGTCCACTTTCAGTCCTGACCCTGTGAAGAGTGAAGATGATGAAGAGAAACCTCAGTCCTCGCAGCCTCATCAAAGACAAACTGATCACATGGAAATGGAAGCTGATGGAGATGACTGTCGAGGACCAGAACCAGCCAGGAACTCAGATCTAGAGAGCAGTTTACAACCAAAGACTGAGGACCACACTGGAGACTCTTCTGAAGACACTGATGACTCTTCTGAACCTGATGCTGAACACAGTGCTGATTGGAAGGAGACCAGAGAACCTGCCTCAGGCTCAAACTCACTGAAAAATAGGCAAGAATCTGTCAGTGATCCCCGACGTAGTGCTGAAAAGAAACCATTCAGCTGCTCAGTCTGTAAGAAAGCTTTTAGAAATAGACGATATCTAAATCGACACATGAGAATCCACACAGGAGAGAAACCACACAGCTGCTCAGTTTGTAAGAAAGCTTTTTTACAGAGTGGAAGTTTAAAGGAACACATGAGAGTCCACACAGGAGAGAAAGCACACATCTGCTCAGTCTGTAAGAAAGCTTTTTCACACAGTGGAAGTTTAAAGGAACACATGAGAGTCCACACAGGAGAGAAACCATTCAAATGCTCAGTCTGTAAGAAAGCTTTTTCCGTGAATATGAATTTAAAGACACACATGACAGTCCACACAGGAGAGAAAGCACACAGCTGCTCAGTCTGTAAGAAAGCTTTTTCACAGAGTGGAAGTTTAAAGACACACATGAGAGTCCACACAGGAGAGAAAGCACACAGCTGCTCAGTCTGTAAGAAAGCTTTTTCCGTGAATATGAATTTAAAGACACACATGACAGTCCACACAGGAGAGAAAGCACACAGCTGCTCAGTCTGTAAGAAAGCTTTTTCACAGAGTGGAAGTTTAAAGACACACATGAGAGTCCACACAGGAGAGAAAGCACACAGCTGCTCAGTCTGTAAGAAAGCTTTTTCACACAGTGGAAGTTTAAAGAGACACATGAGAGTCCACACAGGAGAGAAAGCACACAGCTGCTCAGTCTGCAAGAAAGCTTTTTCACGGAATGGAAGTTTAAAGAGACACATGAGAGTCCACACAGGAGAGAAAGCACACAGCTGCTCAGTCTGTAAGAAAGCTTTTTCACACAGTGGAAATTTAAAGAAACACATGAGAGTCCACACAGGAGAGGAAATATACAGCTGCAATGTTTGTGACAAAAGATTTAAATGGCATGGTCGTTTCCAAAGGCACAAGTGTGTTGGTCGTCAGTCCTCACAGCTTAATGAAATTCAAACTGAGGATAACGGAGAGGAAGAGCCTCCAATCAGCAGCTCAGCTGAACACATGGAAACAGAAGCTGATGGAGAGGACAATGAATAAGTCTTATGACAGTTCACACATGAGAGAAATCTGTCTGACTGGATTAACATTGTTGGACAACATCCATATAAGACTTAAATTAACTCCATCTTTATCAACATAAGTGGACAATATGTTTAATGTTTTTGTCATTCTGATGTATACGTTAACCACTGACTGTTGATGAACCATTTTATTTGGATTGAGGGCTCCAAGTTTCCATATAGAGATATAGGATGATTTGATGCATTGTTCTTTATTTCTAAATGTTTTGTATCATTGCTATCCTGTTAATGAGCCCTGTTTTACATAAATGTACCTGTTAACGGAGTGTTTTTGCTTCTGTAACTGTAAGGGAATACATTTTCATATTTTGTATCCTGATGACCTCATGCCGTTACATGTAATACGTTACTCCCTAAGCCTGTTTTCACCCATCTGCAACCGATTCGCTAATAATCACAAATGTTCATTTCTTTGACCCCTTGACTCGACTATTTCTTGTTTAATAATCGTTACATCTCCTCAGGACCAAGTTCCCGTGTCCTGCCTTTCACCTGCTGATCACCCACTGCTCATTTAAGGTGGACTGACCTTTACAATGGACCAGCTAGTCTTAGTGTCTTAATGCAAACGTTTTGTAAAATGACGCTAGACCAAAAACGTGCTGTTGGGCTGTGTGCTCTCTGCAGGACGGTGTCTGGACTCAAAGATTGTTTATGGTATGAGAGCTTCACTCTTTTGTTGTCCAAACGATGCCAACAGAGCGATACGTCTTCTTTCCAGCAGATGGCATACATGTTACATCATCCACATATTAATGATTAAAAACAGCAATGTGTGAGATATGGCTGGTAATTGACTCACAATCTCAACAGAATGTGAAGAGGTTACAGTCTTGCGGTTATGTCCGAGATGTTGTTTTTTGTTGTTTTAAGAGATAATAGGGATTGATGCAGAAACTAACCAGAAGATAGTCTGGATAGAGCCTTCAAAGAACCAGAAAGGGTTTTGAAGATTATCAGGGATATAGAAAGAATACAAATATTACAAATAAGTATACTTTTTGCAGTGTCAACATCTAAATACCAAATGTAAAAGTACTCATTTATTAATAAATCATATTTGTTATAATTATGTATCTATCAATTTGTTCGTCACCTTAATATTCAAGCTGATAAAGTTGGAGCTATTTTTAATAACATTATTGGCTATGCTGCTTGGTAGTTTATTTTTTGTTGAAATACGAAATAATTTTAAGAGTTGATTTTATTTTGTACAAAAATCTGAATCTGTAAAATAAGCTTTAAAATAAACATTGTGCCACAAAAAGTTCCATATTTTCATCTGAGATATACGATGATGATCCTCCAAACCATAGAGACCATGTTTCCCAAATAAGATACCTTAGAGTACCCATCTTCACATGCAATGTTATTTCAAAGTCCTATGACTCATCAGGAACACCTAAAACAAAGGGAAAAAACAAACGTTCTCCTGTCAAAAGAATCAGCAATGTTAGAAATCAAGCTACATCGTCATCAAGCCATGCAGGGATCATGCAGAGTCAAACAAAGTTCATGCGTCATGTCTCATAATCGTTAAACTAATATGGCATAGTCAGAAATCCATTGCCAACAGCATTGTGTGCATCCCAAAATAAAATCACCATGTCGGTGGGTCAGTGTTACTGTAACAGTCAGAAATTGACAAATCAATTCACATTCATTCAGTCTTTGCAAAGTCTAAGTCAGTCTCGAGATCTCATGTCCTATCGTGCACTTTGATATTCTACCAGCTGGAGGTTTCTAGTCACATCAATGTGTTGTCAAACAATGCAACAAAGTTTTCCCCGTGTTCGCAGCACCATTTTCTTCAGATTTTTAAACAAACAAATTATCAATAAACTTTATTGATGTACTGCCCCTAGGAAACACAAAGCCTGACAAATGTTCATGCAAGGCTTTCCTAAGTGAACCTGCGGATAACGGCTTTTTAATTAATATTCCAAATTAATCAATAACAATAATCAATTTTATCAATTTGTTTACGACATGCAAATCACTTACACATTTTTCCAAGTTCATCATCAGCCTTCGTTACTCTAAAATTACGTTTTAAATAGGAATATTAGAAATGGAACAAATATTCAACTTCAGAAATGTTCTTAACAAATGTCTATCTAGTGAATAGCCAACATGTTTAAAAATGTCAGATATATAAAAATAAGCCTAAATACTCCTTTACTATCAAAGTCCAAAGCTAGACCTAAGGTGAACAGTTTTGGTAATTTGACAATTTAATCTAAAAACAAAACAAAATTGGACTTGTGTTCTTGTTATTTGTTCTTCAAAATACATTAAATAATAAATAATAATAATAATAATAATTCATTTATTTTATAAAGGCGCCTTTCAAGGCTCTCAAGGTCGCCGTACAGACACTTAAAAAACAAGATACACAAAACATAACACCAGCATAATCGACATAAACAAGACAATGCAGTAAATAAATAGATCAGATAACCAAATAAATAAAAAACAGGATGTGTGATGGATAGTGATCAGGGTGGATATGCGAGTGTGAACAGATATGTTTTGAGGCGTGATTTGAAAATGGGGAGAGAGTCAGAGTTGCGGATGTCAGGTGGGAGGGAGTTCCAGAGGCGGGGTGCAGAGCGGCTGAAGGCTCTAGACCCCATGGTGGTTAAACGGAAGGGGGGTGCAGTGAGGCTGAGGGAAGCAGAAGATCTGAGTGTGCGGATGGGTGTGTTGATGTGCAGGAGGTCGGAGAGGTACAGAGGAGTGAGGTTATGGATGGCCTTAAAGGCGAGGAGCAGAATCTTAAAAATGATACGGGATTTGACGGGGAGCCAGTGAAGCTGCTGAAGAACAGGAGTGATGTGGTTAATGGAGGGGGTTCTGGTGATGATGCGGGCGGCAGAGTTCTGAACCAGTTGAAGTCTGTGGATGGATTTGAGAGGGAGACCAAAAAGAAGGGAGTTGCAGTAGTCGATGCGGGAAGTGACCAGGGTGTGAACAAGAATGGCGGTGGTCTTAGGGTTAAGGGACGGGCGGAAAATAGTTAGCATTAGTAAATACTTTGTGAAGTATTCACAATAAAACTATGAAATCCATTCATCTTTAACCAGATACTATTTCCCTATTTATGTTTAGTTCATGATAACAATGGTATAACGACCACACGTTTTACCCACAGCTAGTTTCTATGTCAAGATTATTCCGTGTGACATAATAATCAGATGTCGTGTTTGCCAAACAAGGATATTAAACTTTAATCTTTTCAGTATTCCAGACCATCGTTAAACAAGCAGCCTCCTTTCTTAAACACTAAGCATAATGTCCTACACCACCTTCTGGAAAACTCTTGCACAGTTATGCTATAAAATCATTGCATACTTTCTTCCGAGTCTGACCAGTCTGAGAAGCCTGTCTCAAGATCTTGTCATAATGAGAACAGTCAGTGATGCGTTGTCCTCTGCAGCTGTAGTCAGTGGGATCAAGGAAACTCTTGTGGCACTGGGATGTTCTGAGTGGGGAAGGAACCTCTGGATCAATGTGGTACAATCAGCAGACACATGTTGTCCTCTGCACAGTAGAGATCCCCAAAAACTGCAGTTCCTCTTCACACCACTGTTGCCTGACAACGAGGCACAAGCAAAATGTCAAAACCTCCTCAGAGATGCGTTCGTTGCACAGTTCTTCTGTTTCTGTAGTGAGCAACATCTCACCGACACACTGATTCAGATTACAACCCAAAAGATTTTTGCTGTAATCACAGCAAATCAGCTACTAGAGAAAAACTCAATTTAAATCTCTCGTCCAATGGGTTACAAATTAAACGGCTGAGTGTCTATATGGTCAGGAATGCTGAAACATGTGAATGTTAAAACAAACTAACGGTGGTAGTTTAGCCAGATTCTTTACTTCAGTAAAAATAGTAAAACTACATTGTAAAATCTCTTTTGTCTAGTTGGCTTTTCAATTCTAGTCAGGAAAATCAAATAAACAACATCTTTAAAATCTTCTTATATTTGAAAATCCATAAAAACTGATGATTTATCTTTAAAACCATGAGGAATGACAGTTCTCATAAAACACTATTCTTCTTTACTTCAGTTCTAAGTCAAATGAGCAAAACAAGGAAACCCTCCTTAACCACTATAGATTCATCTTTTATCTACTTGCTTATTCTGTTCTTTTTCTAATTGTTTATCTAAGTTGTGTTACAAGCAGGTTAGATTTGTAACAGCATACAAAACTAACAGAATTCAGCGCTATATTTGAAAACCCAAGTAATCTGATTTCAGTTAATGAATATATTTTTGGAACACTTAAAGGAATTATTGGTGGAATAGTTTCCTCACGAAATGTAATCTTCATTACTAAAGCTGAAACCTAAAGAAATCTTAGTGGATCAGTTTTCTGTCCTTATCGCTTAATTGTTTCAATAAAAACTAAAAAGGCATCGTGAAACTCCCACTCTTGAGAACATCTCAACACTTTATTCCATCTAAGCACGATGTTTATGACAGACACGCCCTATTAATCCAAAACGGTCTTTAGTGGTATCAATTGTGAACTTTCTTAATATGAATTGTAAATTCAACATATGTTCTCTTTAGAACAAAGATAGGATAGTAGCAGCTGAAACTGGTTAATAGCAACTTTCTGTTAACCTAGATAAGCATGTTGTTCTTATATCTAGTAAATATATTTTTATTTTATGTTTCTCATAAAACAATATGACATTTTCCAGAATAGTAGTTAACTTTATATAACTTTTACTCTCTCTTGACTCTTCAAAACATCTTACTTCTCCTCTCTCTCTCTTTTTACTTTCCCTTAACGTTGCTGTATGTAATATAATTTTTTCCCTTGAAATATAATTAAGTACAATTCTTAGTTAATGACAAATACCATGAAATTCACAATGCAATGCAATGGTAACAGTCAGTTCTCAAAACTTCTCATAAACACCACAATGTGACGTAACTGTATCCTACAAACCTATGCTAAAAGCAACAAATCATTGTTTCTTATTTCAATATATCCACTACATCAAATCACACATTGATCTATTAATTTTCAATGTATTCACTCCAACTTCAGATCACTCATTGATCTTCTACTCCTTATTTTAACTCACTCCTTCTTTCAGGCATCAGAGAAAAGAGCAAGCAGACACACTGCTGCTCTCACGGCTGATACAACAAAGAGTCTCCTCTTCTACAGAATCAGAAAGAGGGGGAAATACTTTCACAGACAAATACAGACACACCCCGGCTGGAGCCTTCTCAAAGAAGAGGCCTTCTTTGACCAATTAACAACATACTATGGTATACCAAAACATTTAGCGCTTTATCCTGAGTCTCTAACTCATCACGGCCTGACAAAACATGGTTTCCTCCACTTTTGTATTTAGTGAATTCACAGAGTCGCGAGCAGAGCTTTTTATATTTTTAACCCCCTCGACTTAGATCGGGTTTATTAATCTCTTCATTACCGAACGGACCGGAACAGGCATGACCCTCCACCCTGTTTTTGTGCACATGACTCGCAAAGCGAATTTGTATTCCTCAGCCAATAAATCTCTGAACCTTAAGACAAATCATCAGGAGTGACATCAGAGAGTGGAAGTTTAAAGGAACACATGAGAGTCCACACAGGAGAGAAACCATTCAAATGCTCAGTTTGTGAGAAAGCTTGTTCACAGAGTGGAAGTTTAAAGAAACACATGAGAGTCCAC
Source organism: Harpagifer antarcticus (assembly GCA_902827135.1). Lineage (NCBI taxonomy): Eukaryota > Metazoa > Chordata > Actinopteri > Perciformes > Harpagiferidae > Harpagifer > Harpagifer antarcticus. The sequence continues at coordinate 29,725 of CADEHL010001104.1, read as the reverse complement.
ACAGGAGAGGAAATATACAGCTGCAATCAAATCAAATCAAGTTTTATTTATAGAGCACATTTATAAAAGATTGTTGGTGGAGCCAAAGTGCTGTACATATAATAAAATAGCCTACAGTAGAGACACTTTACAGCAAATACAACAGCATAGATTGATCAGAATATCAGTATGAGAAAAACAACACCCTCTGTTCTTAGACCCTCTGTCCTTAGACCCTCTGTCCTTAGACCCTCACATCGTACAAGGAAACACTTCCAGAGAAACCCCTCAGTTTAAAGGGAACATGGAGAAACCTCAGGGAGAGCAACAGAGGAGAGATCCCTCTCCCAGGACGGACAGACGTGCAATAGATGCCGTGTGTAAATCGAAGAGATAATACATTTTACAGCATATAGACCGAATGTTAGGAAATGCATGTGTCTGTAATGAGAAGATGAATCCACGAGGATGTCAGCTACAATCCTGAGGAAGCCATCAGGGAAGCAGCATGACGAGACCCAAGGCAGGACCGCAGAGACAGGTTCAGCCACGACCCGAAGTCCACGACTTAATCCAGAACTCAGGATAGAGGATCCAAGACACAGGACTACAGCAAGAGGATCAGCCTCGACTCCGGATCCCGGCGTAGATATAGATACAAAACAAGAAGAAAGATTTGGCTGGGTTAATCGGAACAAGAGAAGACACAGACACAGACAGAGAGGGGAAAGGTCATTGGATAAAAGTTATTCTTGATAACCCTCTAGAAAGATCTCATGAACTTCCTCACTCAATCTATAAAGACCCGAGCAGTTCTATTAGATATAGGATAAGAAACAGAGATAGGGAGCACAACAAATGAAACGTAGGTGGTAAGTTGCCAAAGTGCTTTGTTCTGAACGTTCATCAGTATTATAATCAAAGAGAGAAATATGAACGTTAGTTTTTACTGAAATGATCAAAGTCAACATCTCACTGAGCTGTGTGGGGTTTGTTCAACTAAAAGATGTTTGAATGGTGATGTACACAGTGATAGATGTTAAGGACTAACGTTTATAATAAATACATTTGTATTGATTTTAAGATCTTTTCATAGTTCATACAATCATACGTCTTGGGATCATTTGTATTAATGTGGACCGGAGGGAGAGGGGGACGAGCAGAAGTTTCACTTTCCTTTTTTATTTCACATTTTGAATATTTTGTATTCTTTTTTTGCTAGCCAAGTTGTTTTATTTGCTTTGCCTGTAAACATGTGTACACCTTGTTGTTAATAAAAAAACCTCTTTCATGTACAGCATATTGTTAACACATTTTAAAATGACCATGTTGAACAGCTACAACATGAAAATACTTCTAGGCAGAGTGTGGAGGATAATGGGAGAATGAACAGAGGGGCAGAAACACCATCTGAATAATGGCCACTTCTTGCTAAATTTACATTTCCATGTGAGGCTTTTATCCCAGGCGACTCACAATAGGTCAATGAACAGTGGTAGACAGTAGCTCATTTACAAGGCACGGTACTTAAGGACAATCTTGAGGTACTTGAGACTAATCCTGCAGCTTGATACTTCTGCTCCACAACATTTCGAGAATGAAGAAACCATCACGTATGAATGGAGCCGAGGTGAACCTTCCAACAACTCAATTGGGTGGTGCTCCAACAACAGTAACAAAGTACATTTACTTAAGTACTGTACTGCTCCACTCACATTCAGGCAAATAGTGTACTTTATACTACGCTACATGTATTTGCAAACTTTAGTCACTCTGAAGATTCAGAATACTACAAAATATAATCTTATATTATTATAGGTTAAGATAAAATGCTATTGATCCCATGGTGAATTTCACAAGCCACCCAGCAGTTTGTAATTTAAACCAGCTCCTCCTTTACCAGCTGCAACATTAAGGTGATGAGCACTTTCATCCATTAATCATTATAATACAATAATATAGATACAATCATAATTAAGACTAAATAGACCACATTTCTGACAAGTAACCCCCCCTAGTGTCAAATATCTGAAGTGACATATATGTCACATTGGGCTTTAATGGTAAATATATAACTCATTAATGAGGATGATTGTTTGGTTTAAATCAGTTTGAACATTCTTTGAAGAATAAAGAACTTATTAACTATATATAATTGAGTCAGCTAAATTAACTGAGCCGGTCATAATCATATTTCTAATTGTCACTTTGGGTTTACTGTGAAGACATTTGGCAATGTTATTATTATATTGTTATGGGAACACAAAATCACATGACCTGGCAACACACTCTCACTCCATAATCGTCCAGGAGCGACGTTTGGTCAGGGTCCGTGGCGTGCAGTTGTGACGCTCCGAGGCTCCTTCAGCTTCATAAAGGGACGCAAATAGCTTTCAACTGATTGCAATGTATTCCCATCTGCGGCGGGATTTGACGCTCATGGAAGCACGGCATTCGTTTGTGTCGGCTGCCCTTAAAGGCAATGTGAGCATCCATTCTCATTGGATAATGGAGAATTGTACACCCGGAAGTAAGTATTCCCCTTACTGTGGATTGATTTGACAGCGATATCTGCACTACTCATCGACTAAAAAACACAAGATTATCCTTGTTAATTACACAACATTGATTGGTTTAAATTGTGTGCAATGCTTTTGTATTTTTCCCCTTCGATTCGGAGAAACTAATATTTTTTTGGAGTAAAGGATGGCAGAAGACACTACCCACATAATACACAATTTTTAGCCTTCATGGAAAATACATTTTATTTTTCCATTTTTGGTCACGTTTGTGCCTATTTTGTTTTCAACCAAATGTTGATGACATAAATGTCTATGCTCATAAAAGTATCACAACAAAGATTGTCAATCACAAATGTAATTTAGATTCAATTAAAAATATCTTCAACAAAAAAAAGTCAATCATCTGTCATCACCTTTCAAAAGTCATTGCGGACAATAGATGTCTCTGCAATGTTAGGGCGGGCCATACTATTTTTTTTTCTAAATCGACCGAGAGGGGTGTTCAAATAACGTAGTTTGGCGTGTAGAACACAAATCTGAAGACATTTTTCAATTTCAATAAACCTAAGCTACATCAATTTGCAGTTGAATATTGTCTATTTTTTGATTATTTAGCTATTCTTCAGGAAAAAAGAGACTTAAGTTTGGGGGCTTTTATTTTGAAGTCAGGGCTTTTATTTTGAAGTCAGGGCTTTCATGTTCCTGTCTGACGTGAAAATTACAGGAAATGAAACGTTTTCAGTGTGAACTAGTTGAAATGGCTCAAGTCAAAACAAGGGCAAAATCGAATTCTCATTTGAGTAATCTTGTTGGCACTGGGCGAGAGCTGTTGGTGTTTGAACTGCCAACTGTGAGGGATATCCTGAGGTATGGCATCTACTTGAGGGATCAAAGTACAGATGATAGGAGGAACTACCCAGTGGACCAGCTGGTGGGTGACATCTTCCCTGGTCTGATTGGTCAGTGGTCCAAAGCGAATGCTCTTTTCAAGCCACCTGTTATAAATGAAAAGGTGACCATCATGTCCAAGCTCAAGGAGGTCTGGAATCAGGCAGTGAAGAGAAGGGAAAACTTGATGCAAAAGAGAGGTTCAGTGTCAAGTTAGACCAACTATTTGATATTTTGACTTGCAAGTGTCAGATTAGCAGTTGTGAGAGGGGAGGCTGTGATGGCTGTGTGATTCAAGCCCACATGAACTGTTGCTGCAGCAGAGAGAACAGGATTCCTTTAAAAGATCTTGCATACATCAAGGGACAGAAAGAGAAGGTTGGAAGTAAAGGACCCCACCAAATGGGGGCCCCTGATCTGCAGGAGCACAAGAGACAGGTGAGGACATTGGAAAGGCAGGGGATGGAAAACATGGCTGAGGAAAGGAGAAGGAGCAGGGAGGAAAATGCTGCAGCAGAAGACAAGGCAGCCAGGAAGGATGTTAAGAGACTTTTGGCAGATGGTGATGAGGATCTGGAATTGGAGAGTGGTTCTGAAGATGAGTTTGTCCCTGAAGTTGAGCTCTTCCCTGAAACTGAACCTGAGCCTGCAGCTTCAACAAAAGTGCAGAAAAACTATGACGATATTCCAAATATTGCGCTTGCTAGTGTAAGGTATGGCATAGGGCTGAGACCAACTGCAGCGATAGCAACTGCAGCTCTGATTGATGCAGGAATCATCACAGAAGACAACACAAGTAAAGTGATTGATAAGAACAAGGTCAAGAGAGCACAGGAGAAGTTGATGAGAGAGCTGGGAGAAGAGTTTGAGGAGAAGTGCAGGGAGATGGGGGGGGATCTCCTGCATCCTCTTTGATGGGCGGATTGACCTGACCAATGTGATGATGGAAGCTGAGGGCAGTGACCAATCTTTTCCTGCAAAGATCAAAGAATAACACTATAGTGTTGCTAGTGAGCCTGGCAGCAACTATCTGTTCCACTTTACCCCAGAGAAAGCAACTAAAGAGGACTCACATGCTGAGCAGATTGCTAAGGTCCTGTTGGCCTGGCTGAAAGAAAGGGGTTTTGATAAGACCTTATCGGCCATTGGAGGAGGCTCAACTAATGTCAACACTGGTGTGAAAGCTGGGGTTATGCGAAAGCTGGAGCTGCACCTGGGGAGAAAGCTGGTGTGGTTGGTGTGCAACCTGCACACTGGTGAACTTCCCCTGCGCCATCTCATTGTTGGCCTTGATGGCCCTACTCTGTCAGACAGCAAATTATCTGGGCCAATAGGAAAGCTCCTTGATTCCGCTACAGACTTGGATATCAATCCAAACTTCACCCGGATCTTTGTTGGCCCTCCACTGATCAAGCTGCCTGACAAGGTCATTCAAGATCTCTCAACTGATCAACACTATGGCTTATAAAATGGTCTGTGCAGTCAGGGATGGAGTGTTTCCTGCAAGGCTGGCTCTGTTGGAGATTGGACCAGTAAACCACAGCCGCTGGCTCACCACAGCAAACAGACTTCTCAGGCTCTGGGTGTCAAAGCACAGACTTAAAGGAAAGAAACTGAAGAATCTACAATTGTGGAATTCATCATTGGAGTGTATTATCCATGTTGGTTTAACGTGAAGGTCAAGCACTCCTGGATGGAAGGGCCTAGGCACATCCTGTTTCAGCTGGACTGCCTCAAGTCCCAGAGGAAGGAGGTTCTGGAACTTGTGATGCCAACTGTGAGAAGATCTGCTTGGTATGCCCACAGTGAAGCCATCCTCCAAACACTGCTGTGCTCTGAGGATCAGAAGGAGAGAATTGAGGGGGTGGGGAGAATCCTGGCCATTAGGGGAGAGGGGGACCCAGACACTTAGCTGGGGGACTCCTCTGTCAGGACCAGAAGGACTCCTGACATCAATTGTGATGCTTCCAGCATTGGGGACTTGATCAGCTGGTCAGAAGGTGTGTCAGAGCCACCTCTCACCTGCTTGCTAAGCACCTCAGAGGTGAAAAACTTCATCAAAACCCCCATGGAGGTACTAAACTGGCCTTGCCATACTCAAAGCATTGAGAGGGTCGTTAAAATGGTGACCGAGGCTTCTGCTACGTACTTCTCACAGGAAAAGAGGGATGGAGGGATCAGAGCTCAGGAGACCAGCAGGAGACTGATGTCCAAGAATGAGTCAAAGCAGGACTTGTGCCACCTGACAAAGTTCAGATCAAAGTCAGAAGATGTTTCTTTGTAATCTTATCCAGTTATACATATGCAGTTCACCTGTTAATAAATATGTAAAAATGATTTGGCTTTGTCAATATAAATGATTTCCCTTATATATTTTACTATCTTATATAGACGTTCGAAAGGGTAAAATTGCCAATTTAGAAATACAAAACGATGTAGCTTAGAGTTATCCTATCTAAAAAATAAGCTCATATTTGAATTCCCCATAGAAAAACACATAATTTTGACACCCCTCATGTTAGGATTTCCTTCAGATTCATTTTGGCACCTGAGTATGACCCGCCCTACTGCAATGTGGTCTTTTGTCTTCCTTGTATTATTTTTCATGTCCACTAGATGGCGATCGGTAGGATTAAAGCACTGATATTCTAGTCATCTTGAAAAATCGTAATCTGGATCAGGCTGATCCTGAATTGCTTTGAACTCCAGGGACAAATCTGTCCGACTTGTCTGATCCTGGATCACAAAAAATGGGATTTCAAAATCTGATCGGATCTGATTGAGATTAAAAGCTTTGAACTTCTGGGCCCAGGATACAAAACAGGAAAATGTATTCCCTTACAGTTACAGAAGCAAAAACACTCCGATAACAGGTACATTTATGTAAAACAGGGCTCATTAACAGGATAGCAATGATTCAAAACATTTAGAAATAAAGAACAATACATCAAATCATCCTATATGGAAACTTGGAGCCCTCAATCCAAATAAAATGGTTCATCAACAGTCAGTGGTTAACGTATACATCAGAATGACAAAAACATTAAACATATTGTTCACTTCTGTTGATAAAGATGGAGTTCATTTAAGTCTTATATGGATGTTGTACAACAAAGTTAATCCAGTCTAGTGTTGCACGGTGTACCGATACTTGAAGGTGCCGCGATACCCTGCCGTTAAAAACAGTACGATTCCTCCGTTTCAATAGTATCGGTACTTTAAGAATGACGGGGGAAAGTACTCCGGTGAGAAAGCGCAGTTTTAATAAGAGCCGTGTGTGTTCAGCGCTCTGCTTCCACTCCCTGTACTGCAGCCCCTCTCAAGCACGCTCTAACCCCTAGTTTCCACTGGGTCCGTCTGCGGCGCGTTACGGGCGCGTTGCGGCTGCACCGCGGCGTCCACAGCTACTCCAGCCAATGGGTGCTATTCCACCAGACGCGCCGCATTACGGCTCAGAAGCGTCTCGCCGCTGGGCTCCGCTCGAAATAGGATTGAAGTCTATTTTCGATGCGACGCAGCCGTAAGGTAATGTCGGGCAGGAAATGGAACGGTGACAGCATCCGGCCCCAAAACCGGTTGCTTCTCCTCCCCCCCATCCCTCTTCTGTAGTCTTTCCAGTAGGAGAATAAAGGCCAGCGTTCTCTTTCGGTTTACAGGCACTGTGTGTAAATTATATAGAATAATTTTTACCACTAAAATACAGCAACCCATCTTTGATTCATGTTGTTTTTAACTGGACTATTACAATTCTTATTAATTATGTCTGTAGTCTACAACACAACAAAATAGGAAATAACAACAATAAACACGATTTATACAGACACAAAAATAAACCATTTAACTACGTAGCCTACTTACTTTCTTGTAGAAGTACAAATGTCCAGGAAATATGCCCAAATCAAGAAGAACTGCGAGCCGGCATGCACGACGCTCCGCTTCCGTAATGCTTCTGAAACGCTCCCGGTAGGGTATGACGCCGGAGGAGGCCGGACCAAAACCGCGGCGCAGCCGTAACGCGCCGCAGACGGACCCAGTGGAAACTAGGGGTGAGTCCCTCCCCTCTCTCGTGCACGCGCTAGCTGCCAGAGCATGTGAGAAAACGAGAAGCATGGCTGGAAGTGGGAGTGCAACTGCCGCTGCGCCTCGGCTTGTTGACAAAAAAGACGCCAGAAGCGAAATGTGGAAGTATTTTAGCTATATCTCTGACAGTGAGGGCAAGCCTACGGACACCACGAGGCCTGTCTGCGAGACATGTTTTAGATCCCTGCAAACCAAGGGAGCCAACACATCAATCTTGGCTAAGCACACGCCGACTGGCATCCAGAGCTGTTTAAAGAATTTAAAGACAGACAGGTTAGCGAATGTGATAGATAACATAATTACATCATGCTCAAGCCCATGCCCTCAAATCTAAGTCAAACCAGTGTAATTTATTTTGTGACAAACGAGGCAATTAATGGCAATGATAACTGTCTACTATGGCTATCCTTTTAGCTAACTTACCAATGTGGCTAACATCTGCAATGTACATTTGGTCAATCATTATTTATATTACTGTACTATTACATGTTAATAAAATATAAAGTTAACTATCAAAGAAATCACATAAACACAAGTATAAAGAAGAGGCCATGTTGTAAGAAAACACTTAGCAGATAAACTACAATTTTATTGATCATGAAAATAATAAAAGAAAGTATCGAAAAAGAATCGGAATCGCAATTCTTCACTTGGTATTGGTATCGAAACCAAAATGTTGTTCTCGTGACAACACTAATCCAGTCAGACAGATTTCTCTCACGTGTGAACTGTCATAAGACTTATTCATTGTCCTCTCCATCAGCTTCTGTTTCCATGTGTTCAGCTCAGCTGCTGATTGGAGGCTTTGCCTCTCCATTATCCACAGTTTGAATTTCATTAAGCTGTGAGGACTTACGACCAACACACTTGTGCCTTTGGAAATGATTACACCATTTAAATCTTTTGTCACAAACATTGCAGCTGTATATTTCCTCTCCTGTGTGGATTCTCATGTGTTTCTTTAAATTTCCACTGTGTGAAAAAGCTTTCTTACAGACTGAGCATTTGAATGGTTTCTCTCCTGTGTGGACTTTCATGTGTGTCTTTAAATGTCCACTCCGTGTAAAAGCTTTCTTACAGACTGAGCATTTGAATGGTTTCTCTCCTGTGTGGACTCTCATGTGTATCTTTAAATATCCACTGTGTGAAAAAGCTTTCTTACAGACTGAGCAGCTGTGTGCTTTCTCTCCTGTGTGGACTGTCATGTGTTCCTTTAAACTTCTACCGCGTGAAAAAGCTTTCTTACAGACTGAGCAGATGTGTGCTTTCTCTCCTGTGTGGACTCTCATGTGTGCCTTTAAACTTCCACTGAGTGAAAAAGCTTTCTTACAGACTGAGCATTTGAATGGTTTCTCTCCTGTGTGGACTGTAATGTGTCGATTTAGATCTCTTCCATGTCTAAAAGCTTTCTTACAGACTGAGCATTTGAATGGTTTCTCTCCTGTGTGGACAGTCATGTGTTTCTCTAACTGTTCGCTCAGTGAAAAAGCTTTCTCACAAACTGAGCATTTGAATGGTTTCTCTCCTGTGTGGATTCTCATGTGTCGATTTAGATCACTTCTATGTCTAAAAGTTTTCTTACAGACTGAGCAGCTGAATGGTTTCCTTTCAGCACCGACAGATTCTTGTCTATTTTTCAGTGAGTTTGAGCCTGAGGCAGGTTCTCTGGTCTCCTTCCAATCAGCACTGTCTTCAGTGTCAGGTTCAGAAGAGTCATCAGTGTCTTCAGAAGAGTCTCCAGTGTGGTCCTCGGTCTTTGGTTGTAAACCGCTCTCTGGATCTGAGTTCCTGGCTGGTTCTGGTTCTGGTCCTCGACAGTCCTCTCCATCAGCTTCTGTTTCCATGTGTTCAGTTTGTCTTTGATGAGGCTGTGATGACTGAAGTTTCTCTTCATCATCTTCACTCTTCACAGGGTCAGGAGTGAAAGTGGACTTGGTGATATCAGCCTCCTCCAGCTCCTGAAGCTGCTCTCCCTCCTGACTGATCCTGAGTTCCTCCTGTTCCTGCTTAATGTGTGGGGGGGGCTCTGGGTTCTCCTGGTCCAGACTGGTGCTGCACTCCTGCTGGTCAGGGAGAGGCTCTTCTTTAACCACCACCAGCTGCTGGACATCTGCAGGAAACAGGAAACACACTGTTATATCAGTCTTGGACCTAGTCAATATAATTAGGTATGTTATTGAATTACAGTTTCCAGAGAAGAGAGGCCCATCGTCTCTTCCGCAATTAAGGGTGAGCGGAAGTGCAAAGAGGCCCTCCTAAGGAGAATACAGGTAAGTCTTGATAGTTAGGTGGTTCATATCCTGACAAGGTATGAATTAATTTACACCTAAAGAGGTCACGAGTAGGGGTGCAACAACTAATCGACTTAATCGATTAAAATCGATGACCTAATTAGTTGCCAACTAATTCAGTCGTCGATTCGTTGGTGACGTCATGATGTGTGTTTTACGCGCCGTTAAACTCCAACATTATCAGTCTTTTTATCGGTACTGGAGACATTTAAAAAATATATGACATATGTATTATTGCTACATAAACATTATATCGCAGTCTTAGTGTCACCAACTTGTTAAAAATGCGTCTATGGTGTATTTTCGAACTTTCCAATCGAGACGAGATCTCTCTCTCCCCCGTCTGTGTGCGAGGGGGCGGGGCAGTTTACACACACGCGGCTGCTACATGCAGCAACCATAGGCAGCAACACACGGCGGGGATGGCGGAGAGAAGCGCTCCAAGGTGTGGCTAATTGTTACCCGTCTCGATGTGGACAATGCTCTTTGCCAATACAAAAAAAAAAAGTGCAATAAGAGTTTAGCATGTAAGGACGGCAACACGAGCAATTTGTCTAAACATTTAGCAAAAGTGCACCACATACAGACGGAGAAATGCACCGGGTTCGACTGTCTTTCTAGTAGTTCTGTAGCCCCATCCACAAATAACTTTTCCACGTCAGCAACACACGGAGTTAACACAATGATACAAACATGGGATAATGATTAGAGGTAACTGAGTTATTTATTTTGTCAAAGTTTCAGCTATTCTGTTCACAGTTAGTTTAATATGATTTGTCAAAACATTGTTGTTTCTTTTGATGTGAAATATTATTTATTTAATTTAAATAAAAAGCAATGTTAGTTGTGTTCACAATTTGTTAAGTTAATTTAATAATATATGTATTTTTGAATCAAGTATTCATCTTTATTGTCTTCATTGTTAGTTTCCACATGCCTAAAACAACCTTCAGCTAAATCTAAAAGTTGATGGCTAAATAAGAGCGTTTGAGAAATTGTGCAAGGCATACAGTAATAGTCCGAATAATCGATTAATCGTTTCATTAATCGATAGATTAATCGATTATCAAATTAGTCGTTTGTTGCAGCCCTAAATCACATAGCTATCATCTTAGTAATAAGGAATCTACCATAACAAGGTCGTCAACTGGAATGGTTTCCCATTAACACATGTGCCTTGTCAAGAGTCAATTTGTGGAATTACTTGCTTTCTTAATGTGATTGAGGTAGGGTTAGTGCACAGTGGAGAGCCCCATTTGACTACTGTTGTAATCCATATTATGGCAAGACCCACTCAACTCAGTGAAGAGAAACGACCGTCCATCATCACTTTAAGAAATGAAGGCCAGTTGATCCGGAACCACCGAACGCTATAATAATTCCATATGTGTTGTTTTATAGTTTTGATGTCTTCAGTATTACTCTACAATGTAGAACTTTGAATGAGAAGATGTGTCCAAACTTTTGACTGCGTCTAATACTAGTGTATATACGGAGCCCCAAAGGTTCATGGAGAGAGAAACAAAGACGCTGTCAGCACGCTTCTCCAAGTTTTGTGATTTGTCAAATGTCGCTAACCCTGTTCCTTTCACGTGAACGCGCTCTCAGCCGGACAGAGAAACCCTGGTTGATTTACTGAGTTGATCACACAGCTGTGAGCCACCACGAAGGCCCAGGCAACGATATAAGGATGCTGTTCGACTGCTCTCCCATTCACCCCTCCAACTCCATTATAAAATGTGCAGATGACACCACTATGTGGTCGGCCAAATATATAAGGGAGACGACGAGACGACGTTAAAAGTAGCTGACTAAAAACTAACTAAAAAAACATCTTTTTTATTTTTCTTCCCTGAAGCTAAATAATTTATTTTATAGTTTAAAAGTATCATTTAAATAATAATATATAATGTAAAATATATCTCAGGCACAATGAAATGTAATCAAAAAATAAATATCAAAAAATTAAATGTGCAGGCAGAGGAGCTCCGCCTGCCTGACGCTAGGGGGTGCTGCAGCGCCCTCAGCACCCCCCTTCCAGCGCCCCTGGTCTAAAGTGTTATTAATGTGATAAAAAAGTGTTACTGAAGAGTTTAAAGTGTTAATGAAGAGTAAAGGGAACAGACCTGCTCTGTGTATCCGAAGCTGAGGCTGTGAAACAGCGTCCAGTAGTTTCTGGAGTCTCTTGTTCTCCTCTTTGGAAAGAAGCAGCTCCTCCTCGAGCTCTGCTATCGTTTGTTCAAACAGATCAAATATCTCTTCATTAGCAGCAGTGACTCGCTGCTTCTTCAACGACAGCAGCATTTGGACTTTACTCATGTTTCCTAGATCACCTTTCCCTGCAGACTCCGTTAAACACACCGTTTCTCTCTCCGTCAAACTCTCAATCTGACTAGTGTTGCTACCGTGTTTCCAGCTAGCATGCTAAGCTAGCTCCTGTAGTCCGAGGTAAACGCTCCAGAAAAAAGAGCACAGAGTCCATTCAGAGGTTTATCCAGACACACAGATGATGGATCAGTAGAGCTGGAGCTCACACACACTTTCTCAGGAACACAGAGAGAGAACCGTAGCGACGAGACGCAGCATGCAGGGCTCGAGGTAAGTGTGAGCTAGTGATGTGTCGGTCGCGAACGACGGGAGCCGGGGTCAGTACCACCGGTACCAGATCTGCTCGGGGTCCGTTTCGCTTACCAATGACGTCACGCATTGGCTGTACGGCAACCCAAGAGGTAATAATAATAATTCTAAATAAAACAGGAAGTTCACCTTAATTACATTTAAGACACTGCAACGAAAGTAACAAAAACAATGTAATATCCTTTTCCGTTTCAGAGAACACAAATTGGGTTATTTACATAATTACGTTTACACTGGTGACATTTACGGGACACAATTCACTGGGTTATATAGTGTGTGTTGCACCACGGACGAGTTAGTGAGTGCACCTGTGTTGTGTTGTCATTCTAGCTTGTGTAGCGTGTCTCCAAGATCATCCTGCTGACTCCCATTCATCGGCTCTACAACACTGTGGATTGTTCTTTTTTTAACATTCAAACATACAAAATAACAATCGACATTAATGTGAATGGTGATTTATTATCATTACAACGTCATTTCCCGATCATTTAAATATGAATATGGTGAAATACATTCTTACAAGAAGCGAGAAATTGATTTAACTCCTGTTTGACAATAACTGTGAATTTATTTCCTTGTATTTAAAATTAGAAATCAAATGTGATCAAACACCAATAGGGCGGGTCATACTCAGGCGCTAACATGAATCTGAAGTTCGTGGCGGGCCATTTGGCGTCCTGCTCCTCCTGCTCCACCTCCTGCTCCACGGCGTCCTGCTCCACCTCCTGCTCCACGGCGTCCTGCTCCTCCTGCTCCACGGCGTCCTGCTCCTCCTGCTCCACGGCGTCCTGCTCCTCCTCCGGCTCCTCCTGCTCCACGGCGTCCTGCTCCTCCTGCTCCTCCTGCTCCACGGCGTCCTGCTCCTCCTGCTCCACGGCGTCCTGCTCCTCCTGCTCCTCCTGCTCCACGGCGTCCTGCTCCTCCTCCGGCTCCTCCTGCTCCACGGCGTCCTGCTCCTCCTGCTCCACGGCGTCCTGCTCCTCCTGCTCCTCCTGCTCCACGGCGTCCTGCTCCTCCTCCGGCTCCTCCTGCTCCACGGCGTCCTGCTCCTCCTGCTCCACGACGTCCTGCTCCTCCGGCTCCTCCTGCTCCACGGCGTCCTGCTCCTCCTGCTCCTCCTGCTCCACGGCGTCCTGCTCCTCCTCCGGCTCCTCCTGCTCCACGGCGTCCTGCTCCTCCTCCGGCTCCTCCTGCTCCACGGCGTCCTGCTCCTCCTGCTCCTCCTGCTCCACGGTGTCCTGCTCCTCCTGCTCCTCCTGCTCCACGGCGTCCTGCTCCTCCTCCTGCTCCACGGCGTCCTGCTCCTCCTCCTGCTCCACGGCGTCCTGCTCCTCCTCCTGCTCCTCCTGCTCCTCCTCCGGCTCCTCCTGCTCCACGGCGTCCTGCTCCTCCTGCTCGTCCTGCTCCACGGCGTCCTGCTCCTCCTCCTGCTCCTCCTGCTCCACGGCGTCCTGCTCCTCCTGCCCCACGGCGTCCTGCTCCTCCTCCTGCTCCTCCTGCTCCTCCTGCTCCACGGCGTCCTGCTCCTCCTCCTGCTCCTCCTGCTGCTCCTCCTGCTCCAGCAGCCTCCACCTCTTCCTGGGCCTTCGCATCAGGCCACTGCTGTCAATGTTGCAGCCCCCGGCTACCAGCAGGTGCGTCGGCTGGCCCACGGTCTGGTGGAGATTTGCGAGTAGGGAGACATCACCCAGGAGGAGGTGCTCGTGGGTCTTTGGCAGAACCTCCTGGATGTGGATAAGGGCCGTGGAGTGTATCCGTCACGCTACAGGGTCCAGCTGACACACGGGAGGTTCAAGAAGGCGGAGACCTCCACAGCCAACACAGAGGCCGTCCCCGGGTTGGAGAGCATGAAGCGGCCCCCTGCTGTGTATGCTCTCACAGGTTTTCATATCCACTCAACTCTCTCCTCTGGTTCCAGCTGCATGGTGGGAACAGGCAGCGGCCTCGCCACGTGGCCCGACACCAGCAGGTTGGTGGAGGCCATCTTCATCCTCCTCTGCCAGCTGATCCCCAGCAGCAGAACACAGTGGGGGTTCCTCCGGAGCCGCTGGACTCTGGTGCTCACGGCATACGACCAGGTCAGAGCTACGGTCTACAGATGTCCAGCGCTCGTAGCCAGGAGGACCCTCCAGCTGTTTGGGGTGAACCAGCAGACCCTCTCTCAGTGGTGAGTCTGTTCATTCACACAGAACAATCTTCTGAGGCCCCGACAACATCTCTTATGAATCCTCTGTGTTCACTCTGCAGGCACAAGAGGTGGACATCGGCCCAGGAGAAGATCATCCTCACCTCTGAGCCGTCGCGTGGCGTGGGGAAAAAATGAGGGGAAGCCAATAATACCTCCTTTCTTTTGGGTCGGGGGGGTGGTGGTCAATGTCATAACGTAACCAGATGAGTTACCCCGTATCATACAGATGCAGGACTTACACACGCCTGTTATCTAACCGACAGGTCCGCACGCACTCTCCAGCCCAAACTCTGATAAGCATTCATTCACAAACTAAATCAGGAGATCTTTAACGTCCGATTCGCTCCTTTGTTCCTCGCTGCACACGGCTCCAGTTTGGGCATCGGCCTGTCGTCAGATTGTGTTGCTGCTGCTGGAGCGGAGGTTTAGTACAATTATTTTTTATTAAACACTCCAAATCTCCACCCTCCATAAGTGCACTTGCTTCAGTTGCTTGCTACTTTCTAACGGCGGTGAGAGTGGACGCTATCTATCTCCTATCGATTAGATTTATGATTCGAAAATTATAAAGGTAGGGTAGACCTGTGGATATTATCCGACTAAACAAAACATGCATTTATCTAACAGGTTAGTTTTCCAATCCCATTGCTTTCTGTCGAGGGAAACCGAGCGCAGGTTACTTCCGGGCTTTAGGACGCGTCACTGCAACACTAAATTGATGCGATTTGATTGGATGGTGAGGCAAGGGAAGCCAGCCGCCTCTGGCTTCCCTTGGCATGGCCCTGACCAATCACAGGTTGGCAGGGGCATCACGTGATGTCATGTCTGATTGGTCAATCCCTCCATTTTTTTTCACCAAGGGAAGCCAATTTCGCAGCAGAGAGTGCAATCTACTGTTTCACCATAACATCTAGAGGGGCGCTGTTTCACTCTTTGTAAAATACTCAATGAGAATGGGAGAGAGACCATGGGGGAGAGACCATGGGGGAGAGACCATGGGGGAGAGACCATAGGGGAGAGACCATGGGGGAGAGACCATGGGAGAGAGACCATGAGGGAGAGACCATGGGGGAGAGACCATGGGAGAGAGACCATGGGGGAGAGACCATAGGGGAGGAAGGACATAGGGGAGAGACCATAGGGGGAGAGACCATGAGGGAGAGACCATGGGGGAGAGACCATGGGGAGAGACCATGGGGGAGAGACCATGGGGAGAGACCATGAGGGAGAGACCATAGGGGGAGACCATAGGGGAGAGACCATGAGGGAGAGACCATGGGGGAGACCATGAGGAGAGACCATGGGGGAAGACCATGGGGAGAGACCATGAGGGAGAGACCATGGGGAGAGACCATGGGGGAGAGACCATGAGGGAGAGACCATGGGGAGAGACCATGGGGGAGAGACCATGGGGGAGACCATGGGGAGAGACCATGGGGGAGAGACCATAGGGGAGAACCATGAGGGAGAGACCATGGGGAGAGACCATGGGGAGAGACCATGAGGGAGAGACCATGAGGGAGAGACCATGGGGGAGAGACCATGAGGGAGAGACCATGAGGGAGAGACCATGGGGGAGAGACCATGGGGGAGAGACCATGAGGGAGAGACCATGGGGGAGAGACCATGAGGGAGAGACCATGAGGGAGAGACCATGGGGGAGAGACCATGAGGGAGAGACCATGGGGGAGAGACCATGGGGGAGAGACCATGAGGGAGAGACCATAGGGGAGAGACCATGAGGGAGAGACCATAGGGAGAGACCATGGGGAGAGACCATGAGGGAGAGACCATGGGGGAGAGACCATAGGGGAGACCATGGGGAGAGACCATGGGGGAGAGCCATGAGGGAGAGACCATGAGGGAGAGACCAGGGGGGAGAGACCATGAGGGAGAGACCATGGGGGAGAGACCATGGGGGAGAGACCATGGGGGAGAGACCATGGGGGAGAGACCATGAGGGAGAGACCATGAGGGAGAGACCATAGGGGAGAGACCATGGGGGAGAGACCATGAGGGAGAGACCATGAGGGAAGACCATAGGGGAGAGACCATAGGGAGAGACCATGAGGGAGAGACCATGGGGGAGAGACCATGGGGGAGAGACATGGGGGAGAGACCATGGGGGAGACCATGAGGAGAGACCATGGGGGAGAGACCATGAGGGAGAGACCATGGGGGAGAGACCATGGGGAGAGACCATGAGGGAAGACCATGGGGGAGAGACCATGGGGGAGAGACCATGAGGGAGAGACCATAGGGGAGAGACCATGAGGGAGAGACCATGGGGGAGAGACCATGAGGGAGAGACCATGGGGGAGAGACCATGAGGGAGAGACCATGAGGGAGAGACCATGGGGGAGAGACCATGAGGGAGACCATGGGGGAGAGACCATAGGGGAGAGACCATGAGGGAGAGACCATGGGGAGAGACCATGAGGGAGAGACCATGAGGGAGAGACCATGGGGAGAGACCATGGGGGAGACCATAGGGGAGAGACCATGGGGGGAGACCATGGGGGAGAGACCATGGGGGAGACCATGAGGGAACCATAGGGGAGAGACCATGGGGAGAGCATAGGGGAGAGACCATGGGGAGAGACCATAGGGGAGAGACCATGGGGGAGAGACCATGAGGGAGAGACCATGAGGGAGAGACCCCCGGACGGCAGAGGAGGCCCTTCTTCCAGCGAGAGCAATTGAGGAGGAGCCCTAAGAGAGGAGCCGCGAGCAGAGGAGCCCCTGCCTGGCCCTGGCACCCTCTTCAAGAGCTGGTTGGTACACTGGCTTGAATGATCTAAGGGGCTCTGATCTGATTGGATGACAGCTTTTTATTATATATCTCACGCATATATATATATATATATATATATATATATATATATATATACAACCTTCTGTAATCAGATCAGTGTTATTGATTCAGATGTTATCTCACAGCACTTTACAGATACTATACCGCAGAGTCACTTTGTGCATTCAGTGCTGGCTCTCATGGCTCCTCCTCCTCCTCCCCTCCTCCCCTCTCCTCCTCCTCCTCCTCCTCAGATCCAGAGAGCAGTTTACAACCAAAGACTGAGGACCACCACTCTTCTGAACCTGATGCTGAACGCAGTGCTGATTGGAAGGAGACCAGAGAACCTGATGCTGAACGCAGTGCTGATTGGAAGGAGACCAGAGAACCTGATGCTGAACGCAGTGCTGATTGGAAGGAGACCAGAGAACCTGATGCTGAACGCAGTGCTGATTGGAAGGAGACCAGAGAACCTGATGCTGAACGCAGTGCTGATTGGAAGGAGACCAGAGAACCTGATGCTGAACGCAGTGCTGATTGGAAGGAGACCAGAGAACCTGCATCAGGCTCAAACTCACATAGTCAGTGATCCCCGACGTGGTGCTGAAAGGAAACCACTCTTACTGAACTAGGGGGCGCGGATAATCGGGCCTGCTCAGTCTCACTTATGGCGCATTTCCACTGCAGGCCTCGCTCGGCCTCGCTCGGCCTCGCTCGGCTTGGTTAGGCCTTATTAGGCCCGGTTCACTTTATGCTGCGCTTCCATTACAGTTTAGGAACTGGGGTAGTTACTATAGTAACGCAGTGTAGGCGGGGAGATCAGCTTTTTGGCGGGCGGAGCGACGCTGCATACAACTACCGTGACGTCATCTTCAATGCGACACAACTCACAAAACACACAACAACAATGGAGGATGTGGAAGCCATCGTGTCCTTGCTTCTTGGTATGTGGTTTTTTATCACAGCAAGAAGGAAAACTTTGTTTCGGAGAAGGCTGCGTATAGCAAGACGTCATACAGAAGAAGCTGAGGGGAGACTTATGGCAATCGTACAACGCGGCAGAGACTCGTCCAGGACGACTCAAGGACAACGCTACTCGGTAAGCTAACGTTCGCTAACTAGCAATGTGTTTCACGCTCACTATACGACCAAAGTGTTTCAAGTATTTAATTAATTGTAGCTACCACTTTTACGTATTAAAATATGTATGCTTTTGTTTGTGTATTTCAGAAGTTAGGTTGCCGCCGCAGACCATGTGTTTGGATGCTTGACCGAGCAACCGAGTGGTGGGGTGTGATTGTTCCATCTTTCACACTCAGTGGGTGGAGAACTTCAGGATGTCTGAGGAAACCTACCTGTGCAACAAACTGCGGCCTGCGATGGAGAGACAGGACACACCGTTCCGCGAGTGTATACCTCTAAAGAAGAGGGTGGCCATCGCACTGCGGAAGCTTGCGACCGGCTCCGAGTACAGAAGCATTGGACATCTTTTCGGAGTGAGCAACACAACTGTGTGCCGGTGTGTGCAAGACTTCTGTGCCGCTGCAGAGACGTTATTAGTACCGGAACTAATTCGTTCACCAGACCGGGAGCAGTTTGCAGAAATGGCTGCCTACACTGAGAACAGGTGGGGGCTCCCACAGTGTGTAGGTGCTATTGATGGATCACACATCTTGGCACCGCAGGAATACCACTGCGACTATTTCAACCGTAAAGGCTGGCACTCCATCGTCCTTCAGGGAGTTGTAGATGGAAAGGGACATTTCTGGAATGTGTCTGCGGGGATGCCTGGGAGCTTGCACGACGCTCGGGTTTTGAGGCTGTCCTCATTGTGGGAGTTAGCCAGTCGTGGCAACTACTTTCCACCTTGCACCAGGGACATTGGTGGGGTGAATGCTGGCTATTACATCCTGGGAGACAATGCCTATCCCTTGCAAAACTGGCTCATAAAAACGTTCCCTGACAATGGACAGCTGACAGCAGAACATGTGATATACAACAAGAAGATTTGCAGCGCCCGGGTAGTGGTTGAAAATGCTTTTGGTAGACTGAAGGGAAGGTGGCGTTGCCTCATGAAAAGAAATGACTGTGATGTGAGACTTGTTAAATCAATGGTGCTGACATGCTCTGCATAACCTCTGAGAGTCACGGAGAGGCCTGTGATGATGGGTGGGATGCAGCAGCAGTAGCAGAGCCTGGGGTAGCAGTCGCACACGGTGCAGAGGAGGAGGGCACTGAAATACGAGAGGGTTTGATGCGCTACCTGAATAGCTAAATATTCATTGTATACAGGAAACTTGAATGAAGATTGTGGGCCATTGTTTTGTTTTTATTATTACTACATTGTATTGAACATAAATAAAATCATTTTTTCTCTTTCACATGTGTTTGTCAAATGATTTAAACAAAACAATTGTTATCAGAATTGACTATTTGGTAAATATTTGATTTCAAGCACCAGTAAGTACTTCCCCGTAATATGAACATTTGAGCAAATATGAAAGTAAACATGAATACAAATGATCTCTTATCCCCCTTCTCCTTCTGTTTTCTTCTAAATACCCCCCTTCCAGTTTATTTGTAAAAGGAAATATTTACTTTAAGTAATGTGTCAGTTACCAAATAATGTTTTAGGAGGACCTCAAGCAAGCAACTCAATTCTTGCTTTAAATCTCTTCTTAAAATGAACTTTATCTTATGGGCTTGTTCCTAACTGATGGTGTTTCTTATTGCTTTATAAATTCATGTATGTTTATATCTCTACATCTTAATTGGGCTATTTTACAATTGTTTTTGAGTGATATTTTTAGGCTTGTTTTTTTAAAGATCCACAAATATTATTAGTAATGGTATTAGTTGTAGACTATTTTTATTTAGGAAAAATATACGCCTATAACTTCTGCCTCATGTGAATCTGAGTTTCTGTTCTGCTGATTTAAAGCCCTTTAATTGTACATTTCAGTGTGTGAGTGGCAACCCAGTGACTTTGTTTACATGCCTTTTTATGCTGCTGCAACAAATATATATATATATTTTTTATTTCTATTGTACATACAATAAAGTTCTTCTCATTTGATCTCTTGTTGATAAATGCATCATCTGAATTCCTGCCATAATCTGATGAACAAACTGATTTTCGTGAGCATCAGTGTGTTAATCAGATGATGGCAGGGAATTCAGATGATGCATTTATCAACAAGAGATCAAATGAGAAGAACTTTATTGTATGTACAATAGAAATAAAAAATATATATATATATTTGTCGCAGCAGCATAAAAAGGCATGGCATTGTACAAATACAAAATAAAAAAATGTTTGTATTGCAGCAGCATAAAAATATATGGCATTACAGTATATAAAAAAAAAAAAAGAAAAGATAAGAAATAAACAAGAAAGTATAAATGTTGCATTTACAAATTAACAAAAACAAAAGAGATGAAACTCAATAATATTACAATTATTACAGAGTTTGAGCGTTCCCTTCTCAAGGCCATTTCCTCCTCCCTCGCCCGGGCAACAGCCTCCATGGTCAGCTGCCAGTGCCGATCCACCTGGGCCAGGCTCTGTTCGTGGTGCCGTTCCTGCTGTGCTAGGCGCTCGTCTCCTCCTCGTTTCCTCTTGCCTGTATGACGATAAGATAATTATAGCAATAAGAATTAGCAATAACAATGAAAAACACAGGTACAGGTCACACAAGGATACAATACAATGTATAAGCAGAACAACAGTAAGGATGAACTAAAGACAGTTATGCCCTAGATGTTTACAATGATTGTGAAAGTGAATTACATTATGTCCAGCCTGTTGATAATGAATATAAATATATGTATATAATAGGATGTCACACACAATTTATTTAATGACGATGGATGGATAACCCTATTTCTTACCTAGAACCACACGCTGCCCTGTCGTGATGGCACTCGCCGTTGGTGTCGGTTCCTCGACTGGTGTCTGTGGTCGAGTTGAGGTCTGTGCTGATGACGTTGAGGACGGAACACTGCCACCACCCGTTGTTCGGGACTGTTCCTCCTCACTCGTCCCAATGGCATCATCTAGAAGAGCAACATGACTTGTTAATTGCACAAACTACTGTAGCACAATACTAAATAGCAACAACAACTGTAGAAAAGAAGAACCTAAACAATGGCGCGTGTGGTGTTAGCAAACAATAGCTCTAGCTAATGCTATCTGCCTTAGCTAGCTATGTAGCACTTCGGGACTCCATAAAAGCATGGGTTGTCGAACATAAATGTAAGGATAAAATACTTGTTTGTTAGAAGTGAGCTTTAGAATAGATAGGGACACAACGCTTTCAAGCAAATAACAGAGCGTTAGCAAAGACTTACCATGCAGGGACTCCAGTAGCGCGGTCGCAGAGTCCAGGCCTCCCTCCCTCCCAACGTTGGCCGGTCTATGGCCATAAATAGCGTCCAACAGGTCAACCCCACTTCCAGCTTTTCCTATCTGAAACCACTCCGGCCGTTGTGGTCCTTCACGGCTCTATACTCACTCTTGAGCTTTTTCAGTTTTTTCCCTACACTGCTGGAAAGTCCTTGAGAATGCGCGCTCGGACATCTGTGCAGAGACCTCCTGAAAAACGTTTAGGTTGCGAGTTGTGCCGTCGAGCTCCCGCTGGATTTTCTCATCTGCAATCAGCTGGAGGAATGTCGCAACTTCGTCAATCGACCACGGTATGCTTTTCTTTGCCATTTTTCTTAGGTTTACAAAAATGCTGCAAGCGTCCCTTAATATATGCGACACTAGGGATTAAGTCGCGCGAGAATGTGACGATTCTCTCTGACCAATCAGCAGTCGTCACTAGTTTAGCATATTCCGCCCGGTTGTTGGCCCCGCTTGTTGGCCTCGATAGAACCACGATTTAGTCGGGCCAGAAAAAGGGTGAAAAAGTAGCCTCGGGCCAAAACTAGGCCAAGTGGAAACGCAACCAAAAACGGGCCCCGCACGGCTCGGCGCGCTTAAAGCGAGATACCCGCTGCAGTGTAAATGCGCCATTAGTCTCACTTAGTCTCACTTAGAGTCCCGCCCCTCCCGTTCATTTCTATGGCATTCTCGTTTACATCTTGTGTCCACCCATTGGTCGTCTCACTTAGTTCTAGCACTCTGATTGGATGACGTCTCATTCAGCGGGGAGCGTCTTCACTGTAAATGAACAGGCATCATAACTGACCGGCTTTTGAAAAGGTAACTCTGCTATTACTCTCATCAAGACAGTCCGTTATAATGTGATACAGATCAATGTGTTGTCTTGTAACGTTTGCGCATATCAGCATATTGGTAACAAGTTGCCGCTCAGCCAGAAACACACCGGAGCTTTCCGGCCGTTTAAATCCGGAAATACTTGTCATGTGATGCTTATTACTATGCGCTAACGTTTACGAAGTTAACATGTATATGCACTATTCGTGATTAAAAGCTGCCGCTCCGCCATTTACAGTCTGAACAGCAGAACTACGGCAACACCATGCATTTCTCTGCACTTTGCTCTAACGTAAATGTTCAGGAAGTTAATGCTCAGAGATGTGGACGGAGGGTTAACGGTCAGAGACACTCGGCTATTTAATGAAGTACTGTAATAACTTTAAATGTAATTCGTATTTACTATGTGGTAGTGTACTAAACATGTATAAGGCTAACATGGTTCTGCAATAAGTTTCATTCCTTTAAAGTCAGACCTCTGAGGTTAATGCTGAGCTGATGGAAAAGTGTTGGCATTATCTTTCAAATCAGAACCAGCTTTTACTCTGTTATTTTCCTTATTTCTATTCAGGCTGTTACTACATGTTTTTTCTTATTTCATATTCTGTTATTTACTTGCTATTCATATCACCCCTGTTTATATCATCCTGTGTTTCTCTCTTGCTGCTTTAACACCTGAATTCAAAGGTCCTTCTTCTCCATGTGCTAACTAGCTGCTTAACTTCACATGCACTTGTGAAGTACTTGACTGCTAGCTTCTGAAGTGTTTTTGATGTGATTTCAGGCTGGTTCTTCAGAGCTGCAGCTGAAGCCCACACATCAAGCTGTCAGGGTTCAACAGTAAGAGGGCAGCCCCTTGCCTCACCTCCAACACCAGGGAGCTGGCTGAGACACAAGCCGCGTCGAGGGTCACAGCGCCGTGGGGAACCCGGCGGTCCGCTGTCCGCTCCTCGGCCCGAAGGAGAGCAGCCCCTGCTGGCACCGCCTTCTACCAAGAGATGCGGGGAGAGAGTGAGCTACTGCCCCGCTCCTGCTGGAGAGAGGAGCCCCGAGGAGGGGCTGGACTCCCTCCAATAAGAAACACTGGACACAACACACAATACACGCTGTATATAATGTAAATATCTTTTTCAAATAAAGAGTTCAAACTTAAAGATCTGTTTGGATTGATTTCCTGTAGTTTCCAACACTCGTGTCTTCCTCTGCTGTTGTTCAACATTTAATTTCAACTTGGAAAAGGAGAAGGAAAAGCAGATCTGGCAGAAGAGGTGGGAGAAAGACCAGAAAGGCAAAGAGTATCATAAAGTTCAAAATACAATTACAATTAATATAAAGAAAGAAAGAAACAGAAGGGAGGAAATCATGATAGCTAGACTCAGAATAAATCACACAGCCTTGGTGACAGTGACAAGTGTGGGAACTGTGCAGGTAAGGGAAATGTGAAAGCTGAAAGGATGAAGTGATCGAGGCAGAGAGCGAGGGTGTTCTGGGAACAGAAGGAGAAGGAGTGAGAGCTGCCAGAAAGGCACTGTTTACCTTTCTGAGAGAAACTGGGATAGGTCAAATAATCTAAAAGTTTCTTTTTTTAGTTTTTTCGTTATTTTGTTTATTAGATATGGAATGACATGGTGATACACACTCATGTACAGTAGGTGGCGGTATGCAACTAAAAGCTGTTTGCGATCCGCCATTAAAAAAGAGAAGAAGGGTCCAGAAACTGCTGACCAATGGCGGTCCAGGGTTGGTTCCATCGTTCGCCAATGGGAGGCCGGATAATGTTCCAAGTGAGAGAATCAAACTTTTGGGGCTCTTTTGGCGTCCAATCGGTGAGGCGGATTTCTTTCCAAATTCTCAGCAATCTCTCCTCCCTCCGCCATTGTTTCCCACGGGTATTCTGACTGACTGACTTCAACCAAGCCACACTGTGAGTAAAATGTGCATTAATTATTAGCAAATACGCGTGTAAACACTGTTACAAAGACACTTTTATGTCCGAGATTAGTCAAACTGAGTTAACCGTGGTGTTTGTAAGGTACTTTGTGAAACGCTGAGATGAACTGCTGTGTGTGTTCGCCTTTAGCGGCTCGTGTAACAGATGTAAATATGCAGTGGGGTTTATTATGTCAGCTGCATTCGACACGGTGAACCATCAGATCCTCCGTCGCACTCTCCAAGAACTTGGAGTTTCAGGCTCTGCACTTTCCCTCCTCGCCTCATACCTCAAAGACCGTACCTACAGGGTAACTTGGAGAGGGTCGAGTCCGACCCTTGTCAATTAACTACAGGGGTCCCTCAGGGCTCTGTTCTTGGTCCCCTCCTCTTCTGCACATCTTCCGGCGCAGACTGAAAACTCATCTCTTTCGACTCCACTTCCAGCCATAGAATTACTAACAAGGCACTTATATACTAATAAAGGACTGGCTTCTCTATAGCCAGCTGAGTAGCACTTGAAATGTTTGGCTCTATGAAACCTGATGTACTTTGTGATTCTGTTTTCTTCAAGGTTGTGTCTTCCTGGTCGAATGTACTTATTGTAAGTCGCTTTGGATAAAAGCCTCAGCTTAATGCAATGTAATGTAATGTATTTAATTACATTTGGTATAATCACACAAATTCTATGTTTTATATTATTGTATTCTGTGTTCTTCTATTGAATGTTAAACATCTGGCAAGGTCGGAGATCAGTGGGTTAGTTTATTGTTGTGAGGACTTTCCCCCCATTATGTCCGTCACGTTTCCTCTGCCCTTTTCGTAAAGTGTTCCACGTGAGAGGAGTCATTGTGAGGGGAATTGGTGTCAAACTGATCGTTTTATCTGTCCGTCATTAAAAAGAGATCGTCTCAACTTTACGCTGGCTCGGGTCTCGTCCATTACAGGATCTGCAGCTCAGAACCCGCAGATTTCAAGAAGTTTACTGAAAAGGAAACGCCACTAAACACAGTTCCTGGAGGGGGCTTTGTTTGTCCCTCAGCTTCATTCAGCTGAGAGACTGCAGACGGAGGAGGAGGAGGAGGAGGAGGAGGAGGGAAAAGGGTCTCCAGGAGAGACAGTGCAGTCAGACAGACGCTGTGTGAAGGAATCAGCCTGCAGACAGAAGAGGAAACAACACATGCTGCAGGACAGGCTTTACAAGAGAAAGAAAATACCTCATTGTTTACTTCCCACATGCTAAAGGGAGGAGTGGGGATGTTTTAAGAAAGCGACATTTTGTGTTTGAAATAATTTGCCAATTCTAATCTCTGTTTTTTTGTTTTCAAATTGAAGGCTGAATGTTATCTTGTCACACGCTGAGACGTTCTGCTCATTATAAGTGAACCAACACTGGGAAGCATCCCAACATGTTTGAACGCAGTGTACGGCCTCAAAAGTGAAGATATAAGTTAGCAACATCAATCAAAAGTAAGTCAATTCTTCTTGATAGTTGAATATATACTTTAAGAAACAAACAGCCTTCATCTCAGCTCTCCAGAGGCTTTACTTTATTTAGTGTGTTCAGCTCATTCCTTCAAACAGAAGCCTCAGATCATAACAAGGGGAAACATTCAGGGGACATTTCCCCTTGTTATGCAGATAAGTTATTGGTTACATGTTTTAATTGACTGAAAGTGGTTTTATCAACACGTGAATACTACTGTGTAATATCTGTATCTAAGAAGTACAATATAAGACAAGCACAGGTTTCATGTGTGGGCCGTATCACATCATACTTTTAGAATCTGCTCCCCTCTGATTTAGATATACGGATGTATTTCGTTTCTATTGTAAATACATGCTGCTAATAATCATTTGTATTTGTATTATATTTGTATCTTTTAAAACATTTCTAACTCGCGTAAAGTCTCAACCTATGGTATCAACACAAGCAGAGCAGTGCCGTTCCTCAGTCTGACCAGCAGGTGGCGGGCTGAGCCCACTAGAGGGAATACTGGAACACACCGTAGAAACACTTTAGAAACGTCACAACTCAGCAATACTGATATATCCTCGGGATGCGGTATTGTAATGTTGATCAGTAATAACACGTGCCGCTAAAGCCGAATCAATTATAATATGTCACATTGAAATCTGTTAAGTGTTCTTAACTCCGCGTGCATTGGGATTGTGTGGCAAGATCTGAGTACTTCTACTTTTACTCAAGTACACGATCTGAGTACTTCTACTTTTACTCAAGTACACGATCTGAGTACTTCTACTTTTACTCAAGTACAATATCCGAGTACTTCTACTTTTACTCAAGTACAATATCCGAGCACTTCTACTTTTACTCAAGTACAAGATCTGAGTACTTCTACTTTTACTCAAGTACAAGATCAGAGTACTTCTACTTTTACTCAAGTACAAGATCTGAGTACTTCTACTTTTACTCAAGTACAAGATCTGAGCACTTCTCACTTTTACTCAAGTACAAGATCTGAGTACTTCTACTTTTACTCAGTACATGATGCGAAAGTACTTCTACTTTTACTCTTTACTCAAGTACACGATCTGATACTTCTACTTTTACTCAAGTACAATATCTCAGTACTCTACTTTTACTCAAGTACACTATCGAGTACTTCTACTTACTCAAGTACATGATGCGAGTACTTCTACTTTTACTCAAGTACTTTCTACTTTTTAACTCAAGTACAATATCTCAGTACTTCTTACTTTTACTCAAGTACAATATCTGAGTACTTCTACTTTTACTCAAGTACAATAATCTGAGTACTTCTACTTTTATCACTCAAGTACAAGATCTGAGTACTTCTACTTTTACTCAAGTACAATATCTGAGTACTTCTACTCAAGTACACGATCTGAGTACTTCTACTTGTACTCAAGTACAAGACCTGAGTACTTCTACTTTTACTCACTACAACATCTGAGTACTTGTACTTTACTCAAGTACACGATCTGAGTACTTCTACTTTTACTCAAGTACAAGATACGAGTACTTCCTACTTTTACTCAAGTACAAGATCTGAGCACTTCTACTTTTACTCAAGTACAATATCTGAGTACTTCTACTTTTACTCAAGTACATGATGCGAGTACTTTCTACTTTTACTCAAGTACACGATC
This sequence comes from Harpagifer antarcticus, assembly GCA_902827135.1. Taxonomy (NCBI): domain Eukaryota; kingdom Metazoa; phylum Chordata; class Actinopteri; order Perciformes; family Harpagiferidae; genus Harpagifer; species Harpagifer antarcticus. Next base: position 2,061 of record CADEHL010001104.1, on the reverse strand, counting down.
TGAGTTACTTCTACTTTTACTCAAGTAAATATCTCAGTACTTTCTACTTTTACTCAAGTACACGATCTGAGTACTTCTACTTTTACTCAAGTACATGATGTGAGTACTTCTACTTTTACTCAAGTACATGATGTGAGTACTTCTACTTTTACTCAAGTACAAGATCTGAGTACTTCTACTTTTACTGAAGTACAAGACCTGAGTACTTTACTTTTACTGAAGTACAGATCTGAGTACTTCTATTTACTCAAGTACAAGATCTGAGCACTTCTACTTTTACTCAAGTACAAGATGTGAGTACTTCTACTTTTACTCAAGTACAAGATTGAGTACTTCTACTTTTACTCAAGTACACGATCTGAGTACTTCTACTGTTACTCAAGTACACGATCTGAGTACTTCCACTGTTACTGAAGTACAATATCTGAGTACTTCCACTGATACTGAAGTACACGATCTGAGTACTTCCACTGTTACTGAAGTACTACTGTTACTCAAGTACACGGTCTGAGTACTTCTACTTTTACTCAAGTACTATCTGAGTTACTTCTACTTTACTCAAGTACAGATCTGAGTACTTCTACTTTACTCAAGTACAAGATCTGAGTACTTCTACTTTTACTCTAAGTTACAAGATCTGAGTACTTCTACTTTTACTCAAGTACAAGATCTGAGTACTTCTACTTTTACTCAAGTACAATATCTGAGCTACTTCTACTTTTACTCAAGTACCAGATTGAGTACTTCTACTTTTACTCAGTACAAGATCTGAGTACTTCTACTTTTACTCAAGTACAAGATCTGAGTACTTCTACTTTACTCAAGTACAAGATCTGAGTACTTCTACTTTTACTCAAGTACAAGATCTGAGTACTTCACTTTTACTCAAGTACAAGATTGAGTATTCTTCTACTTTTACTCAAGTACAAGATCTGAGTACTTTACTTTACTCAAGTACACGATCTGAGTACTTCTACTTTTACTCAAGTACAAGATCTGAGTACTTCTACTTTTTACTTCAAGTACAATATCTGAGTACTTCTACTTTTACTCAAGTACAGATCTGAGTACTTCTACTTTTACTCAAGTACAAGATGAGTACTTCTATTTTACTCAAGTACAGATCTGAGTACTTCTACTTTTACTCAAGTACAAGATCTGAGCACTTCTACTTTTACTCAAGTACAAGATCTGAGTACTTCTACTTTTACTCAAGTACAATATCTGAGTACTTCTACTTTTACTCAAGTACATGATGCGAGTACTTCTACTTTTACTCAAGTACACGATCTGAGTACTTCTACTTTTACTCAAGTACAATATCTCAGTACTTCTACTTTTACTCAAGTACACTATCTGAGTACTTCTACTTTTACTCAAGTACATGATGCGAGTACTTCTACTTTTACTCAAGTACACGATCTGAGTACTTCTACTTTTACTCAAGTACAATATCTCAGTACTTCTACTTTTACTCAAGTACACGATCTGAGTACTTTCTACTTACTCAAGTACAAGATGTAGTACTTCTACTTTTACTCAAGTACAATATCTGAGTACTTCTACTTTTACTCAAGTAATATCTGGAGTACTTCTACTTTTACTCAAGTACATGATGTGAGTACTTCTACTTTTACTCAAGTACAATATCTGAGTGCTTCTACTTTTACTCAAGTACAAGATCTGAGCACTTCTACTTTTACTCAAGTACAAGATGTGAGTACTTCTACTTTTACTCAAGTACACGATCTGAGTACTTCTACTTTTACTCAAGTACAAGATCTGAGTACTTCTACTTTTACTCAAGTACAATCTGAGTACTTCTACTTTTACTCAAGTAAAGATCTGAGCCTACTTTACTCAAGTACAAGATGTGAGTACTTCTACTTTTACTCAAGTACACGATCTGAGTACTTCTATTTACTAAGTACAAGATCTGAGTACTTCTACTTTTACTCAAGTACAAGATCTGAGTACTTCTACTTTTACTCAAGTACAAGATGAGTACTTCTACTTTACTCAAGTACAAGATCGAGTACTTCTACTTTTATCAAGTACAAG